>CM076571.1:89495800-90090753 GCA_034641835.2 Pinus albicaulis | reverse complement strand
CCTTGTTGGGAAAAATACTGAGAGGGGGGGTGAATCAGTATTTACAACATATTCAAAACTTTTTACTTTTCTTTACTTCAAAACCCATACGCTACTTTCCTGAAGAAGACTCGCGTATATACGCAAATACCCTTTATTAAACTCGCGTATACACAGTGAACTAATTATGTCATTAATTCTTCACTTAAACCATTCCATCATTTATTCATCAGATATTCAATAAACAGTAAACATGTGCAGTAAGAACAGAATAAACCATCACACAAAGCATAACACATGAACACCAGGATTTTTAGGTGGAAACCCAAGTCGGGAGAAAACCACCGCTGCAGTTGCTCAGCCTTCAATATTTTATTATAGAGAAAACATCTTACAACATATGTGTTGGTGCAAACTCCTACCAGCACGCAGGCACCCACCTGCGCTCGTTTACCAGCCTCTCCTGGAAGGGAGCTCCAACCCCCTGACTCGTTTACCAGCCTCTCCTGGAAGGGAGCTACGACCCCACGATCTCGTTTACCAGCCTCACCTGGAAGGGAGCTACGACCCCCTGACTGAAGGCTACAACCCTCAGCACCACCTTGGACCACGTTTCATCAATTTTCACACTAGATCCAACAACTTCAATAGAACACAACTTGCAGGCCACGTTTCATCATATTTTCAGACTGGACCCTCTTCATACATTTAAGCTCAATCATACAACCAAACTGATGCAGACAACTCAGAACAGTAGAATACAGATAGCAGCAATACAGCAGAATAGATTAGTCATTTCTTACCACAGACTTCAGCAAACCCTAGTTTGCATACGCGCTTTCACTTCACTGATGTCGCGTATATACGCGCTTCCATTCACACAAACCAGCGTATACTTCTGTACATATTATAGAACCAATTTAATTGCGCATACGCGCTTTTCTTTCAGCGAAGCCGTGTATATACGTGCTTCCTCTTCGGCGAACTAGCGTATGGTTCTTCAGAGATTTTAGGTCATTGCATTTCTTCAGAACAGATACTTCACACAGATTTAACCCTTCACTTCAGACAGATGTTCGCCTCTTCTTGGATCTAATCATTCCATAAACATATCTAGAAAATACAAGAACATTTCAGATCTAGATCCCCTTCTTCATCATTAGTGCATCATACACTCAGATTTATCATTCAAGTGTAACCCTTTCCATTCAGATCTACTTCAGAGAGAAGTATTCATTCAAGCTCAGACATCTTTCACCCACACCCATGATTTGCATAATGAATTTAATCTCTTTATATAGGTTTATCCTTTTTCAATACCATGAGCCCCTTTTTCAATACCATGAGCCAAAATAATACCATGACCCCAAAACTACATTACTTCCGATGGTATTCCTGGACGGGGTCAATTAGGCGGATCATTACCCAATACAATGGGTCAATACCATGGTGGTTACCCCTGGTTTTGCATTTTAAGAGCGCTTTAGCCCATACGCGACTTGGCATGTTCTTTTCCGCGTGCATACGCGACTTCCCTTAGACAGATCCGCGTATGCCTTGAGACATACTCTTTCACCATAGATTTAGCACAATCTGAATTCCTTTCTTCACTGCCTTCTGTACTCACTGTAGATACATAAAATTTACTTCATTAAGAACATATTCTATCAAGCACAACTTCATCAAGTAAGTTGCGCTTTTCTTTCAGCGAAGCCGCGTATATACGCGCTTCCTCTTCGGCGAACTAGCGTATGGTTCTTCAGAGATTTTAGGTCATTGCATTTCTTCAGAACAAATACTTCACATAGATTTAACCCTTCACTTCAGACAGATGTTCGCCTCTTCTTGGATCTAATCATTCCATAAACAGATCTAGCAAATACAAGCACATTTCAGATCTATATCCCCTTCTTCATCATTGGTGCATCATACACTCAGATTTATCATTCAATTGTAACCCTTTCCATTCAGATCTACTTCAGAGAGAAGTATTCATTCAAGCTCAGACATCTTGCACCCACACTCATGATTTGCATAATGAATTTCATCTCTTTATATAGGTTTATCCTTTTTCAATACCATGAGCCCCCTTTTTTTCAATACCATGAACCAAAACAACATTACTTCCGATGGTATTCCTGGACGGGGTCAATTAGGTGGATCATTACCCAATACAATGGGTCAATAACATGGTGGTCACCCCTGGTTTTGCACTTTTAGAGCGCTTTAGCCCATACGTGACTTTGCACGTTCTTTTCCGCGTGCATACGCGACTTCCCTTAGACAGATCCGCGTATGCCTTGAGACATACTCTTTCACCATAGATTTAGCACAATCTAAATTCCTTTCTTCACTGCCTTCTGTACTCACTGTAGATACATCAGATTTACTTCATTAAGAACATATTCTATCAAGCACAACTTCATCAAGTAAGTTGTCATCATCTTCATCAATGTGGGTTTCCATCAAGGACAACACTCTGCATCATATTGCCAACAATCTCCCCCTTTGGACTTGATGGCAACCACAATGGTGTTTGGTTACCACAACAGATAGGTACATTAAGAATACAATGACACCATGTCACTCTCTCCATTTTTGACACCATTCAAAACACCTTGTCAATCTCCCCCTTTGACATCAAGGGCAAAGGGCGGACCAAAACCAACATACTCTCCCCCTGAGTTCATGCTGAATTTTCAAGCATATTTTTTAAAGAAGTACATGACTCTATGAACTTCCTATCACCAATGACTCATACTTACATCAAAGATCCATCCAGGTGGATTTACATATGAGACTCAACTACCGAACCAAGTGGGTTTACAAAATTTTACTCAGCTACCCAACCAAGTGGGTTTACAAATTCGACAAGTCCTTACAAGACTGAATATTACAATCTTACATCATGGGTCTTAACAAGACCTTTTCATCAAATTACAAATGTGACTTTTCATAACCAACACCAGAAAGTCCTCAAGAAGGAGAACATATTTCAGAATCATCATAATGCCAACAATACATTATACTCAGCAACGCTAAAGCTCCCCCTGAATCTGTGCATCCAAGCATCCTTTCCATATGACTAAGGCTCCCCCTTAGTTTGTGCATCTTGAACACTTTCACCAACAAATCATCAAGGCATATTTATCAAAACATTAGAAATAGAATTATGAGAACTGGAACACCACCAGAGATACCAAACAGTATCAGAGATACCAAACAGCACTGCAGCTGTGCTGAAGAGAGCTGAACCAACCAAAAATTGTCAGCAATCAGTCATACGCGGTTTTCTTTGCAGGAACTAGCGTATATACGCGACTGTGTTTCAAGAAACCCGCGTATCCCAAGCCATCTTCTAAATTTATGCAGATTTGTTCTTTTGACTGGCAGAGAATACTCCCAGCTTCTGTCTTAGATACTCGAACGCTTCCCTGGGCAGAGGTTTGGTAAAAATATCAGCAACTTGTTCTTTGGAGGGAACATACTCCAACTTCACCGTTTTCTCAAGCACTTGTTCACGTAAGAAGTGATACTTGATGGGAATGTGCTTGGTCTTTGAATGCATAACAGGATTCTTTGAAATACTGATGGCACTTGTATTGTCACACTTAATGGGGACGGGAGGAGTACATTTGATTTGAAAATCTTGTAAGGTTTGCATCATCCAAAGGAGTTGAGTGCAACAAGATGCGGCAGCCACATATTCTGCTTCTGCTGTAGATAAGGCAATAGAATTTTGCTTCTTGCTGAACCAAGATACTAACCGGGGTCCCATATAGAATGCACCACCACTAGTGCTTTTCAGATCATCAACACTTCCAGCCCAATCTGCATCAGTGTAAGCATGAAGAGTAAGATCAACATTCTTTGGATACCATAGACCAAAGTCTTGAGTTCCTTGTAGATATTTGAAAATTCTTTTAACAGCCTGAAGGTGAGACTCCTTTGGATTAGCTTGGAATCGTCCAACAATCCCAACTGCATGCATAATGTCTGGTCTAGTTCCAGTGAGATAAAGTAGACTTCCTATCATTGATCTGTATTCTGGTTGATTCACCGTGGGAGAATCATCATGAGAACTGAGATTGCATCCGGTTATCATCGGTGTACTTACAGGTTTGCATTCTTCCATGCCATATTTCTTCAGAATTTGCTTAAGATATTTTGCTTGTGATAGGAATATACCATCTGTAGTTTGATGCACTTGTAAGCCAAGAAAGAATGTTAGTTCCCCAAGTAAGGACATTTCAAATTCTTGCTGCATGACAGAAGCAAATTTTTGACTCAAAGATTCTTCGTTACTCCCAAAAATGATATCATCAACATATACAACCACAATCAATAGTTTATCATTTTCAAATTTTGTGTATAAGTTGCTATCAGCAGACCCTTTTGAAAATCCTTGTTGATGAAGATATTTGTCAAGATGATAATACCAAGCCCTTGGAGCTTGTTTGAGACCATATATAGCCTTTTTAAGTCTACAAACAAGATTTGCATCATTTCCCAAAATGAATCCTTCCGGTTGTTCTATATATACTTCTTCTTCTAGATCACCGTTAAGAAAAGCAGATTTAACATCCATTTGATAAACTTTGATTTGTTGATAACTTGAGAATGCAAGAAACATTCTGATGGCTTCAAGTCTAGCTACAGGAGCAAAAGTTTCTTCAAAGTCTATACCTTCTTGTTGAGTATACCCTTTGCAAACCAGTCTAGCTTTGTTTCTTACAACATCCCCATTCTCATTTAACTTGTTCTTGAAAATCCATTTAGTTCCAATGACATTTTTATCATGAGGTCTTGGTACCAAATCCAAAGTGTCATTTTTTTCAATTTGAACAAGTTCTTCATCCATGGCTTGCCTCCAACATTCATCTCTGCTAGCTTGATTGACATTGAGTGGTTCAATTGTGGATAGAAGTGCCATATGACTAGAAGATCCCACAAGAGTTCTCCTTGTTCGTACACCTGATTCCTTGTCTCCCAAGATTTGAGATTCAGGATGATTCTTTTGAACATATCTAGATGGAGCTTTTTCAGATAGATCACTTTCAAGTTCATCATTGGATTCACTGTCTATATCAAATGTAGAAGGCCATAAGTCATCATCATCTTCTTTTGTTGTTTGTTTTTCTTCTTTAGGAGCTGCAGGAGACTCATCAATAACAACATCAATACATTCAACAATCTTTTGAAGCCTTTCATTATAACATTTGTATGCTTTGCTTGAAGATGAATAACCAAGGAAAATTCCTTTATCTGATCTAGGTTTGAACTTGCCAAGCTTTTCATCATTATTTTTGATAAAGCATTTGCTTCCAAAAACTCTAAAATGCTTTACGGAGGGAGATTTACCATACCAGAGTTCATATGGAGTTTTATCACTGTTTACCCGAACATGAGCTTTGTTGAGAATGTTTGCTGCTGTATGTGTTGCTTCTCCCTAGAAAGTGTGAGGTATTCCAGAATCATCAATCATAGCTCTAGCCATTTGTTGAATTGTTCTATTCATTCTTTCTGCTACGCCATTTTGTTGTGGAGTGCCAGCTATAGAGAATTGTCTTTTTATGCCATGTTGTTCACAAAATTCAAGGAATTCATTTGAAGTATATTCTCCTCCTCGATCAGATCTGAGACACTTGATTTTTAGATCCAATTCATTTTCAGCCAATGCTTTGAAGCTCAGAAATTTTTCAAATGCTTCATCTTTGTGTTTAATGAACCTGATCCAACACATTCTAGAGTAATCATCAATGAATAAGATATAGTATTCTTCCCCATGTGGTGTATTCTTTCTCACAGGTCCACATATGTCAGTATGAATGAGTTCAAGAGGCTTACTTGATGATCCTTCTTTGGCATTAAACCGTACTCTAGTCTGCTTACCGAATTGACAAGATTTGCATATGATACTTTCTAGTGGATTAATATTGGGAAGATCACGAACAGCTTGAAGTCTGCTTGCTTTGTTGATTTGAGAAAAGCTCAGATGCCCTAGCCTTCTATGCCATAGCCAATTTTCTGAAGATTTGCTCAGGTAACATTGATCTTTGTAGCCCTTTAGTATATACAGGTTGCTTGGATTTCTTTTTCCTTTTATAATAATTTTACCTGTATCAAGATCACGAACCACACATTCTTTTGAACTAAAAACAACTTTTGTTCCTTGATCACACATTTGACTTACACTTAATAGGTTATGCCTCAATCCATCCACATACATGACATCTTTAGCCTTCACTTTTTCTTTTAGAAACACTGACCCTTTTCCTTTAATTATAGCAGGAGTATCATTTCCAAAAGTAACTTTCTTTTCCTTTTCTAGAGAATTATATGAAAGAAGTTTGCTTTTGTCACCTATCATGTGTCTTGAACACCCACTATCGATGTACCATTGATTTTCTTCACCTTCTGCAAATAATGCTATCCCACAATTTTGAACCGGCGGTTCTTTCTTTTTCCACACTTTAGAGCTTGAGGGAACATGTTCTTTTGGCTGGATCTTGTTCCTGCATTCAGATTCTTCATGGCCAAAGTTATTGCAATAAGTACATTCAACTTCACTTTGAAGAGGAGAAAAGTTGTTATAGGTATTCTTATTTGGTTCAGTATCCAACATTTTCTTTCTTGCTTCTCTTGTCATGATGGTTTTATATGCAACACATTGAACATCTTTATGACCAAAATTGTGACATGTGAAACATTGCCCATTGAAGTAGAAATTTTTGCGATCATGGAATCTTCTATTTGAATTTACCTGTTGGGTGTAGCGTCTTTGAAAGCTATCCCTGTTAGTGTTCCTTGAATTGAGATGGTCTTGCTTTCCCTGTAGAGATCCTTTATTCCCTTGCTGAGTTGCTGAATGTAGTAAACCATCTGTAGCTGCTTTTAGATAGTTTGGTGCTGAAGCTTGAGAAGATTCTCCGGTATATCCAAGACCTGTCTTTATAAGAGGAGAACATTGTACCTTGATAATCTCATCTAAGGTTTCAGATCCTTTAGCAAATCTAAGATTCAAGGTCTTTGCTTTCTCAACTTCTTTTCTTTGACTTACCACTTCACATTCCAATTTTTCAATATGTTTCTTTGCTTCTTCAAGTTGCTTGTCAATGGTCTCTCTGATTATCTTTTGTTCTTCTAAGAGAATTTTATAATCTTCTAAGCGTAGTTTGAGTTGATTGTTTTCTTCAAGAAAATCATTTTCCTCTAGAGCATCCATAAAAGTATCCTTTTCTTCTTCTTTTTCAAATGCCATGAGAAGTCTAATATCTTCTTCACATTCTTCCTCACTATCAGATGACTCATCACTGTCTTCATTAGTATAGTAACTTTTCTTAGAGCTAGATCGGTTCTTATTCCTTTTTACTACTTATTTTCTTTTATAAGGACATTTTGCAGCATAATGACCAACTTTTCCACATTCAAAACATTTGAAAGGAAGCTTACCTTTGAATCTTCTAGTTCCTATTTGGAGTTTTCTCACGAAATTCGCTTCTTCTTCATCGGATATGTAGCTGGATTCTTTGACGACTTCCTTTTCTTTTCCTCTTACAGATACCTTAAAAGCAGCTTCTCTGATTTGAGAAGGACCTCCTTGTCTCATTTCAAAAGCAGTCAGAATACCATGTAATTGAACAATAGTAAGAGTTTGCAGATCTTGCCTTTCTTCAATAGCTGAGACTTTAGAGTAAAATTTTGAAGTCAAGGATCTTAAGACTTTTTCCACCAGAGTAGTATCAGTTATGGTTTCACCCAAATTTCTCATTCGATTTACAACATCATCTAGACGAAGGAAGAAACTGGCAACACTTTCATCACTATGCATATTCAAATTTTCATATTCAATTCTAAGAGTTTGGAGTTTTGCATTTTTTACCTTTGTATCTCCTTCATAGCTTAGAATGATTTTGTCCCATATTTCTTTTGCTGAATGTAGCTGCATCACTTTAGCAAATTTTGATTCAGACATGCTTCCTAACAAGACATTTACTGCTTTGGCATTGGTTTCATACTTCTTCCTTTCAGCTGCATCAGTAGGAATACTTGCCGGGTATTGATATCCTTCTTCCACGATTGCCCATACATCTGCACCAAGACTTTGCAGATACGCTTTTGTTCGTACCTTCCAGAATATCATATTGCTTCCATTGAATAGAGGTGGCTTTATAGACATCATTCCTTCTTGACTTCCCATTGCGACGGATCTTCTTCAAGCGATCAAGCTTCTGCAGAAGAACCTGCTCTGATACCAATTGTTGGGAAAAATACTGAGAGGGGGGGTGAATCAGTATTTACAACATATTCAAAACTTTTTACTTTTCTTTACTTCAAAACCCATACGCTACTTTCCTGAAGAAGACTCGCGTATATACGCGGATACCCTTTATTAAACTCGCATATACACAGAGAACTAATTATGTCATTAATTCTTCACTTAAACCATTCCATCATTTATTCATCAGATATTCAATAAATAGTAAACATGTGCAGTAAGAACAGAATAAACCATCACACAAAGCATCACACATGAACACCAGGATTTTTAGGTGGAAACCCAAGTCGGGAGAAAACCACCGCTGCAGTTGCTCGGCCTTCAATATTTTATTATAGAGAAAACATCTTACAACATATGTGCTGGTGCAGACTCCTACCAGCACGCAGGCACCCACCTGTGCTCGTTTACCAGCCTCTCCTGGAAGGGAGCTCCAACCCCCTGACTCGTTTACCGGCCTCTCCTGGAAGGGAGCTACGACCCCCTGATCTCATTTACCAGCCTCACCTGGAAGGGAGCTACAACTCCCTAACTGAAGGCTACAACCCTCAACACCCCTTCGGACCACGTTTCATCAATTTTCACACTGGATCCAACAACTTCAATAGAACAATACTTGTAGGCCACGTTTCATCATATTTTCAGACTGGACCCTCTTCATACATTTAAGCTCAATCATACAACCAAACTGATGCAGACAACTCAGAACAGTAGAATACAGATAGCAGCAATAAAACAGAATAGATCAGTCATTTCTTACCACAGACTTCAGCAAACCCTAGTTTGCATACGCGCTTTCACTTCACTGATGTCGCGTATATACGCGCTTCCATTCACACAAACCAGCGTATACTTCTGTACATATTATAGAACCAATTTAATTGCGCATACGCGCTTTTCTTTCAGCGAAGTCGCGTATATACGCGCTTCCTCTTCAGAAAACTAGCGTATGGTTCTTCAGAGATTTTAGGTCATTGCATTTCTTTAGAACAGATACTTCACACAGATTTAACCCTTCACTTCAGACAGATGTTCGCCTCTTCTTGGATCTAATCATTCCATAAGCAGATCTAGCAAATACAAGCACATTTCATATCTAGATCCCCTTCTTCATCATTGGTGCATCATACACTCAGATTTATCATTCAAGTGTAACCCTTTCCATTCAGATCTACTTCAGAGAGAAGTATTCATTCAAGCTCCGACATCTTGCACCCACACTCATGATTTGCATAATGAATTTCATCTCTTTATATAGGTTTATCCTTTTTCAATACCATGAGCCCCTTTTTCAATACCATGAGCCAAAACAACATTACTTCCGATGGTATTCCTGGACGGGGTCAATTAGGCGGATCATTACCCAATACAATGGGTCAATACCATGGTGGTTACCCCTGGTTTTTCACTTTTAGAGCGCTTTAGCCCATACGCGAATTTTCACGTTCTTTTCCGCGTGCATACGCGACTTTCCTTAGACAGATCCGTGTATGCCTTGAGACATACTCTTTCACCATAGATTTAGCACAATCTGAATTCCTTTCTTCACTGCCTTTCGTACTCACTGTAGATACATCAGATTTACTTCATTAAGAACATATTCTATCAAGCACAACTTCATCAAGTAAGTTGTCATCATCTTCATCAAGGTGGGTTGCCATCAAGGACAACACTCTGCATCATATTGCCAACACATTCATCATTGTATACCATCTATATATGCTTATAAAAGATAAGATTTCAATTATACTCAGAAATGATATATAAAAGGAAACGTTATGAAAACCAAATATATAAATGATAGCAAATTCTTCAAACGAATACCATATAACAAAGAAAATCAACAGTGAACAGATAGAAATACCTCATTCATCTTGAAGACTGTCAAATGAAATGTGATACTCTGATCCAGTAACTCTGATGTAAAATTAAATCCAAAGGTACAGAAATACAACACCTCAAAGATAATTTCAGCACAAAAATCACCAGATGTGATCCTTCATAAAATATAATAAGGAATGAAGTACAGAAATGTTAGCTCCAAGTCCAAAAAATATTAGAACTTCAGATCCTCTCTCTAAATGCATGAGAGGGATTTAAATAAGAAATTACATAACAAAATCCTACTACTACTGCTACAATCTATCAAATTAAAAACTGAAAGGCTATCTTAAATGAAACTGATTCATTGTTTTTCTCTCTCGCTTGCTGTTACCAAGTTGCAAATCTTCAACATATCTTGGAGTCTCGGTGGATGACTCATCTCGGAATGCAGTTGTCCAGCATAGGTGGCATCGGAAAATTCTGGAATTAAACAATCGACAGCACTTGAAAGGAATTTGATAGCCATTTGTTGATTGTTTGGTTTGATTAAATGAGTCCACATACTGTCCCAGGATATTGCTTGAAGTTTGTTGATTTGTTGACTTTTCTTCACCATTTCTTCTCTCCATCTCTTTTCAGTTTCTTTCACTTTAGGAAAACTGCCAGGAACACAATCTGAAATGAGATTGATTGAGTACAAGCTGTCATTTATAAATTGCGTGATATTATTCATCATACTCCTAGCCCTTGATATTGCTCTCTCAGCTTTCATTATTTGATGTTCCCATTCTGTAAACAATATTTCTTTGTGTCTTTCCTCTATTCTAGGAAGATTGGCTTCTTTTCCTTTTTCTGTATCTTGCCAATTGAGAAATTCGGAAATCTTTTCATCAGCATCATCTATTTCTTGTCTGAGAGTAATAACATTTTGGATCAAAGATGAGGTAATATCACAAAAAGGTTCTGCCTGTGATAGCTTTGCACAAAATTCATTCAATTGCTTGTGAATGAAAGAGCTTAGTGTTATTTGGCTCTGCAAGACAATAAACTCTCAGTCGTGACAAACAAGCAACTCAAACGGGATGATTTATGAACTTGTGATTTTTCATTTATTTGTTTCGTATACCGCGTAAATGCTCCTTTTGGGTCACACTCATGTATTAAAAACCAAATCATTAACAATATTCATTCGATTTGTTATTGAATTCCCTCGTACAAACAGAGATTTGGCGCTTGTGAAATATTAAAATATTCATCCATTCTGAACTTTTCGCATGTAATAAATAATATTTGTCAATCGCATCGAAAGTTTTCGAATGGCACATAAACATCACAATACGTTTTTCTCGATTGGCCGATTCCGATTGAAAACTTTTCCGATTTCCAATGGTGGGGTCTACCATATAAAATTTAAACGAACACATGTTTGATTTTCTTTTGAAAGCGTTTATTGTAATAACGCACGTCGGATCGGGGAATTTCAATTGACCGTAAAGAGTTTATTAAAGAATATCTCGATTATTCGATTGCGACTGGCCGCATCGCATCGGAAGTTATACAAATAAACAATTTAAACTCTCAGCGATTGAAGATTTCCGATCGAACTAATCGCATCGAAGGATTTGAAATAAGTATATGAAACTTCTTTTAAGGGTTTTCTCCGATTCTCTGATTGCGATTGGACTTTTAAACTTGATTTTTTTTTTATGATAAGGCCTTCTATATTGGATCGGATCGGAAGTTTTGAATGTTGTATTTGGTTAGTAAACAAAAGATGAGTTTTTTCAAAACAATGAATCTTTATTTCTAAGTCTTTTATTTCTATAAAAAGAGAAAGGGACCATATTTCTAAATGAATTTTATTTCTAAATTTTTTTAAGAAAAAGAGAGGGTTGTTGTATAGTACAACAATTGGCGATTCACTGAAAGAACCAGTTATCTCTGAAAAATAAAATGAATACTATATTTTAAGTAAGTAAATATTTTTAAAGATAATTAAAACTATCCTTGGATAATCAAAAATAAAATCTAACTTATGAAAAAGAATAAAAATTATTAACAATTTCTTTCTAGTTTCTTGAGAATAAAAACATTTTGGGTTATCTTAAGCTTTGATTGGTATTAATAATGAAGTAAGTGGATTTTTCCAAGTTTGGTTTTATAATATACTCTATTGTCATAGGTATTGCCTATGCTTCCTGCAAACGTTCATAGTCTCGACAGGGTTACCTTTTAACCATTAACTATTCATTGTCCCATTCAACTAAGATTATGACTTTTTTAAAAGATAAATTCATAAGACATATTATCTCATGTTTTTTGTCTTTTATTTATTTTTTTATTTTTAAGAGCCATTGTTCTGGTTTGGTAGCCAGTTAATAACAATGCCATTCACTAGTTGTAATTAAACTGAACAAGTTGGCTCGTGATGAGACCCCTTGTCTTATATTTATAAGCCATTACCCTGTTTTGATATGCAGTATTGGTAATGTCATTTTTATTATTTCTTATGAATATGGTAAGTCGGCTCATGATGAGACCTCTTATCTCTTAAAAATTTTAACATAATTTCTTAGAATTATATTCTAAAAAATCACAACCTAAATGAATGGGGTGAACTAGTTTTATCCTTAAGAATCAATGGATGACAAATTTCTGAGTTTTTTGAGTACCAAGACTTGAATAATCTTTACTTTTATAGATAACCTCTCTTTGCTTAATAAACTTATAATGATTTACATTTCCCTCAAGTTTTTCTAAATATCATGCAAATAATTGAAATGATCTTTCAAAGTTCTAATATCTTATTTAAAACTACCAAAAGAATATAATCATTTCTTTAAAAATTCTCATTTACACAAAATAAATATTTATAATATTCTTCTCAAGAATTTTTCTATCAAGTAAATAGTCAGTTAAAGACTTACTAACAACCTTTATTTGCAAAAACAACAATTAAAATTTTTGCAGAAAGGAATATGTACAGTTTAAGAAGGGGTTACCTCCTTATGAAAAGAATTTCTTCAAGATAAGCCCATTTATAGGAAGAGATTCTCTCTTACTTGTTAGATCTTGGAGCATGAATGTATTTGAGCCTATCTTTTCAATGATCTGAAATGGTCCAAGCCACATTTTCTGAAATTTGGTATGTTTACCTTTTTCTTCATGTGCCTTATCCCATTTTAGAACAAGATCACCAATTGACAAAATTTTTGAGCCGGTAGAACTTGCATCAAAAGAAGATTTTACAAGCTGCTGATGTTTTTCATGAAAAATTTTAGCTTTATCTCTATCTTCTTCTAGTTTAAGGATTTGATCGTATCTCAATTGAATGGATGAAGAAGGATTTTCTTCAATAAATTGTACTAGGGCTAATGATGGAAGAGTTAAATTTGATGGTATCATAGCTTCTTTTCCATAAACTAAATTAAAAGGTGAAGTTCCTATTGAAGCTTTTTCAGTAATACGATCAGCCCATAATGCAAAGATTAAAGATTTATGCCAATTCTTTTGATTTTGATCAATAGTCATTTTAATAATTTTGATGAGATTTTTGTTAGTGGATTCAGCCAAACCATTACCTTGTGGGTAATAGTTTGCTAAATATTCCAGTTTAAAACCTCTTTTGACTGCAAATTCTATTAAACTGTTTCCAGAAAAATAAGATGCATTATCAAAGACAAGAGCTTGAGGTACACCAAACCTGGTTATGATAAATTGATCTATGAAATCAATAATCGCATTAGAATTGGCTATCTTCAAAGGGATTGCTTCTACCCATTTTGTAAAGTAATCAGTTGCAGTAAGAATGTACTTATGCTGTTTGGAAGAATGAGGTACTATCTCACCAATAATGTCAAGCCCCCATTGTTCAAATGGTTGCTCAATACTCACTGGTTGCAAAGGAAAAGCTGGTTTCCTTTGTCTTCCACTTACAGTTTGACAGATTCTGCACTTCCTTACATAGTCATGTGTATCTTTAAAAAGGGTAGGCCAATAATAGCCAGCACGAATTATTTTGTGAGCTGTGGTATCACCTCCAAAATGACCTCCTGCTGGTCCATCATGCAACTCCTGCAAAACCTTTTCAGCCTCAGTCTTTTCAAGACATCTTAACAAAATTGAATCATAATTTTTCCTAAATAACACATTATCAATGATCTCATATTTAATAGCTTTTAATCTTAAAGCATGTTTTTTCTTATAGTTGAGATCAGAAGGAGCATACCCATTTTTCAAGTAATAGATGAGATCAGCATACTGAGATTCAGAATCCGTAATACTTATCTGATTTACTTGAATATCTTGATTTGAATCTTCATTTTCTGGTATGTTATGAGCTCCTGCTAATAATCTGCAAAAACCTTGTCCTTTAACAATCTTAGCTGGTTTAATATCAACATCATATTCTTGTAAAGCTGTTACCCAGTTAGCTTGTTTTTCTCCTACTTCTCTCTGAATTAATAATTGTCTCACTGCAAAGAATGGGACAATGATTTTTGTATGAGTTTTTAAGAGAAAAGGTCTGAAATACTTGATTGATTTAAACACAGCAAAGGCTTGTTTTTCAACATCGGAATAATTTAGTTCAGCTCCTTGCAGATTTGAGCTAAAGAAAGAAATTGGTGCTTCAATTTTCTGATCATTGAGCTGTGTTAAAACAGCTGCATAGGATGTCTCTGTGGATAAGGTATACAAAATAAAATCTTTAGAAAAATCTGGGGTACTCAATGCTGGTGCATTAATGATTGCTTGTTTGATTGCCTCAAAGGCTTCTTTCTCTTTATGCCCCCATTTGAATACTGAATTCTTCTTGATCATATTTTGCATAGGTAAAACAAATAAAGAAAAATCAGGAATGAATCTTTTAACAAAATTGATCTGTCCAAGAAATGATTGCATGGATTTTTTATTATGAGGTAAAGAAATATCAGAGATCTCTTTTACTCTATCTGGATCAATGTATATACCATCTTTTGACACAAAAAATCCCAAGATCTTCCCTTCATCCAAAGCAAAGAAAGATTTCTTTGGATTTAAGGAAATACCAAATCTTCTACATCTTTCAAATATTTGCTTTAGATCATGTAGATGATTGGTTCTCTTTTTTTAGAATATTGTTATGTCATCAAGGTAAACAACAACTGATTTATTGATCAGGCCTTTAAATGCTATGTCCATGGCTCTTTGGAAAGTTGCTCCTGCATTTATTAGACCAAAAGGCATTTTTTGATAAGCATAAGTTCCCCATTTTGTTCTGAAAGTTGTTTTCAATCTGTCATCTGGATGAACTAAGACTTGATTATAGCCTGAAAATCCATCAAGAAAGGACATAAGTTCAGAACCAGCTACCTTTTGAAGTATTTGTTCCATGGTTGGCAATGGGAAATTGTCTTTTAAACATGCCTTGTTTAAATTTTTGAAATCAATACAGATTCTTATATCACCATTTTTCTTCCTTACAGGTACCATATTGGAAACCCAATTGGAGTGCCTGACAGGAAAAATGATTTTGGCTTTTAAAAGTTTATTAAGTTCTGATTTGATTTGTCCTTCGAGATTTGGATGAACTTTCCTTATTTTTTGTTGAACAGGTTTAATATCAGGAAGCATTGGAATTGTGTGTTGAATAACCGAAGTGTTATATGTTTTTAAATCATCATAATTCCAAGCGAAAACATTTTTATATTTGTTCAATAGTTTAATGAAAGCATTCCTTTCCTCTGATGTTAAATTAAGTCCTAAATTAACATTTTGAGGTTTGGAATTAGAACCAAGATTCACTAATTCAAACTTCAAAGTGGAACTTTGAAGCTTGGTATTAGTGACTTTCTTGAATCTGTCTTTAATATCATATAAGTCCTCCAATTTAACAACAGATTTCGGAATGGGATTTTCATTACCTTTTGAAGAAATTTGTAAATCATGATCTTCTTCATCAATAATTTGGTCATCATATGATTTCTCTGAAGTCGTGAAATTTGAAATATCTTGATCATGATAGAAAACTCTCCAATTTGTGACATTGTCTGGGACAGATGGACGAAAAAATAATTCTACAGAAAACCTATCAGGACTGTAATCTTCAGCAGGGAGGAGTTTAGATGCAACATTAGCTAACAAGTCAGCTGATGTATTCTGATTCCTAGGAATAGGAGAAATATTGAATGCTAAGAAATGAGTAGTGAGATCTTGTACTAGGGTTTGATAGTGTTTAAGATGTCTTGAAAGGCAATGAATAGTATTCCTAACTTGTTTTATGACAATTTCGGAATCACCAAAGACTTTCAAGTATTTAACATCTAACCCTATAGCTTTATAAAGTCCTTGAACAAAGGCTTCATATTCTGCAGTATTGTTAGTACACTCAAATTCTAGCCTACATGACAGCATGGTTTTCTCTCCATCTGGATCGATTAAAATGCATCATGCTCCAGCTCCATCACTAGACTTTGATCCATCAAAATATAATGACCAAAACAAAGATTTATCTATTGACTTATCTACAATTACATCAAAAGTATTTACAATTATGGAAGAATCAGATTGTGAAAAATTTTCTACTTGAGAAACAAAAGTATTAACAGAAAAAGGTGATTGGGGTGCTTTGAAGTTTCCAAGAAATGATTCAGCAGAATAACCTCCAAGAATATTGTTGTTGAATGCTACAGGTTCATTAGGTTGTTCAAATTCAGTGACAGTATGCATCATATGTTTTTCTCGTTCAATTTTGATTTGATTTGGTTTCCCTTTGTAGGGAAGCCACATATGAGAATAATCAGTCGAGATATAACCATTGAGTTTCGCAGACCAGTCCCTACTTAAAACTAATCCGTAGAATTCAGGAATATCAGCAATCAAAATATCAATTCTTTGGACAATTCTAGGATCGGAAGCTAATCTGATAGTTACTGAATTGATTTCTCCTACAACTTAAACTTTGGATCGATCTAATTGAACAATATGTACTGCTGATTTCTGTGGTTCGATATTCAATTTGGCACACACAAAAGTAGGCATTATATTGGAGGAAGCTCCAGAATCAATCAAACAATTGTGCAGATTTTTATTGTACATCTCATAAGTCAAAAGAAAAGGAGGAGTTTGAGAATTTGACTTTTCCCCAATGAGTACAGTATCAGTAGCATCTACCTTATCTGGTGGCTTACCAGTTCCTCTTGCTGCTTTTGCAACTACACCGCTTGGTAAAGGAGCAATTGGTGTAGCATTTAATTCTTTCAATAAAAACTTCTGCTGGTGTTTCAATTTGCTGATTTCATGTAAGGAAATGTTAGCTTTGATATTTTTCATGTCCTCAACAATGTTGTATTCCATAGGGTCTGATACTACTAAAGTCTTTGTTGTTGGTGTAGGCAGATTAGAAGATGATGGCTGATTTTGAGTAGGTAATGGAGAAGTTTTCTTCACAATGGGTTTGTCTTTGGTACTTGGAGTTGTAATTTTCTTTTTTGGAACTGTTTGTACTAGTTCTGCTGTAGATTTACTCCTAGTACTTACAGGCATAGCTTCTTCACTATCAGAATTAGGGAGAATAAAATCCCACATCCCATTCAATTCAGTTATTTCTTCATTTTCGTCTTCCTAATCTAATACTATAGATGTGTCATCTTCTTCTTCTTCTTCCTCTGATTCTGCATTAGAGATTGCATTAGGAGGTTTAGATTCAACTTGGTTTCTTCTGAAATTTCGGAATGGTTTCTTAGTAGAAGTTTCAGCTACTTGTTTTTTGATTTCAATCATTTCATTTGACAAGGTTTTAAGAACTTTCTGTAAACCTTCCATGTCATATGGATATTTGGCCTTTTTCTTTGAATCGTCTTTGAAGCTGACCTTCTTTGAGTTCCTTTCTTCAAGAGCATTTTTATTTTCCAGAGAAATGATACGTTTTTCCACTGCAATAGCTTCTTTCATACTTTCAGCTAATGTAGGCTTTGCAGCTCTGTCTACGAAAATTGCTATGTTTGAGGGTAAGGCAGTTATGTACCATTCAATTCTGACCTGTTCACTGGGCTGTGAATCTACGTGGATTTTGTTCAAAAGTTTGTTAAATCTAGCATTGAATTCTTTAATCGGTTCCTTGGGTTCTATTTTCAAATTTGAGAGATCATTGAGTAAAGTTGCAATTGATCGGTCATCTCCAAATTTGGTTAAAAAATGATCTGCAAAAATGTCCCAACTTGTTATAGATCCTGATGGTAATGAAAAATACCATGATCCTGTTGTTCCTTGAAGAGTATAAGGGAATAGTCTAACTACAACATCTTCCTATGTGACTCCATTCAAATTAATAGCCAGCATAAAGTTATTGATATGTTCTTCAGCTTGAATGTTAAGATCTGGGCTAAACTTTGGAAGCCATTTTCCAGGATTGTCTGGTAAATCGTGTAAAGGTGCAACCATGTTGACTGCTCCTGGAGTAGACCATGGTCTATGTGCCATTATCGGAACAACTACTAGAGGGATAGTAGAAACTGGTGGTGTTTGAATAGAAGTTGTTGGAATGGATGATGTTGAGACTGATGAGGATTGAGGAAAAGATGTTTGTGGAGATGATATGGAAACGACTGTACTTTGTTGAGAAGGGATTTTGGAAACAGGTATTTGGATATTAGAGGTTGAACTTGCTGATTCCGATTGGGTTTTTCTTGTCTTGACTCTACTAGGTAAAGGGAATTATTTGGGAGAAATACCAAGTTTTTCACTTTGAAGCCTAGTAAGAGGTTTGGAAGAAACAAATTTTGAAGTTACACTACCTTCAGATATTTCAGACTCTTCAAGAGATAATGAGAATCCTTTCAATTTATGAATTAGATCTTGAACTTCAGCAGACTCAGGATGTTGATCGTCTGAATGTTTTGAAATTTTGGTAGTGGGTGTCTGAATATTTTCTGCAATTTCTTCTCTAGGATTTTGAATTTCAGAAGAAATTGAAGAAGTTAATGAGGGTGTTTTGCTCCCAGAATGGCTTGTGGATAGAGATTTACTTGCCATTCACAGCTCAGGCCCTCCTTCTAGCGCCAAAAATGTTGAAGCCTAGAAAATCTCTGCTTCAAACATTGGGGAAAACCACCCAGTCGGGACCTTAAGACAGCTCATTTTCCATTTGGAATGGTGGCTCTGACTGGATTTAAAGGACCAGTTTCCTTGTAACTAAGTGGATTGGATTGGATGGGTGGAAATGGGACTAAATTAACTAAAATAAAACTATCTAATTTAAGCTAAATACTGGTAAAGAAATTCTAATACTAACCCGGGTAATTATATGTGAATACAACTTAAGATTGTTTCAATCTAATAATAACCAGGAAAATGTATTATTATTTAAATTGAAATGTGCAGAAACAAATAAAGATAACTCTGTTTAAGAAATTAAACAGAGTTATATTAGCATATTGCATTCATCATTGTATACCATCTATATATGCTTATAAAAGATAACATTTCAATTATACTCAGAAATGATATATAAAAGGAAACGTTATGAAAATCAAATATATAAACAATAGCAAATTCTTCAAACGAATACCATATAACAAAGAAAATCAACAGTGAACATATAGAAATACCTCATTCATCTTGAAGACTGTCAAATGAAATGTGATACTCTGATCTAGTAACTCCGATGTAAAATTAAATCCAAAGGTACAGAAATGCAACACTTCAAAGATAATTTCAGCACAAAAATCACCAGATGTGATCCTTCATAAAATATAATAAGGAATGGAGTATAGAAATGTTAGCTCCAAGTCCAAAAAATATTAGAACTTCAGATCCTCTCTCTAAATGCATGAGAGGGATTTAAATAAGAAATTACATACCAAAATCCTACTACTACTGCTACAATCTATCAAATTAAAAATTGAAAGGCTATCTTAAATGAAACTGATTCATTGTTTTTCTCTCTCGCTTGCTGTTACCAAGTTGCAAATCTTCAACATATCTTGGAGTCTCGGTGGATGACTCATCTCGGAATGCAGCTGTCCAGCATAGGTGGCATCGGAAAATTCTGGAATTAAACAATCGACAGCACTTGAAAGGAATTTGATAGCCATTTGTTGATTGTTTGGTTTGATTAAATGAGTCCACATACTGTCCCAGGATATTGCTTGAAGTTTGTTGATTTGTTGACTTTTCTTCACCATTTCTTCTCTCCATCTGTTTTCAGTTTCTTTCACTTTAGGCAAACTGCCAGGAACACAGTCTGAAATGAGATTGATTGAGTACAAACTGTCATTTATAAATTGCGTGATATTATTCATCATACTCCTAGCCCTTGATATTGCTCTCTCAGCTTTCATTATTTGATGTTCCCATTCTGTAAACAAGATCTCTTTGTGTCTTTCCTCTATTCTAGGAAGATTGGCTTCTTTTCCTTTTTCTGTATCTTGCCAATTGAGAAATTCGGAAATCTTTTCATCAGCATCATCTATTTCTTGTCTGAGAGTAATAACATTTTGGATCAAGGATGAGGTAAAATTGCTTGTGAATGAACGGGCTTAGTGTTCTTTGGCTCTGCAAGACAATAAACTCTCAGTTGTGACAAACAAGCAAGTCAAACGGGATGATTTATGAACTTATGATTTTTTATTTATTTGTTTCGTATACCACGTAAATGCTCCTTTTGGGTCACACTCATGTATTAAAAACCAAATCACTAACAATATTCATTTGATTCGTTATTGAATGCCCTCGTACAAACTGAGATTTGGCGCTTGTGAAATATTAAAATATTCATCCCTTCTGAACTTTTCGCATGCAATAAATGACATTTATCAATCGCATCGAAAGTTTTCGAATGGCACATAAACATCACAATACGTTTTTCTCGATTGGCCGATTCCGATTGAAAACTTTTCCGATTTCCAATGGTGGGGTCTACCATATAAAATTTAAACGAACAAATGTTTGATTTTCTTTTGAAAGCGTTTATTGTAATAACGCGCGTCGGATCGGGGAATTTCAATTGACCGTAAAGAGTTTATTAAAGAATATCCCGATTATTCGATTGCGACTGGCCGCATCGCATCGGAAGTTATACAAATAAACAATTTAAACTCTTAGCGATTGAAGATTTCCGATTGAACTAATCGCATCGAAGGATTTGAAATAAGTATATGAAACTTCTTTTAAGGGTTTTCTCCGATTCTCCGATTGCGATTGGACTTTTAAACTTGATTTGTTTTTTATGATAAGGCCTTCTATATTGGATCGCATCGGAAGTTTTGAATGTTGTATTTGGTTAGTAAACAAAAGATGAGTTTTTTCAAAACAATGAATCTTTATTTCTAAGTCTTTTATTTCTATAAAAAGAGAAAGGGACCCTATTTCTAAATGAATTTTATTTCTAAAATTTTTTAAGAAAAAGGGAGGGTTGTTGTATAGTACAACAATTGGCGATTTTACTTTTTCACCTACCAGTTTGACCAAAAAAGGCTATAAAAGTGGTTTCCTTGCATGATTTCTATGTTATGAATCCAATGGTGGTCTCCTTTTGACCAAAAGATGCCTCAAACATGTGCACAACTCCTAGGGCGCTGCACACCTGATAGTCCAACTGTCACATGATTGTCTCTATGCGCAACACCTTTCTCCTATGTGTAGTGCCAACTTGCAGACCACTTTTGGAGGCCTCTAGAAGGTGCACAATGCCTAGGGTGTTGGGCATAGGATAATCAAACTATGTAAAATTATGAATTTTCTAGAACCATTTGCCTCCAAGATGGAGCTATATCTCACTAAACATGAGGTTTTTTGCAACACTGAGTGAGGTTTTTTTTCTTTGGAATGTTTTTAACAAAAGCCTCATCCAGTTTCTAAAATTTAGTTTTTTTTTTGCCACAATATTCTCTTCAAAAAGGTGTCTAAAAAAAAATTATGCAGAGGCAGAAAAATAGGTTGTGAAGATGTGAATGGATATCTCATTCTGTAAAACCTGTGTAAAAAGTGAGATATGTTTTTGTACTTCGATATCTTAGGAACAAAAACCTCCTACAGTTTCCAAAACATTAAGGGAATTTTGAGGTCTAAAATGGGCCTCCTAAGGAAAATGTACAATCAAAATTCAATTTATGAGAACCAATCACATTTGAGGATATGACATCATCCCTAATGGTTGAGGTGGCATTTCTTGAGTTAAAGGTACTTACTCGTCACATTCTCAATGGTGGATAAAAACTAATGGTTAACCATGGTAGTCCTCTAAGTACTTTTAAATTCAAAGTAAAGTACTCATAGTAAATGTCATTTCACACTTTTTGAATAAAATATTATTATTGTCATTTCAATATTATAAATCAAATCAATTCAATATGTAATATTAAATTCATACATAAAACAATATATTACATATATTATATTATATTATATGATTTCCATATAGTATATTAATTACATGATTTTATATAATTTAAATAATATAAATTTTAATTAATAGTATATTATATAATTAAGAATTTAAGAATTTATATTTATATTTCATTTTAATTTATTTAATTACAAAGGACAAATGCATTAGTTGTGCAATGATAATGATTTTTTCTTAAAAATATCATTCTTATTTATAGTCACATCAATACAATTTTTTATTAATTTTATTTTGGTACAACTTTTGAATTGAATTTAACCATGGTTACATGGATTTTGGTGCAAAAAGTGAATTGCAAATTCCTAAATATTATTTTATTGGTTTAGCTATTATTTTATTATTTCCTTACGAGGTCCATTTTAGACCTCAAAATTCCCCTAATGATTCTTTTTTTTTTGCTACAATATTTTCTGCAAAAAGGTGACCAAATGGGAAATTTCTGGAAAATGTGCCTTCGAAGAGTTTTTCAAATTTTCCCAAATTTTCTTCAGATTTTCTCAAAATTTCTTAAGAATTAATTCATGGAGACCTGATAGGGTATGCTATGCTATCATGGATGCATCAATGAACAAATCCAACTTACCCTTCTCTTTATGCTTGATTGGGGTTTGTAGTTCTGGACCAATTCACAGAAATCAAAGCAGCCCACATGTTTGAAGCAAGTGATTTCCATGGATGAGGCCATTAATTTTCTGGTGTTGGTAGGCTCAAACCTCATAATTACTCCTCCCTTTTGTGGCCTGCATTTTTTTCTCGGTCTTCCTCCTCCACAATTTTTTTAGTCTTGAAACCCTAGGAATGAGGAAATGGGAGTGGGAGATAGGTTAAGGGATTGGGAATGGGGTAAGAAAAAATCAGGAAGTAGGGGAAGGGTTTATGGAACTTAGGGAGGTGATATGGGATCAAAATGTTTAAGGGATTGGGAATTAGAATTTTATTATAGGGTTGATAGGGCTGCCTTTGAAATTGAGATGCCTAAGACTTAGTGTTTAGGGGAAAATGAACTTGGGAACAAGGATTAAATGATGTAGGGATAGGAATAGGATTTATTGTGATGTGGGAAGGGTAGCAGGGTCTCAGGAACAGATTTGGAGGTATAGGAATGAAACTAGGGTTTGTAAGCTTTGAAAACTCAAAATTTCACACAAGAAACTTAACACCATGAAATTTTCATTTAAGAAATGCAAGGAGGGTGTGATGAGGCCTTACTTACTTTCTAGGAGGTGGATAAATCTTTTGTTGAAGGTTTGGAGTACTTGCACAAATTTTTGGAGCTTGCAGACAAAATTGGAAAGGTGCGCAACGCCTTTGGTGCATGTGCAACGCCTATCTGCCAAGTGTGCAGCGCCCTTGCTCTATGTGCAGTGCTTGTCCCAGGTGAGCAACACCTTGTTCTAGGTGCACAACGCCTCCTAGAAACTCGACCTTTCACCTTTAAAATTTGGTTTTCGAGCCCTGTGAGTGATGGATCGATGGCATAAAGGGAAAATGGATGTCTCTTTAATCTTTGGATAGGCTTTATGCTTGATGGATTGTATGTTTTGAGCTTTGGGACCCATTTTTCCTTCTTTATTTCACTTTAAACTTTTGAAACTATACCTTTCACTTTGACTTTATTCTTTGGAAATTGATCATTTGATGGACTTTAAGAACACTAGGATTTTGGAAACCTGATGCTTTCTTGGCATATGAAACTTTGAGTTGACAACTATCTTTAGAACCATGAACTTAGTGCATATTGAGAAAACATAAAATTACATGAAGAAATGAAAATTACATAATGGAATAAAAAATAAATATTACATTTCACTTTACATAGTAAAGTGAATTTATTGATCACTCTTAATCTTACTGGTCTTTTATGCAATGGAAATGATATTTTTTTGGACCTTGAAACCAATAAAACCTAATGAGAACCTTCACTAATGTTGGGTATGTGTTATATTCTTTCCACGACTAGCCCCACGCGTTGTACGTTGCACTGGGCACAGCAGGGGGGTCACAAGGGGGGAGGCAGCCCCCACTATTGGGTTCTGGGGCAGCACCCCGGAAAAAATTTGTTTGGTGTGCGGACCCACTCATAGGCGGACCCACCCATGTTTTGTGCATGATTTTGCACATGGTTTTGGGGTACGATGGTTTTCGGCCCCTGGTATTTTGTAGATGCGGTCAAGGGAACTACGGTTATGTTCTAATCCAGGGTTAATGGATTAGGGTTTGTGTATGCTTCAGCATGTATATATATGTGTTGTAACACTAAAAATAATATAATGAAAAATCAAGCTAGTCTTCCCAATTTGGGATCCAAGGGAAAATCTCTGTGTTTATCTGTTTTATGTTTTATGCTCTCGCTATTGTTTATTTTCTATTATAAGATTCATGTGTAGATCATTTCTGTTTAGGTTTAAAACCTACATTTGGCATCAGAACCATATTTGGCTTCACAGGGATGCTTCTGTTGTCATGGTTTTATGTGTCTTGGTGAATGGAGAGATCTTACTGCAGATAAATAAAGCAACATGCTCGATCTAAATTGTCAAAGGTAGCACTAAGTTAGATCACCAAGGAATACGAGTGCGTGTTGGGTGGACAGCCGAGTACGTGGACTCGACAACATGAGCAATTTCATGGATCTGGTGATAGCATAAGCCATAGGAATAATAGGGAATCCCGTGGAGGGATCCGAAAACATGTATTTGAAATTTTTTGGTGTAATGAATATGACGTTGCTAGAAAAGAAGCAACCGAATTTAGATCTGGTCGACAAGGCCATTGGCTGGAGGGCCTTGCAAAACACCAGCCAAGAATAGAAGACTGTTAAGCCTATTTGTGTGGCTGCGTTGGAAGAGCCGAGTTTGAATTTCCACTAAAATACATTCATAAAGGAAGAGTCGTGGGATTTTAATACGTGCTGATAGCCAGAGTTTTAGATCTACTGTTCAATTGGGAGGAGCGTCGCTGCATGAGCATAGATCTTAGTGCTTTTTTATATTCTGTGTGGATCATTTCTGCGTGCACCAATCGTGGGAAGGGAAAGTCAGAGCACAGGAGCAAAGAAGCATGGGAGTGGACGTGTTGGCAGTGTCAGGAGAGAGCTGAGAGAGCTGGTGAACTCCTACTTGCAAAATTCCCATGAGAGAGCTGACCGAAATGAGCAACACTCAGGTATGTGCTCTGAAGCATGGGATTTCACGCATGATGGTGAACTATGCCTAGTTTCAGATGACTAGACTATGCACGAGGTGAAGTAGCTTGTAATATTCGTTGGTTGAGAATTGCCACCACGGTGACGATGTGGGTGGTTACTATGGACCGAGCTTCATCAATTGCATTAAAACGAGAGATAGACATGATGGCAGGCACGAAATGCCCAAGTATATGAGTGTCTAGGCACCGAAGGAGATGAATGCTTGGGAAATGACAGTGGATGAAATCTTGATGGTTGTGAAAACACTGCAACGCAGGGAGCAGATGAAATTCAGTAAGTTTTTAATGAAATTTTTTTGAGGATATATGCGGTGCAGGTTTTGGATATGCAGATGTAAAGGTTTGGCATTGGCCTGAATATAAATTTTTGAGGACATGCGAAGGAAACTCAAAACCCAAGAAAATCATATCTTGTCACGAGTGATACCACTCGCAAAGGAAACATCCTAATTGAAGCTAACATGCTAAAAGGCATCTTCCAGCTGGTTCGTACATTGAAGGTGATTGACCACTGCGGAGATCGACAGAGAGTTTCAATAGATGTGTGGTGGACAAAGAAAATAGGATGAGGTTTTCCATTCACGGGAGTAGAAGGGTGTGGTGTAGAGGAGAATCGATACATAACCCATTGGAGGAATTCTCAGGAGAGAAAAGTGTTTGACAAAATGTGTCAGTCAAATGAGAGAGGATATTTGCAGGTGGATTAATTAAAAATTGATCAACCATGTATCTGAAGAGAACTCCTAGAGGACTGGCGGTTACAGAGGCTGGTGACCCATGTAATCCGGTAGATGGGTTCTTTTTATATGGACATTGATGTATAACTATGATTTCCTCTTTGGAGAGGACATCATGAATGAATGTAGAGAATGGTCATACAAAGAATAGCAACAATGAAACAACAAAATATATATATATATATATATATATATATATATATATATATATATATAATGGAGTTAATTTTTACATGTAAATGGGCATACTGCTGTATGGCATGGCATGCGTACCCCTGGGTAATCACTGGTAAATTTTGGGTTAGACCTAGGTGATAGGGGGGATGTCAAGTTAACAATTACCTTAGGTAAAAATTTGAGTGGGGAAGAGCTAGAGTGAGCGGGGTTGTCTCACTCAGCAGGTTTGGCTGGATTTAGTCAATAATCCCCAAGTCAAGTTTAAGGGGGGAATTGTTAGGTAAACATGACTCGGGGTAGAGTCAATGTTGACTAGGGTAAATAGTAGTGGTTTTGGGGCACATGGTTTTGTGCACCCATGGTTTTGGCCCATGGTATTGCATGTAATGGAGCCTATAAAAAGGCTGGAAATAATTCATTATAAGGCAACGCCTGGAGGTGAGTGGTGAAGGCTCACTTGGCCGGATTGGCCAGGGTTGTGGCCAATGGTTAATGAAATTTCATTGGTTGGGTTTTTCCCCGGATTTTGGGTTTTCCCGGATAAACATTTGTGTTTAAGTTTATGCTTTGTTGCTGGGTTCTTTGTATTTATTTCTCTCTGTAAATATTTTATTTCCTACAGTAAATTTCTAACAACTGGTATCATAGTTGTTTCGGCTTCAAGGGGACGCCTTTGCTGCTGAGGGTTTTTTTCTCGGGCCTGAGGTAGACCCTGTTCAGTGGGAGATCTGCGAGATCGATTCTTGCAGTGAAAGAAGATGGCGAGCGGCAGGAAGATAGAGATCGAGAAATTTAATGGTCACAGTTTTGAGTTATGGAAGCTCAAGATGGAGGATATGCTGGTGGATAAAGATCAGTGGATTGCGGTAGATCCAGGTACTAAACCAACAGAAATGTCAGATGAAGACTGGAAGAAACTGGATCGGAAGGCTAAAAGCACAATACGGTTGTGTGTCTCAGATTCAGTATTGTTGAATGTATCTGGGGAAGCTACGGTGAAGAATTTGTGGGAAAAATTCGGGACTTTGTACCAATCTAAGTCTCTGGTGAAATAGTTGTTCCTGCGGAAAAAGATGTATAATCTGAGGATGAAGGATGGAGACTCAGTGACAGAGCATCTGAACGCCTTCAATACTGTGGTAAGTCAGTTGTCATCTATTGATATTAAAATATTAGATGAAGATAAGTGCATCAGTTTGTTGTGTTCTCTACCAGATTCGTGGGATAGTCTGGTTATTGCAATAGGTAGCAATACAACTACCTTGAATTTTGATGACATTGTCTCAGCCTTGTTGTCGGAGGAAATGAGACAGAGAAATATGGAGGGCCAGAATGGAGATGCCTTATATGTATGAGGAAGGTGCCAAAATAGAAACAAGAATAAGGTTTCGAGTGGGAGATCCAAATCTAGAGGGATATCTAAATCTCCTGGAAAGTTTGTAAAGGTATGCTGGAAATTCGGAAAGGAAGGGCACTACAAAAAGGACTGTAGATCTAAAGCTCCTCAGAAAGGAAAGGGATTTGATGATGCTCCTTCTGCTGAGGCAAAAACCACCTTGGATGAAGGTGGGGATGTGTATTTGGCTTCTTCTTCAAATACACATGTAGATCATGAGTCATGGTTGTTTGACTCAGGTGCATCCTTTCACTTCACTCCCCATAGGGAGTGGTTCTGCACGTATGAGAAATATGATGGTGGTGATGTCTTCCTAGGGAATGATAGGAAGGCCAGAATTGTCGGACGTGGAAAGTTCAAGCTGAAGCTGCAAGGTGGAAGGATTAGAACACTTCCTGGTGTTCTGCATATTCCTGCATTGGCCAGACATCTGATTTCTGTAAGCAAGATGGATGATGCATGTGTAAAAACGGTGTTCGAGAAAGATACTGCCAAGATGGTTCGGAGAGCAACATTATTAATGCGGGGGAGTTGTTGGAACTACGTACAAGCTACAAGGTAGCACTATTATTGATGGGTGTAACGAGTTCTATGGTTCTGAAAGTGGAGGCGGAAAGCCTAGGCTTGTGAGAAAATGCCATCTTCATGGCATCAAAGGCTTGGACATATTGGAGAGAAGGGCCTTCGGATCTTGTATAGAAATGGTATGGTAGAAGGTATGTCTAATTTCTCTGCGGATTTCAATTTGTGAACATTGTGTATATGGGAAGCAGAATCGGGTGAGTTTTCCTTCTGGTGCTAAGAGGGAAAACAAGATATTAGAACTTGTGCACAGTGATGTGTTTGGACCTGTGTCAGTTCCTTCACTGGGAAATTCTGTGTACTATGTTTCATTCATAGATGACTTCTCAAGTAATACATGGATATATTTCTTGAGGAATAAATTTGAAGTCTTTGACAGATTTAAAGAATTTAAGGCTCTGGTGGAAAACCAGACAGAGAAGAAGATAAAGGCGCTGAGGACAGATAATGGTGGGGAGTTCTACAAGAAGGAATTTGAAGAGTTTTGTAAGAAGTGTGGTATAGCACAGCAGAAGACTACTCCATACACACCTCAGAAAAATGGAGTTGCAGAAAGAATGAACATAATGTTGATGGAAAAGGCAAGAAGCAAGCTCAGTGGTACCAGGTTAGGACAATAATTTTGGGCAAAGGCAGTGGAGACTGCATGTTACTTAGTTAACAGATCACCTTCATCAGCATTTTTCAGGTTTTGCCTTAACTATAACTGATGATGATCCCAGAACTGTCAGGGAGGCAGTAGATTCAGATGATGGAAAACTTTGGAAGGAGGCCATGGTTGATGAGATGGCATCCTTGCACAAAAATGAGGCATGGGATCTAGTAGAGTTGCTGGCGGGAAGGAAGCCCGTCGGGAGAAAATGGGTGTTTAAGAAGAAGCTGAATGTAGAAGGCAAGGTGGAGAAATACAAAGCTCGGTTGGTAGCAAAAGGTTATTCCCAGGTGTCGGGAATTGATTTTGGTGATATTTTTTCTCCTGTTGCCAAAGTTACTTCTATTAGATTACTTTTATCTATTGTTGTTGCATTTGATTTTGAGATAGAACAGATGGATGTGAAGACAACATTTCTTGCCGGGGATCTAGAAGAGGAGATCTACATGAAGCAACCTGAAGGCTTTATGGTGAAGGGTAAGAAAGAACTGGTGTGCAGGTTGAAGAAGTCTCTGTATGGGTTAAAACAGTCACCAAGGATGTGATATCAGAAATTTGATACCTATATATGGGGACTTGGCTTCACCAGAAACAAGGAGGATCACTGTGTTTATTTTAAATTAATTGGTGACCATGCTATTTATTTGGTCTTGTATGTGGATGATATGTTGTTGATTGGAAATGTCAAAGAAATTATCCAATATTTGAAGACCCAGCTGTTCTCCAAATTCGACATGAAGGATCTTGGTACTGCAAACTATATTTTGGGCATGGAAATTAAGAGAGATTGGGCAAAGAGGAAGCTCTGGTTAAACCAGAGGAAGTATGTCGAGACTATATTGCAGAGGTTCAATATGCAGGATAGTAAACCGGTGAATGTTCCTATTCTTGTAGGTGTAAAGTTGTCTGCTGAACAGTGTCCCAAGACACAAGAAGAAGAGGAGTATATGTCCCGTGTTCCATATGCAAGTGCAGTGGGTAGCCTGATGTATGCAATGGTCTGTACTAGACCAGACATTGCACATGCAGTGGGAGTATTGAGCAGGTTTATGTCAAACCCGGGGAAGGAGCATTGGACAGTAGTGAAGCGGGTTTTCAGATATTTACGTGGCACTAGTGATTATGGCTTGTGCTACCAGGGAAGACCAGGATTGGAAAGAATGTTGGACATTCATGGTTTTTTTGATGCAGACTGGGCTGGAGATCTGGACCAAAGAAGATCTACAAGTGGGTATGTGTTTAACCTGTTTGGAGGCGCAGTCAGTTGGATGAGTAAAAGACAGTCTGTAGTGGCTCTTTCAACTACAGAGGCAGAATACATAGCAGCCACTCATGCAAGCAAGGAAGCAGTTTGGTTGCAAAGATTGTGTTCAAGTATGGGGTTGGTACAGCAAGCTATAAGGATAGACTGTGATAGCCAAAGTGAAATTTTCTTGGCTAAGAACCCTGCTTACCATTCAAAGACAAAGCACATTGTTTTTCAATATCACTTTGTTAGAAATATGGTTGAGGCTAAAAGGGTGTTGCTGGTAAAGGTGGACACTTTGAAGAATGTTGCAAATGCATTGACGAAGTCTGTGAGCACTCATAATTTCTCTTGGTGTAGAGAAACAATGGGTGTTGAAGTATTCGCCCAATGACTAAGCTCTCCTATGGCCCCCTGTGGAAAGAAAACAACAAGTGGGAGAATTTAATGGACTTTGTGATGATATGACTGAATAGGTGATAAAAACTCATGAATGATGGACACTTAGCATAGTATAAAAATGATCCATCAAGTAATGGAATTTTGGAAAGAGTGAATTTTGACCTAGTACTACCTCCAGTGACCAAATTTTTTCATGATGACCTAATGGAATGATAAAAATTTCAGACTGGGACCCTAAAATGATGTGAAAATAGATATTTTGATCACTGGTGGCAGGATGCGAAAACTGACACTAACACAAGGTAGGTCCTCTTGAAGGGACCACTCCCCTGGCTAAACTAATTTGAGCCTAAACCCAAGGATGTCAAGGAGAATTGAACTTTTGACCTCCCTATTATCACCCTAGTAATTCTCAGGTTGTGGGATGAGGATTTATAGTTGAAGAAAACCAGGGGTAACCAAGAACCTACTTTTGAAATTTAGGATCTAGCCTTCCTAAATTCCGGAGACGGATCTCTCCTCAAGATTTAGCTTGATTTTTGTTATAAGATTTTAGGCTAGTTATAATTGGACAATTGGTTTGTTTTGAATGTTTGGTGGGAATAAAAGGTACTTCAAGGTAAACCACAGAGGGATCTACCAGACCATTGGGCTATGGAGTCAACTTCTTGGCAAGCAGAGCTAGGAAATAAGGTCAAAAGAGAAAATGTACTAAGAGCAGGGTAGATGACATTCAAAGGGTTTGGAAATAGGATTTTTGATGAAATGGAAAGATCTGAACAAAAGGGAAATGAAGGATCCTTAAGTTACAGAAAAGAAGATGAAAGAAAGAGATCAAAAGGGACTAAGAGCAGTTAAGGATCCTTAATCTGGATATCAGCAGAAAACATATCAATGAATAACTAGTAAAAAACAGGGAGCTTTTGACACTAATCTTGTTTAAGCTTTCCTAGTTAATCATTTAAGACAGAAAACATGTAAATGTATGTATAGAACTTAGAAAGATAAACAGTGAAAATAGGAAAATACTTTACTTATCTTATCAGCACAGGAATCCTGAGTTATGATGTCTGTTTGACTTAGTTCCAGTCTGCTGCTTTACAAATTGATTCACACAAACTCCCAATGTATTCAACAAAAATTTCTATAGTAGTCTTGACAAATTTTATTCCACACTAAATACTTCAAAGAGTGAAGTATTTATACAAAATTATTACAAAATATCTGAGAGACATGTAGGAATATCTCTAGGAGAAAATAAATATTATTACATAAAAAAGAGGGACAGCTGCAAAACAAACTGGCAAGCTGTCCTCTTATCAAGAAAAGATAGAACTGATTTATCTTATCAAAATTGATTTTTTGCTTGGTTGTAGATGCTTGCTGGCACTTGGAAACAATATCTTGTTAGAAGATAGCTTGGAAGACAATCTTTCCAATTTACATCCTTTAACCTGTGCTTCACCTCTGATACTATTTCACGTTGCCACTTTTATTACTTTACTGCTGTAAAATGAAGAATTACAACAGTAAATATTTCTTTGGTTGTTCTATTCCCGGATACTCTTTGGCTCTGCTCTTTCACCTGATACACTTTCACTGCAAAATTTTACCCTTTAATAACTGTAAAAATGAATAATATGACTGCACTTGTTCTGCTGCGTCTGCAATGTTGTTATAACCAATCAGTAAATACTTGCCATTACTCAGCATTGGGTATTTGTATACCTTTCAATTTCCTGTAACTCTCATCGACATCAGTGTATTTTGCAAAGTTTGGTTTTATAGCAAACATGTGTTTGATCTCATTCTGTAAAAAGAAAAAAATTTCAAAATATTGTAAAACCACTTTACCACTTGGGGAACCTTGTGGTAAAGGCTTGCTGACTTTTTCCTTGGCATGAGCTCTGATTTTCTTGTCATGATCAGTCTGGACCATCAATTTTTCATGGAAACCGTGTATATCTGGAAGTCCTGCTTCTTGTAAAGTTGTATATTTCGCAAGGAACTTTGTGATTGAAAATTTCATGGTTTCACATTTCTCCACTAAACTATTCATGATATTTCTCTTGGTTATGACTTTCCTGATTTGCAGAATAGTTTCAGTCCTATCATGAATGTTTATTTCCTCCAACTCAGGTCTATTCTTGTTGTTCAAGAATCCAATAAGCCTTACAGCTTGTGAAGGTTTATCTGCCATTTCTGCTTTAGTTTTCTGAATTTCTACCAGTGCTACTTGCAATAAATCTCTTTGCTCATAGATAATCTGTATTGAGGGCCACTGTAAATTAATAGCTTGAATTATATTATCCCATAGGTATGTTTTGATGTATGTTACCTGCTCACTGAAGTTTACATCTTTCTTCAAAGTCTTCACCTGTTCTTCTAAGGCCTTTACTCTCTGTTCATGTCCTTTAGAAGTTAACAAAGCATTCTTGTAGGAAGATTCAAGACTTTTATTAGTCTTTTTCAAAGCGATGATTTATTTGTCTTTCAGTGACATTTCTTCCATAGATTTAACTATATCTGATGTACATGTTGCTTGTTGTACCTGTGATATAGATGATCCAGTGGCAGAGGTATCTATAGATGTTATTGACACTACAGTTGCCAATACTCCTTTTGGTGCCAAATGCTCTGCCATTGTAGAAGGAACAGCAGTACTGACAGTTGGAATGACTGTAGGAATGGAGACCTCATTTTCTCTTTTCAATGTTTCATTTTCCTTCATCAAAGTTTCTGTCTGATTCTCCATTTCTTTGATTTGGGCTGTCATCTTTAGTACTAGTTGCATAGTCTCATCCTTTTCTTTTTGTTGTTGAAGAATCTCCTTTGCCTGTGGATGCTCACTCTGTGGAAGTTTAAGTTGATTTCTTAAGGCAACAATATCTTCATTCTTTTCCTTATGAGTGTTTTAGCAACTTCAATATTGGAAGGATCCACTCCAGTTTCTATCACCAAATATTCTAGGACTTGATCCTCAAATCCTTAGCATGTAGAGATGATTTATCTAATTTCATTTGAGTTTGTAAATTAGATACAGTCTTTTGAAGCATGGTAGCACTCATAGTTTTGTTAACCACTTTTAAATAAAGCATTTTAGTGGTACTCCTATGGAATTCTATCTGATCCAATTCATGTATTGTATCAGTGTCTACCTCCCCATCTGTTTTATTATAATCTACAATTTATTTTGGATCTGCAATGGTGGGTTTCAGAAATGACATGATCATCTTGTTGGTGGAGTAATCAAAAGCAGTAAGCAATCTGTCTTTGTTTCCTGGCTTTTCTTTAAGGAATTTAGAATAAACCTCATTCTTAATTTCCTCATTTCTTTCTCTAATATGTTTGAATTTTTTCTAGATGTCTAAATCTGTCTCTTCTATTGCTTTAGAAGAGGAGGGAGCTTTTGAATTTACCTGAATTTCCACTATTTCTCTGCCTTGTTCATGTGTTAACACCTGCTCTTCGTGAATTTCTTTAAGTGTCTCATTGACAATTAATGTGGCTTCATCTTTGTTTGTTGATTATTGTTGTTTTCTTGATCTTCATTTTCATCTATCTCTATTATTTTTTCTTTCTCAGCATCAGTCATTTTTTCCCTTTTGTTGTAAATAATTTTAAATTTATTTTCTGCAATGGTCTCTGTTGTATAGCCTTCTTCATTCCTGGTCCTTTTGTTTGAAGTTTCTTTCTTCTCAATGACTGTTATTGCTTGTGAATTATCTGTTTGTCTCTCCTTCTCTGTATTGGTAGAAGGATCAATCAATGTATTTTCTACCCATTCCATTTGATTTGCATATTTTTCAATTTCTGGTCTGGACTCATGAAAGAATGGTGTTAACTTTCATTTGACCCTTATGTTACTCAAAATGCCTTGAGGATCATAGTTCCAATAAAATATTTCTTGGAACTTGAATTCTGATAATTTGTTGACTATTTCTTTCAAAACATCCCTGTTATTTACTATGAAAGGACCTATCTGATTCTTCATCTTAAACTGTGTCTTTTTCTTGGCAGCCATGAAATTCACTGCATCTGCATTCAAAATTTGCCTCAAGTACTCCAAAGAAAAAACCCTGATAGTTATAAATTTGGGCAATTTATAAGGGGCCAGGTTTGCCCCAAATATCCTTAGTTCTGTTTGATTTTCATATAGGTACCAGTCACCTACTTCGTAGTTTTCAGACAACTGTAGAATTCTCTTTATTTCCTCATTAACCCTTGGTTGCTCTGTCTTGTTCAATAAACTCATGACTGGTCTAATAAACAAATCTGTGAAGTCCTTATAGCTGTATTCATTTCCATTTTATTTTATTAATGAAGTCCAAAGTACTACTGAAAGAGGTTTGCCTTCAACATCCATCTTCTGCAATGCAATTGGGAACTGTTCTGCTTGGAAAAATAGGAAGAGGTGAAATAGATAGGATGAATATCTAAACACTCCTTCCTCAAACAATTTGGTCAACTGATAATGTATATTATTAGCAATGAATCTAGCAAAACTGAATACCATTGCAAGAGGTTGCCCTGGGGATAAATTCGAAAGGAAACCTAGAATTGATGCATCAGTAAACTCATCATTAGAATAACCTAGAATGAAGGAAAGCATAGATATGATTTGTTTGGAAAATTTAGGGAAATCGGAGGTGGAATAGGGTGGATTTAATTTTGGGAAATCGACATGAGTACGCATGAAGTTCTGAAGAATCATAAACTTCCTAGGGAAATCCAAGTCTAAATACAGCTGAGTTAAATCTTCAATGGATAATGAGATTACTCTTGGATCATGGTTCAGCTGGATCATTTCATTAATGGATTCTGCAGTTATAGAAAACAAGACCTCTCTATCTCTGTTTACAATACATCTCTGGTCAGGGACATAGTGTAATTGACATAGTCTGATCAAGTCTTGAGTTGGATGAGTGATTGGGACTACATATTTAGGCAAGTTTGAATCCCATAAAGATATATCATTTTCAACTTTCTTCACAAATTTCTCATGACACCAGTTTTTCACTTCAAGTAGATCAAACTCTAATGTAGCATCAATAATTCTATAGTCTAAATCAATCATGGAACTGCTCTCTTCAGAAGTAACCGGTGGCTGCAAAGGTCTGACCACGTCAGTAGAATCAACTGTTAGGGCTGGGGTAGCCTTATTTATTTTAGAAGATTCATGCCTTGGAAGCTTTCTTGAGGTAGAATTTTGGGTTTTTGGACCTCGAGTCTTAGGGGTGACCTGTTTTCTTATCATTTTAGGGGAAAATAAGCAATATTAGACTATTTGGTTAGTTAATTTTGAAAACAGGGGCTAATTGAGCGGATCTGGGAGAAATTTGGGAATCTGGGCAAGGCTTTTGGGATGAAAACACAGCTTTTCAAGGTGCAGAAGACTGAAACAGGGGTTCAATGGCATCTTGGTGTAATTTTAAATCAAACTGAACAGTGGAAATTTCCTTCAGATGGCCGAAAATGGCTTTAAAACAGATTTAGGAGAAATGGCAAATTCTAGAAAAAATTTGCCAGGATTCGTCCTCTTTTTTCAAGGTTTGGGTATTTCTCAGATTGGAAATTATATTATTTTCTTCAATAAAATAGATACACAGTTTTAATCTCGATCTTTGAATGTATAAATCAGCAAGTTTTGAACACAGAGAAATACCTTTTGCAGGTATTCTGGTGGTCAAGGAGGGTTTGTAGGTTGGTATCGGTCTTCAAACTGGTCACAGTGACTTCTATGGCGAAGTTTTGCTTCAATAGCAAAGGTTTCAAACTGAATTCTGAGCATGATTTCTCAATGGGCGGAGGCACAAAGGATAAGCAAACAGTGAAAAATCAAGGTTTAAACCTTAGATTTTATTAATATGCAATGCATTGATGGCAGGTCACAATTAATGGCGAGAATAGTTTTGCTTTGAATGCAAAAACCATTGAGAGGTATCGCGTGGCTTTTAGGTTGTAAGTTGTATTTCACTTTTGGAACACGATCAAATGGAATTGAGACATGTAGCAGTGGGTGGTTTATGAAAACAGCTTTTATCAAATGTTGAACGATTACATTTGCTGTGCGATATGCAATCTGCGTCGTTGGATCTTGAAAGGCGATGCGAACGGTCAGGATGACTTGGGAAGCTGCGGGGAAAAGGTAAGGTGGGGTCGGGCTTTAAATGTGAGTTGTTGATCTTAAAAGGTAAAGATCTACAGTGTGAGATAAACGTGATATCGGGGAAAGGTGGGGCATGAATATTGGTTGTCGCGTTTGTCTAAGACTTTTGGATTAAAGGAGCATTGGTGATCAGGAGGCTGGGGATGAATCATGAAAACGTTGGGTTAATTCACTGGATTAATAGGTTTATGTATATATAAATTAGGTTCATATATAGGGTAAGATGTATGGGGCGGGTTAATGGGGATTTTAACCAAGGTTTGATCTTTATATGCAACAAGAGGTTCCATATATCATGAAAGGGAAAAAGCTTAAGGCTCTTAACCTTAGGTTAAAGTATGCGGGAAATGGGAATATAAGTATTCTTTTTCTGTGTTATTTTAAATACAGAGTATGTAAATAAAATGCGCCTTTTGCAAATTTTATTATATTATATAGTTTTAGATTTATTTAAAGTTCTAAAACTATAGGGGAGCGGGGATATTTTATTATGGGTAGTTTTATATCAAAGGGATAATTTCGGGATGTATTTTCAACATGTGAGTAATATCTTTGATATACAAAGCATATAATAAGGGGTTTTTTTGGGGATATTAATTTAAAAGGAGTTATATTAATAGGACTAGGATATTTTATAGGGAGTTAATAAAATAAGTGAAGTGTTATTATGAAAAGGGACAATGAATACTCAAAAATTCATAAATAAAACTAAGGAAAGTGAAAATTAGAATAAGGTTTCATTTTCATAACTCATTCACTTTTACTTAGTATATCATGTTTTTTGAGGGTTTAATGCTTTGTAAAATGGAGGAAGTTAATCAAATGGGCCTTTATGTAACATTTAAGTAAGAAAAGAGTTATCACTTATGAAGTTAAATGGTGATGAGTGCATGAAGGGTAAATGATGCGATGTCCGGGATTAATGCAGAAACTTAACATTTTCAACTAATCAGTCGTTGAACCTTGGGTCCGGTCCCAACAGAAGTCAAGGAAATGCCTTGAGCCTCTTTGACTGATATTTTATAATATCAAATTGCTATGGGGAGGGGAAATTAGTTATTTATAGCCTGATGAAAGATATTTACAATGATGTTTCCCACCTTCTTCTACCTACCCAGTCATATCTTCTAACATTTTTTCTTCTATTTTAATCAGGTGCATTTGAGCTAGCGACCTTACAACATTTTATTCTTTTTTGAAAGCAGTAAACTATCTAATTATATACTTATTTCATCCAAGAATCCAGATTGAACTATTGGATTATTTTATTCTCTACCTAACTACTGAATGGTCATGATTAAAATGTATGAAAATTCTTCATTCTCTAACTAAAACAAGTAAATTGAAACATGATAAGTCGAGATTAAATTGTTCAACTCATCATGGATTATGGCATTTACTGACACTCTGCCATAATCATCTGCAAAAAGTAAAGTAGTGGCATTTAGACTTGCACACTTTCATGTTTTATTCATCTTTTTTCTTTTGGGGTATATTGTTTTTTCTAAGTCCTTTGATTTTTCTTTTAGGACTTTTTACCCTCTTGTTTGTTTTTGATTTTTTTATTTTTTACAAAATATGGGAAAATAACTTGCAGAAAGCAAAGTTTGTACATATTTACAAGACTACCATCAGTCAAGTCAAAATTATGAATCCTATATTTATAGGTTACTAACACTCCCAATGGAAATGTGCTTTAGTAATGGGACCTCGACCAATTGATCTAACCCTCAAGGCTAAATGGAGGCATTACTTAATGTCTAGAGAATTTTTTTTTTATTCATATAATCATGCTTCATAATACATAATGAAAAAAACCAAAATTGAGTCGGAAACATGTTAAATGGATAGATTTCTTACAAGGTTTTAATTTTATATTGAAACACATCATTGGTCAAGCTAAGATGATTGTATATTCCTTAAGTAGAAGAAGTTTGATAATGTAGAAAATTAAATATAGGTAATATATTTTGATTTTATGAAGGAGTTGTATGAAGATGATGCATATTTCAAGGAGTTTAGGAAGCATGTAAAAATACAATACCCAGGTACATGAGTAAATGGAATGAGTATATGTTGTAGGATGGATTATTATTTAAAAATTATCATCTCTATATTCCAAAGTTTTCAACGAGGGAAAACTTAATTAAAGAGAAACATATTGGGGGCGTAGTTGGGCATTTTGGACATGATAAGACTTATGATTAGCTAAAACATTTTTATTTTTGGCCTAGAATGAGGGTTGAGATACAAAGTTTTGTGAGTAGTTTTAGGACTTTCCATTATGCCAAAGGGAAGAGTCATAACACAGGATCATACACATCATTATCAATCCCAAACAGACCTTGGGATTTGGTAAGCATGGATTTTGTATGAGGATTTCCAAAGACACGAAAATGTATTGTAATTGTTGATAGATTTTCCAAGATGGCACATTTTCTTCCTTTTTCCAAAACTAGTGATGCTACACATGTTGCTAACTTGTTTTTTAAAGAAGTAGTAAGACTACATGGGTTACCTAAAAGTATCATCTCAAATAGAGATACTAAATTTCTTATACATTTTTGGACGACCCTACGAAAGAAGCTTGGAATAGAGTTGAGATTTAGTTCAGCATATAATCCTCAAATAGATGGGCATACAAAAGGGGTTAATAGAAGCTTGGAAAATATTTTAAGAAGTTTGGTTGTAGAGCATCCAAACTAGTGGGATAATGTGCTTACTCAGGGGGAGTTTTCCTACTATGGTTTTCCAAATAGAAGTACATGTTTGAGTTTATTTCAAATAATATATGGAATGCTTCCAAAGGGACTTCATGAGCTTAAAAATTTGGGACAAGTTGAACATAGAAGTGCAGTGGGGAATATTTTTCCATAGCCATGCAAGAAATTCATGAAATGGTAAAATAAAAATTACACGAATTAGCAACCTCAAGTACAAAAGAAGAGAAGATATGAAAAAGAGAGAGCATAACTTTGAAGTAGGCGATTTAGTCTTAATACATGTGAGGAAATAAATATTTCCCAGAGATGACTATAACAAGTTGAAACTAAAGAAAATAGGCCCTTGCAGGGTTTTAAGGAAGTTTTAAGCGAATGTCTATGAGATAGATTTTCCATTAGGGATTGGAATCTCTCTTATCTTCAATGTTGCAGATATATTTACAAGTTCCAGGTGGAGGAATCAACCCAGATAATAAATTACACTAAAGAACAACAAACTCAGTGGCATAATGAATTTCCAAAAACTAAGCCTTTACAACCTAAGAAGATTATGGATAAGAGAGTGATTAATAAGACAATGGAAAAATAGTACTATGAGTACTTGGTCAAGTGGAAGAACCATTCAATAGAAAATGATACTTGGATGGCTACCACATTATTGCAAAAAATTGATAGCTTAGTTGAAGACCTCATAGATAGGATCCCATAAAGAAATTTTTTCCTTGGGAGTATGATGCAGGGGCATAATTCAAAATGTGAATTTACATCAGGAAGGTCAAAGAAATTTCACCAAAGGAGTTGGTTCCTTAATATTTGGATTATGTTAAGTAGATTTAATTGACTTAGTTTTAAATTTCCATGTAATTCCTTATTTTAGTAATTTGTTGGATATAACCTAATAAGGCTCAAAATATGATCATAAGCCAAAAATGGCTCATTTGATCCTATCTCTATGGATCTAAATGGTGACTATAAATCAAGCTAATAAAAGATTGTATTTCTGCAAGTGTTATTCAAGTTGAAAATTTGATTAAATCCTCTATGTATAAACCTCATAAACCTCATGTGTAAATCATTTTTTTAGATCTATCAATAACGAAAGGGATTCCTTCACGTAGATCAACCAGAGTGATATTTTTTTTTCCCTTGGTGTAGCGACTTGATGAATTGAAGTTTGTGTGTAAATTTACAAAATATTCTATTTAGTTCACATCTCGACCCTTCAAGGTGTCTAAGTGTTAAGTGTGAGGGAGCCTTTAATAGACAAATTCGAAAACGTTTTGGGAGATATGTTAGTTGAAAAGTTGTTAATCCTTTTCTTTTCAACTATCATCTCTGTCTTGGGACTTCGAAAGAGTGAAGCATTGTGGAAGGCTGAGATAACCGAGGAGTAGGGACCAAGAGTGAGATATATTTTTTGATGGGGTGAGATACAAAGAGATCACCATCAATTGTCGTATCGGTCTCGAGATATAAGGATCTCGGTAGGTTACAAGAGTTGGTGAAGGTAGTTTTGGTTTGAAGCATCAAGGCAAGAGATAAATGAGTGGACTAAGCCTTGGTTATATGTGTGTTATACGTGAGCTTTGTGTTGATTATAAGGAATAATATAATCCCTCCAAGCCAAGGTTAATAAAAAATTGGTTTGGGACATAGAATTAGCATAAATATCATCATAACTTTAGATCTTATGCTAAGAGAGAGAGGAACTTGACCTGCATCAAACAAAATAAAGAATACAATCACCAACTAATTTGAAATACACATACTGATCTACTTTACTCTTTATTAAACCAAGTCCCAATATATGTATCAAATGTTTGATACCACATCCTTGGTGATTTCTTTAACCCATATAGGGACTTTTTCAGCCTACATACTAGCTCTTTGTTTCCCTTCACCACAAAGCCTTTTGGCTTATTCATGTAGGTTTATTTTTCTAGATCCCCATGTAGGAAAATTGTCTTCACATCCATATATTCTAATTCAAAATCAAAAGAAATATCAGCAAATAAAATAAATATAATAGAATTTAACTTGGAAACATGAGAAAAAATATCACTAAAGTCAATTCCCCGTACATGGGAATAACCTTTTTCTACTAACCGAACTGTCTATTTCTCCACTTTAATTTATGTATTCAACTTATTCTTAAACACCCATTTGGTGCCATTGGGGTTTCTTCTAGTTGGAGACTCCACTAGATCCAAGGCCTCATTTTTGTCTAAGGCTTCCATTTCTTCAACCATGGCCTTCTTACAGAGTTTTTCATTCTCAACCTCCCTAACAATTCTAGGATCATAATTTGTAATAAACAAAGCATAATTTGAATTGAAAACAAGTGGACTATACCTTTTTTGCTACCTTCTTTCTCTAACCAATCTCCTCATTATTGTAGTATGTGGTTCTTGTTATTTTGATTCTTTTTCTTATGTAGAGTCTGATGCATCATCCTTCAATCCAATATTTACCTTCTATGATTTTTTCTCCCTTTGTAGGAATTCATGTTGATAGCATATTTGATTTATATAAAAACCACATCTCAAATATATAGAACCTTATAAGTTTATAAATTCCAAAACCTATAACTTTCATACCATATTTATATTCAATAAATATACTATTTTTAGCTTTATTATCTAGCTTACTCCTATTCTCCTTTCAAATGTGTACATAAGCATCACAACCAAATACCTTGATATGTTTAAAAGAGGGTTTCTTACTAGTTCATGCGTCATGTAGAGCCTTGTCATCCAATGTTGATGAGTACCAAGTAAAATGTAGTGTCCACTTTCTTTGCTCAGAATTCCTATCCTAACCTCGCACCAATAAGCATTATCCTCTCTTTCTCGATCAACATCATATTTATCCTTTCCACAACTCCATTATTCTAAGGTGTGTATGGAGTATTATTATACCTTGCTATACCACACTTCTTGCAAAATTATTAGAATGAATTCCCACGTAATTATTCACCACTATTTGTCCTCACCACCTTAATTTTCTTATTTGTCTAATTTTCCAAAAGAGCCTTAGACTCTTTGAATTTTTCAAGGACTTCAAATTTCTTGAGGAATTAAATCCATGTATTCCTCGAGAATTCATTGATAAATTAGTCATAATACCCAAATTTACCTAGTGATGGACCTGGAATAGCTCCAAACACATTTTTATCCACAACTATAATATTCCCTCTACCCTTGTATCATCGTAGGAGAATCTTCTTTGATTCTGCTTCTCTAAAATGTATTTGAGTCTTTGATGCCACAAAATAGAGAAACGACTGTAGGATTTTTTTCTTCATCAAATTCATTCTCAAGAACAACATAATTGTTGCACCCACCACTACCAATGCTTCCCAATCACTTATATAGAGTTCCAATGCAATGTCTACTTAGTAATACCATTGTTCCTTGAGCCATCCTGTAGGTATCCTTTTCAGACACTATTATTACACTTGCATCACTCATTTTACTTACGTAAATAAAAATTTTGGCCAATCCTAGGATGTGCAAAACACTAGGAAGTGTTCAAATCCTTTGATCCATGAGCTTCAACTTGATTTTTCCGTGTCCTATGTTTATGGATATCGATCCATATCCTACGAAAATATCACCATCGTCATATATTTCATACTTGCAAAACCACTTCCTACGAGGCGTCATATGAACGGGTGCACTTAATTCGACCAACCATGCCTCATGATATGCATGTGTGCTTGAAGAATCCAAGGACACATCTCCTTCTTAATCTAATGAGGTTTTTTATTTTGTAGAATAAGCATCATTAGATCCATTCCCTTTCTCAATGATGTTGGATCTATAGTATTGCTTATAATTCTCTTATTTTCCACATCTCCAGCATATATTTACGAATTTTCTTAGGGATTTAGACCTTCCTCTAGATTCATATCTCCCACTTGAGGACTTATTTTTATTTCTATTTTGGGAACTCCCTCTTGTAGATAAGAAATTTGTGGTATAAATTTCCATGTTTTTCGTCTCATCTCCTCTAATAACAAGGATGATATTATTTCATCGAAACTTATAGTATTTGCATTACTACCTATGACAACAACTAGAGTATGCCACAAGTTTGGTAAAAAACAGAAAAAATTGGTAAAATTATCTTCATATAAAATTGTATATCAATATATAATAACTTATGTATCAAAATATTGAAGGTGTTTATATGCTCTATCACTAAATCTCCATCCTTCATCCTTACGTTAAACACATTTTTCTATAGGCACAATTTTTTCACTAGGGACTTAAACTGATACAAATTCCCTAACTTGTTCCACAATGCCTTCATTGTAGCTTCTCTTGAAACATTTAGTAATATTTAATTTAAGAGATACAATTTTATTGTGTTCTTTTCCTTTCAATCCAACTTGGTCCAATATTTTATCGACATCCCTATTGGAGTAATACCTAGATCCATAGTGATCCATTAATCTTTGTCCACCAAAAAAATCTCCATTTTGAGTTTCCATAGCTCAAAACTATACCCATTTAATTTCTTAATCTCTATCTTTGAAGTTTTCATTATTTCCTTTCACTATAAGAATTGATTCCATAGATCTCCCACTATAACAAGGTCTACCACATGCCTGAGCCAAACCCCTTAGCCACAAAAGAATCTCCTTGAAGCCAAAACTGCTATGATATCATATGTAGGTTTTAAACCTTTACATTTAATCATTGAAAATAAATTCTTAGTAAAAATAGAAAGATGTAATGGCACATTCACACACATTAACACAAATATTTTACCCTAGAAACCTAAACTGGGGAAAACCAAAAATAAATTTTCAATAGATTATCTTTTATAGTGTTACAATACAATATGTATATCTCATGCCATATATAAACCACCAATACATTTACCTTGGATTTTAATACAAATGTAGTTCCTTAACCAAAATTATGAACCCATTGGATGAACCACCATGCACCATACAACTAGTAAAAGCAAAAAATGTATGCTGAAAACCGTAAAAAGTAGACAAAAAAACCACCCAATTTTTTTTTCAGGGGTAGGGCGGGAGGTCCCTCACTACACCTAACACAACGTTTAGCATGTGGAGGTAGTCGTACAAAGAATATAACACATATCGAACAAATGAGGTGGAGATGCATGATACTACTAGTTTGTAATGAAAGTGACCTCATTGAATATCTATGGCTTAGGTGACCCTATAAGAAAACATATGGTATTTCATCCTTTGAATTTTATTTGAATGTCGTATATCCTTTGTTTACAAGTCAAAATCATAGGAATTTTTTTATGTATAGTATTAATTATCATTTGGCCAAGTGCTCAATTTTTTATTTATTTTTTACCATGTTGAAGAAAAAAGGATTAATGTTATATTGCTCCCCCCCTCACTTTGCTAACATTTTAGTTGATTGAGGAACTAAGCCTTTTTCATATATTTATTTTAGTGATATTTGATCTTGAAAACTAGGTATTGAGCTTGGATAACATTTATGCCTCCAGTGACTCAGGGGAGCATGCACCCTTTGGCAGTGGCCAATTGATGCACTGTTTGAAACCCTATAGTTAATTTGAATTTTTTCCAAAAGATGAAGATGGGGAATTATCTACTTGCTTATTAGTAAGAAATAAAGATATTAAGTTTTCCTTAAGTCGTTGATCTATCGTTTCTTCTATTTTGTGAGCTATTTGCATAACACCATGACCCTAACCAGAACCATTTACGAGATTCAATTGAGGTTTGATGACTTGGATTTTTTTTACGAAAGGGCCATAAAGGATATACCAATGACTTCACATAATATTATTTCAAAACATAATGCATTATACTTTAATTTTTATGGTTGCTAACCTATATATTTTTCTTAGAATTGCCACTTTGTTAGATTACTGACTGATCTATTTCTCCATATATTAGTGGGCTTAAAATATGTGTTTTTTGAGAACTTAGTATATCATGAATGGTTCTCACCTTAAAATCCCAAGTTTCCTATCCTACATCCACACACGTATAACCTAATCATTTTTCCTTTGAGGAGGATGGATAGTTAGTTTGGTGGGAAGATGTCATCTCAAGCATTGTTGCATTTCTAAGGGATTCTGGCTAGAAAATTTATAATATTAAGTGTGATTGTAATAATGTAGCTTATGATGAACTAGAGAAAGTCATGTGAGCATTGTAATTGACCCCCCACGATGAAGAAAAAATAAGCTTGTGTACCCAGATTATTCAGTTTCTTTGGTTGATGAAAATTACCAAGATAGAGCTACTGAAATGAGAGCATGATTTCACTAGCTCAAAACTAGCAATGATCTGAATGGAAAGTGCCATCCACCAATGGTATTTATACACCCATGGTATTTACCCATTGTGTTGTAAGTGGCATCTACCCACGATATTCATTCACCCATGGTATTTATCCACCCATGGTATTTATACATCCATGGTATTGTAAGTGGTATCTACCCATGGTATTCATTCACCCATGCTATTTACCTACCCATGGAATTTACCTGTGATATTTTAACTAAAAAAGACTATAAGTAAGAAGTCACATTTTGTAAAAGGACAAATTGTCCACCACAATGTAGCTTTTGCAAATATTCTATATTTTCATAAACATTTTCTTTGTGGTTTTGTTTACTGTGTGTTCTTAGTTTTTCCTGGAATTTCAAATTTTTAGATCTTGGGTGCCTCCTCCCCATAAGATTCATTTCAATTTTTTAGATCTTGGGGGCCTCCCCCCAAGATCCATATCAGTGGTCCTAGATTCAGGTTATGAATCCATGGGAATGAGGATTTGACGCATATTTTAGTTTCAAAGTTTTGCAATCTTCAACAAAATTTATGCACATGCTACAACCTCCACAAAGCACTTTCTTGGGCAAAGAGGAATTTTTTTTTTTTCATTTTTTTTGCAGGAATTTTTGGGCGGTGAACTTGCAAATCACATATTAAAATTTTGGTGGAAAATTTACCAAAATAATTAACATATCTATATTTCGTACGAAAAATTCCCCCCACCCCCAAAAAAAAAAAAAAAGCGGTTGAATCGGAGTCTGAATGAGGGAGATATCGTTGATTTAAAATCCACTATGTTGCAGAAATTTTTCTGACGGAAATTTGTGGATGATGACTCTCCTATCATATTCTGCAGATTTTTGTAGAATTTCAGAAAATCGATTGCATATTTGATCTCCTCTTGAAAAATCACCCAATTTCAAAAAAACAATTGGTCGAATCAAAGTTCAGATGAGGGAGATATCGTTGATTTAAAATTAGCTATTTTTTTCGAAACTTTTGTGACAACAAGACAATTGCAGCGCTAATATGAGTTTTTAGAGTGTCCAGATCATGATTTCAATCACACATGAAGATTTAAAATTCTCATTATATTTCCAAAAAAAGGTTATAATAAATATTATGAGTTATATTGACCAAGTTATTTGAATTTGAAATTAGTTTTTATATCTGGAGCAACATTCGAAGTGGGTTCCCTTTGGAGATGTGCCCTCCCACCCCACTTTAGTAGACACGTGCTTCACATTCATTAGTTTCAGCATAGAAGCATCTGGCTTGGGTTCTTTGAAGACGTTCCCTCCCACCCTAGACTATGTAGGTACCTGCTAATTCATCAAAAGTCAGCATCACAGCTATGGGTCAACCACACAAAATCCTTTTCATCGAAGTCCATTTGCTAGGCTACAAACTATTTGTATCACAGTTGGTCACAAGCATTACATGGTATCTCTATCCTTGGATATTCGTTTGTCACGGTTATGGGTGATCCACAAACTGCCACTTCATCGAAGTCCATTTGTTAGGCCACACACTGTCAATATAATAGTTGGTCACAAACATTACAAGGTATCTCTATCCTTGTATCTTCGTTCATCTTGTTTATGTGTTAACCACATAAAACCCTTCTCTTTAGTGGATCTTCATGTTCAACAAAGGTTTCTCAAGAGGGAACTTCACAAAATGTGGACCATTGCTTCTTAAGGGGAGAGAAATGCTCCGAATGGAAAGTGGTGTCCACCCATGGTATTTACCCGTGGTGTTGTAGGTGACATCTACCCATGGTATTCATTCACTCATGGTATTTATCCACCCATGGTATTCATCCGCCCATGGTATTTATACACCCATGGTATTGTAAGTGGCCTCTACCCATGGAATTTACCCGTGGTATTGTAACTAAAAAAGACTATAAGTAAGAAGCCACATTTTGTAAAAGGAAAAATTGTCCACCACAATGTACCTTTTACAAATATTCTCTATCTTAATAAACAATTTTTTGTGGCTTTGTTTACTGTGTGTTCTCATATTTTTCTGGAATTTCAATTTTTTAGATCTTGGGGGCCTCCACCCCCCTGCAAGATCCATTTCAATTTTTAGATTACTGGCCGATCTATTTCTCCATATCTTAGTGGGATTAAAATATGTGTTTGTTGAGCACTTATTATATCATGAATGGTTCTCACCTTAAAATCCCAAGTTCCCTATCCTACATCCACACATGTAGAACCTAATCATTTTGCCTTTGAGGAGGATGGATAGTTAGTTTGGTAGGAAGATGTCATCTCAAGCATTGTTGCATTTCTAAGGGATTATGGCTAAACAATTTGTAATATTAAGTGTGATTGTAATAATGTAGCTCATGATGAACTAGAGAAATTCATGTGAGCACTATAATTGACCCTCCACGATGACGAAAAAATAAGCCTGTGTACCTAGATTATTCCATTTATTTGGTTGATGAAAATTACCAAGATAGAGCTACTCAAATGAGAGCATGATTTCACTAGCTCAAAACTATCAATGATCTCAATGGAAAGTGGAATCCACCCATGGTATTTATACACCCAGGGTATTTACCCATTGTGTTGTAAGTGGCATCTACCCATGGTATTCATTCACCCATGGTATTTATCCACCCATGGTATTCATCCACCTATGGTATTTATACACCCATGATATTTACCCGTGGTATTGTAAGTGGTATCTACCCATGGTATTCATTCACCCATGCTATTTACCTACCCATGGAATTTACCCGTGGTATTTTAATTAAAAAAGACTATAAGTAAGAAGTCACATTTTGTAAAAGGATAGATTGTCCACCACAATGTAGCTTTTACAAATATTCTCTATTTTCATAAAAAAGTTTCTTTGTGGTTTTTTTTACTGTGTGTTCTCAGTTTTTCCTAGAATTTCAAATTTTTAAATCTTGGGTGCCTCCCCCCCACAAGATTAATTTCAATTTTTTAGATCTTGAGGGCCTCCCCCCAAGATCCATATTAGTGGTATTAGATTCAGGTTATGACTCCATGGGAATGAGGATTTGACGCATATTTCAGTTTCAAAGTTTTGCAATCTTCAACAAAATTTATGCACATGCTACGACCTCCACAAAGCACTTTCTTGGGCAAAGCGGGAATATTTTTTTTTTTCATTTTTTTTGGAGGAATTTTTTGGTGGCGAGCTTGCATATCACATATTAAAATTTTTGTGCAAAATTTACCAAAATAATTAACATATCTAGATTCCTTACGAAAAATTCCCAAATTAAAAAAAAAAAAAAGCAGTCGAATCAGAGTCTGGATGAGGGAGATATTGCTGATTTAAATCCACTATGTTGTAGAAAAATTTCTGACGGCAATGGACGGCGGCTCTCCTATTATTTCTTACATATTTTTATATAATTTCATAAAATCGATTGCATATTTGATCCCTCTTGAAAAATCACCCAATTTCAAAAAAACAATTGGTCGAATCAGAGTTCAGACGAGGGAGATATCGCTGATTTAACATTAGCTATTTTTTTCGGAAATTTTGTGACAACAAAACAATTGTAGCACTAATATGAGTTTTCAGAGTTTCCATATCGAAATTTCAATCACACATGAATATTTAAAATGCTCATTATATTACCAAAAATAGGTTATAATAAATATTATGAGTTATATTGACCGAGTTATGCAAATTTGAAATTAGTTTTTATATTTGGAGCAACATTCGAAGCGGGTTCCCTTTGGAGATGTGCCCTCCCACCCCAATTTAGTAGGCACGCGCTTCAAATTCATTAGTTTCAGCATAGCAGCATCTGGCTTGGGTTCTTTGAAGACGTTCCCTCCCACCCCAGACTATGTAGGCACCTGCTAATTCATTAAAAGTCAGCATCACGGTTATGGGTCAACCGCACAAAATCCTTTTCATCGAAGTCCATTTGCTAGGCTACATATTGTTCGTATCACAGTTGGTCACAAGAATTACATGGTATCTCTATCCTCAAATATTTTTTTTTCATGGTTATGGGTGGTCCACAAACCAACACTTCATCGAATTCTATTTGTTAGGCCACACATTGTCAATATCATAGTTGGTCACAAACATTACAAGGTATCTCTATCCTTGTATCTTTGTTCATCTTAGATATGTGTTAACCACATAAAACCCTTCTCTTTAGTGGATCTTCATGTTCAACAAAGGTTTCTCAAGAGGGAACTTCACAAAATGGGGACCATTGCTTCTTAAGGGGAGAGAAATGATCCGAATGAAAGTGGCATCCACCCATGGTGTTGTAAGTGACATCTACCCATGGTATTCATTCACCCATGGTATTTATCCACCCATGGTATTCATCCACTCATGGTATTTATACACCCATGGTATTGTAATTGGCATCTACCCATGGTATTTAACTACCCATGGAATTTACCCGTGGTATTGTAACTAAAAAATACTATAAGTAAGAAGTCACATTTTGAAAAAGGAAAAATTGTCCACCACAATGTACCTTTTACAAATATTCTCTATTTTAATAAACAATTTCTTTGTGGTTTTTTTTACCGTGTGTTCTCATATTTTTATGGAATTTCAATTTTTAGATCTTTATCCCCCCCCCCCCCCCCCACCCCAAAGATCTAGATCATACATCCCATAAATCCTGATTCAAGGAACTTGCCTCCAATATGGCTAGCAAGAGCACATCCACCTTAAAAATTTGGCTTGGTTGAGAAAAAATTTCAAATGCATCAAACTATCTCTTCATTATTAGAGGGAAATATAAGGAGTGAGACTTTTCCATTTTATTAGATAAGTTTTCCCTCTAGCATCAACTTTATAGGTCTTGGCCACTAAATCCCTAGGCCATATTATTGGTTTTAAAGTTAATTTGTCCTTGATTCACAAAATACCTTTGCTTGAACTTGAGGATAGATAACTGATAAATGATCAATCCTATGATGATCCCTTTCATTGATTCTCAAAACCAAAGTTCCATGGGTTCATTTTATGAAGTTTCCAACTGCCTTTTCAATGTTCCCCTAAGTTTCCAAAACAAAGGGGAAAGGAAACACACAATAGGGATTGTTAATCTATTTTCCTTGTTAAAGGAAAATGGACTAAAATTTGAGGGGTCACGAAATGATCCCATAATTCCACCCCCCGCCCCTTGTTTTTTAAGAGATGAAATTTCTATTTTTGAGTTTTATATTTTTATTGTTAGCTAAATATGGGTGAGTGCTAAACACCAAGCTCTAGCACATATTAGGTGAGTGCCTAATAAGGACAAAACAGTCACAAATACTAAAAAAGGAAGTAAATATTGCAAGATTTTAACAAATAGCGCTACCCACAAAGTAGATATAACCTTATTTTGTATAATATAAGCACATAATCAACCATAACTTTATAAGATCAAAGACACTAGAAAATATGGACAAGTCATTAAATAAATTTAAAATAGTGTTGCATTAATGATAATACAAGGTGAATAAGAGCCATTTGTTCATGATGTTATTGATCTAAAACTCCAAAAAGTTCATACAATTTAAATGACCACTTATGCGTACTTTGTGTTGTTGAATTAAAATAATATATCCCAATTGTGACAAGTTCAAGAATATTTGTAACATGAAGGTTAATACAACCTCAACAAAAATTTAATGACTCATACTTAATTAGAATGATTACATTTTCTCTAAAAAGAGCTAGAATGGGGCGCTCACAAACATGAAATAATATATGAAACGCTTGGAATAAAATAAAAAATAGTTAATAATGCCTAGGTTCCTCGATTGCAAAGCATACATGAAAGGGAACATAATGACAAGGAAAATTAGGAAAGGAAATTGGAATGGAAAATCACAATACGAAAACTGAAAAAGTTGGGAAAGGTACAAGATCTGGGAAGTGATGTTGAAATGCAACCAAGAAATGGCACCCAAAGGGTTTCTAATTTTATTTTCCCTTAATTAAATTGGAAGAGAAATTGTAATTTCATCTCATGACAAATTTTATTAGTTAACTAAGTCATAATGACTAAGTTAGCTTAGAAATTTCGAGTTGAGAGTTTGATAGGATGCATGTGGAGTTTTCCCATGATTTAAAGGGGACCAGTTACAGTTATTTGCGAGTTGTAATTAGTTAACTCAATTAATTGAGTTAAAATCAGTTTAACTAGTTCTAACTGAGGGATGAGCTAGTGATAGGTCCAGTGAATTAAATCTGATTTAATTCATAAGTAGTGATCAATCATTTAACTGATAATTCACTATAAATAGTTGTTGCATGTCAGTTCTAAGGAAGGCCCAGTTGAGATTGAGGTTAAATGGATGTTAACTATCAGTTGTATAGTTAGAAAATTGTACATGTCAGTTATAGAGTCATGTGGAGGCCAAGGATGCATTGCGAAATCAATTAGAAGGAATTTCCTATTTAATAAGGCGATGATTCCTCTAGGAATGCGTGAGAAAGGCACCTTGAGCAGAGGCTGAGAATTGGTTAAGTAATTGACTAATTTTTCTTAGATTAGAGTGAGACAGTTGGCAAAGTGCAAGAATTTATTTGAGAGAGAAAATAATTTTATTGTTTCATGATCTTGACTTTATACAATATAAATATAGTGGGGTTTTAGGCAGTGTGCCTTCCCTAGATACATATTGTTTTGTGTGATTGATTGTCTCTTTCTCTTACTTGTTATGTTGATTGTGCAAATGTGCTTTGTTTCCACAAATTGTAGAAGGATTAAATATCTTGTTTTAGTACATTATAAGATCAGATTGAATCTCGTTGTTATATTTTCTACATGGTATCAGAACGCTAGGAATCACAATAAGAAGAGAAGAACAAAATGAAGTTTTTTTTGACTGTGTTTGAATTTGCAGATTTATTCTTCAGGATCTAACAGTAGATCAAGATGTATTTCAATGTCTTGAGACTCAAATATGAACTCAAGGGAGATTAAAATTAAATTGAATGGAAGGACAGGATGGAGGCAGTGCTCGAGGAAAACAGACTGAAGGATTTCATAGATAGTGATGTCCCATAGACCGCAACAACATATTCTCAACTTCTTGATGCAGGAAAGAAGAATGTAGAAAAGACGAGAAGGATCTTGTTAGAGGGATTTCTAGACCATATTGTCTCGAGTCTCCATGGGAAGGAAAATCCATATGCTATGTTGAAGGCCTTGACAGATCTATTTTAGAATAACAGTGACCACAAGAAGCTGGAACTAAATGATAATATCAGGAAGATAAAAATGGAGAAGGGTGACATGATCCAAAAAGACTTGTCAAAGTTCACTCAATGTCAAGATGAGCTTTGAAGTGTTTGGATAATTTTTGCCTCACATGATTTGGTGAGAATAGCTCTATGAGGCCTTCCAAAGAGCTGGCATAGCTACCAGGACTCTGTGAATGGGAGAGAGAAGGTACCATATTGGGAGCAACTATGCTCTGATTTGGTAAAATAATAAATTCAGCACAACATAAGGGATGGATCCTCATTAAAGACTGATGATGAGGAGAATTTTTTCTTGGTTGGAAATAAGAATAAAGGAAAAGGGAAGGCGTCCCATTCCAAATCTAAGTCCAGAAAGGAAGGCAAGAAGCGAGACTTGTCAAAGGTAAAATGTTTCAACTATCATGAGCATGGACATTATGCCACAAATTGTCCACAAAATAATAACAACAGGAAGGCCTTAGGAGGAGAAGCAAGTGAAGCATTGGATTCATAGTTCGATTTGGACTTCACCCTCATCGCATGCATGGTTTCATCAATGATGGGTTATATATGGTACTTGGATGGTGGAGCTTCATTCCGTATGACCAACGACAAAGAGTTCTTCAGTATCTTGCAGGAGAAGGATCTACAGATGCACATCGATATGGGTGATGATGAGAGGTATAGCGCTATCGGTGTAGGTACATTGTTAGGTCCCTATATTACTAGTATAGTCCCTTATTGTTGTTAGTGTAACCCCCTTATTGTTATTGTTGTACCCTTGTAACCCCAACATTGTTATTATTGTGCCCTTACATTATTATTGTTAGGTCAGCTAGGATAATATTGTAATCCCATGGACTCCTATATATATAAGGAGGTTTTGTCATTTGTATCATCCAAGAATTGTTCATTTATGTAATGTATTGGAAGTTTCCCCCTCGAAGTGGCTAATTTCTAAGGTGTCTATCTCTCTTTTCTTCTATTTTTTGAGTTGGTTTCATAACATTTGGTATCAGAGCTTTGAATTTTAGGGTTTCACTGCTCCAAATAGGTCATCGTGGAATTTTTGTCATAACGTTTTTTCTACGAAGGTTCAAAAGCTGAAATTTTTACATCGCGAAGCCGAAATCCTAAGGAATGTCGTGTAAAAATTTCAGATCTTGGTTCGTAACATTTTCGAAGATATGATCTGTGGAAGTTATGGTTTTTTCAGGCTCCTAAATTTCACCTAAAATAGGTCATTGTGGCATTTGCACTATAACTTTATTTCTACAAAGGTTCATCTAACTCATGAGGGTCATTATGAATTTTTGGTCATGATTTTTGGCCTTACCAATGCACCTTCTACATTTCAAGGGTTGATGAATTCCATTTTCAAACCCTTCCTTAGAAAATTTGTGCTAGTATTTTTTGATGATATACTAATCTACAACAGGTCTTGGAAGGATCATGTTCAACATGTTGACAGAGTGCTCAAACTATTGGAGGAGAAACAATTATATGCAAAAACATCCAAATGTTTCTTTGGAGTACAAGAGGTGGAATATCTGGGTCATATTGTATCTCATGAGGGTGTTAAGGTAGACCATAACAAAATTAAAGCCATTAAGGAATGGAAAGTCCCCACAACCATAAAGAATTTGCGATGATTTCTCACGTTAACAGGGTATTATCGCAAGTTTGTTAATAATTATGGGAGAATAGCAGCACCTCTAACAACATTATTGAAGAAAGATGCATTTTCACGGATTCCTGAAGCAACTAAGGCCTTTGAACATCTTAAAGAGGCAATGTGCCTAGCACCGGTATTAGCTACGCTAGACTTCACAAAAACCTTTCTTGTGGAATGTGATGCCTCAGGAAATGGAATTGGTGTTGTTTTAATGCAAGAAGGAAGACCCATTTCTTTTGAAAGTCGCCCAATCAAAGGAAATTATTTACAAAAATCTATTTATGAGAAGGAAATGTTGGCAATATTTCATGCACTAAAGAAATGGCGACCTTACCTAATGGGAATACGCTTCAAGGTAAAAAATGATAATGATAGTCTTAAACACTTTTTGGAACAAATACTATCTTCAAAAGAGAAAAAATAATGGGTCACAAATATGTTGGGTTATGACTTTGAAATCATCTACAAAAAAGGGAAGCAAAATGTTGTCGCAGATGCACTCTCAAGAAAGGATGAAGAGTTGGAAGCATTTATTTGTGCCATTTCTATTATCCAACCAGATTGGATAACTGAACCAAGGGATGAATGGAAGAAGGATGAAGAAATGTGGACACTCATTCAAAAGTTGCAGCAAGATCCTACAACATCTAATACATTTAGTTGGAAAAATGATTCCTTATGGTACAAAAGATCGGTTATATATTTGTAATAATTCCCAACTAAAACAAAAGATTCTTTTGGAATTGCACACTTCTCCTTTAGGAGGACACTTAGGATTCTTAAAAACTTACCACAAGGTGAAGAAATATTTTTTTTGGGATGGCCTTAAATCTGATATTCAAAATTTTGTGGCGGAATGTTTGGTTTACCAGCGAAATAAAGTTGAGACAATTAAAACCTCGAGTCTTCTACAACCTTTATCCATTCCAAGTCAACGTTGGGAGGATATTTCATGGATTTTATCACAGATTACCGAAGTCCGAAGGAAAGAGTGTCATCATGGTGGTAGTTGATAGGCTTACCAAGTATGCACACATTTGTGTATTATCTCATCCATTTAAAGCAAGTATAGTTTCTACTGTATTTATGGAAACAATTCAAAAGCTACATGGAAACCCAAAGGTTATTGTAAGTGACAGAGATCCCATTTTTACTGGAAATTTTTGGATGAAATTATTTTCTTGTTTGGGTACTCAACTAGCTCATAGCTCATCTTATCATCCTCAATCCGATGGTCAAACTAAGATAGTGAATAAATTTTTCGAAGGATAACTTCGTTGTTTTGTATATAATAAGCAAACGCAATGGGTCAAGTGGTTACCTCTCGCTGAATGGTGGTATAACACTTCCTTCCATACTGTAGCAAAAATGATCCCATTTATGGAAATTTATGGATATCATCCACCGTCCATCACATCATCTTTAAGAGAAAATTCTAAGGTTCAAGCAGTGGAAGATCACATCGATCATCAACAAGAAATTCTCCAACTCTTAAATGATAACCTAAATTTGGCACAAAATCAAATGAAACAACAGGCAGAGAAACATCGCAGTGAGAGAAGTTTTGATGTAGGAGACTGGGTATTTTTACGGCTACACCATACAAACAAATTTCCCTTAAGCAAGCTAAGAAGGATAATAAATTATAGCCATAGTACTATGGTCCTTACAAGGTGTTGCTAAAGATTGGTACTATGGCATACAAATTGGAGCTTCCTGCTTCTTCGCAAGTGCATCCAGTTTTCCATGTTTCATGCTTAAATAAGGTTGTAGGTGACAAAATTCCAGTTCAAACAATATTGCCAAAACTTGATGAGTAACGAAAAATCATATTGGAACCTGAAGCAGTCACGGAAATAAGAACTCGACAACTATGAAATCGATCAATTTCAGAGCATCTCATCAAATGGAAGAAATTACCCACTGAATATTCTACATGGGAGGATGAGAATTTTATACGGAAGCATCCGAAGCTACTCAAGCATTGAGGACAACACTTTTTTGAAGGAGAGGGGAATGTTAGGTCCCTATATTTTTTTTTTTTTCTGAATATGGCTACTTCTATATTGATACAAAAATAGTATTACATGGAGGCCGAAGCCTCGAGAATTCCAGCCCAATGCTGAGGCATTCTTGCTTTACCAACTGGTAATTGATCATCAAAACAATTAGGAGAGAGACCATGAGAGCTTTGAAGAGCAGCGATACTGTCTGTTCCTATCAAGTGAATGACAACTGTAACTGGAAATTGAACAGACCTTGACAATATGACTCCTGTGGAGTGAGCCAGAGTGGCTAGATTTTTACATTTTCGAGCCATAACAAAAACAAAAATCACAATTCTAGAACCTGTGACTAGAGCAGTAACATGAACATAATGCAGAATATAACTCCCACGCAGGTGAGACCGACCATAAAGCAGAAGAGAGAACAAAAGAACAGTAGCAGAATTAAGCAGATGCATAAAACTGTAGATGAACACCTTCAGGTTGATGAAAACCAAAAACACAGGTGCGCGAACCTGGAACCAGTTACTGAGCAGAGGGAGGATCTTCCTCGACAATGAGGCAGCCGAATTTGTAAGGATCCTCATCTTCAGGAGGAGGATCATCCTGGCGCTCAGGACTGCCATCATTTGGAGCCGAAGGATTCGCCTGAACACCCAAGTTGGCCTCATTGCCAGAAGAAACATTCTTCCAGATATCTGCCTGGGGAATGCTGTGCTCTGCCTTCGTTAAGGTCTCCCGAGCAGCCTCTGTGGTGGCGCAAACCTGGTCCGAAGAAATCTGTTCAGAGGGGGCAGCCCAAAGGTCTATGGTCACCGTTGCAAGGAGAGGGGTGTTGTCAATACTGCAGGGGAAATGAAAACGGGCATGGTGAGAATGCGCCCTGGATGACAAATGAAAATGCCCAGCGGGATTGAAATGATTCTGCCCCCTTCCTCGACCTCTTCGCGGAGCTGGAAGACGGACAGGTCCGAATTCAGAAGAATATGACGAGGAATTGGAGTTGGAGGGAGAGGAACGGTTGATAGCATGCCCAATGGCACCCCCACGCCTGCAACGCATTCTCGGGCGTAAGCGAGGCATGGTTTGATGGTCAGAGGGTACAGTAAGAGCAGGATGAGCTTGCTGGCGACCGGAATCGGAGACAGATGTGCGCGGAAGATTGCAAGAGGCGCAATTGGAGATATGAAGGCCGGGCAGAATTTCCATACAGCAGTTTAAAACGCAACGAGACCCAGAGCTGGTGCGTGAGCTACGCTCAGCCGCAGCAAGGGTGCAACAGACGCGGAGGGGATGAACCAACACGAAATTTCCAGAGCTCTCCATCGCAGAAGTAGAAATGCGCTGGTTTCGAGGAGAGATCTCCCATAAATTTGCATTGAATAGCCGGACTATGTCATTTAAGTGCCAGAGCATGCGAGGATGGGTGGCGGTGGTGGTGAGCCATGCGCCAACCCACCTGACCACCTGCTCCTCATTAATCACCGAGACCACCCGCATCCGGGAGTTAGGACCCTATATTACTATTATAGTCCCTTATTGTTTTTAGTGTAACCCCCTTATTGTTATTGTTGTACCCCTGTAACCCCAATATTGTTATTATTGTTCCCTTACATTAGTATTGTTAGGTCGGCTAGGATTATATTGTGATCTTATGGAATCCTATATATAGAAGGAGGTTTTTTCATTTGTATCATCTAATAATTGTTCATTTATGTAATGTATTTGAGGTTTCCCCCTTGAAGTGGTTGATTTCTAAGGCGTTGATCTCTCTTTTCTTCTATTTTTGGAGCTAGTTTCATAACATACATTTACCTTTCAGAGGAGTCATGTAATCCATTCACATCAAAAGATGTCATGTATGTTGCTGGTTTAAAGAATAATTTGGTTTATGTTTCTATGTTGGAAGTTCATGACTATGATGTGATCTTCAATGAAGGAAATGTGTTCCTTCGTCACAAAGCCACGTGACAGGTGAAAAATATTTTGGTTCGAGTAAAGAATCTCTATAAATTGGATGTAGAAGATAGCACAAAATTGAGCAGTAAAGCAGAAAAGGTGATCTAAATGTGATCGTTATTAAGTATTGAGGTAGTATTGATTAGTTTCCATTAGTGAATTAATTGTTAACTGAACTGCTTAATGTGGAATAATGAAGGAAATATAAACCATCTATGACTTAAACCACCAGCATAATAAGAATTAAAATACAAAAAAAAAACAGAGAGAAAAGATAGAAAACATTGATTACAGAGTTCATCCCTGGTGGACTACCTCTTCGAGTCCGCTTTCAAGATGGGCGTTCGTTTTATTAGGATTGATTCAAGGAAGTATTTACACATAAAATACACCAGAATGAATGTGCTCACATGCACCTCTAGTCACTAACAACATAAATCTCTTTCTCCTATCTTTCCAATGCCTTTCTCTGCGCTCAATTCTGCATCCAGATGACCAAGAAACACTGAAAACAAATCTGCCTCTCTAGCTCCAATTCTGAATACAAATTCACTCATGTGTCATGGAAGAAAATGTGTTGGATTTTAAAGACCTGGTTTCGAACTCCTTGATGCCAATTTAGGTAGGTTGTTGAGAAAATAAAGTGTGTGGAGGTCTCATTCTTATGTTATGGTGACACCTAGTAGATAAAGGATAAGGTGGATAACATTACACCTTGGTGAAAATAAATACAAAACCCAAAATAGCACCTTAGGATAAAATATTAACTCCTGGCAGCTAGTTAAAGGCATGAAAGAGTAGAAGGTTGCATGTGAATAGGCGTGGATTAACCATAGTCTGATCCTAGTGGCTTCAGTTTGCTGGCAGATATCATTATCCCATGTGATAACCTGAAACTCCGGCGGTTGGGGCTTAGTTTCACGGTTAATCCAACAGAATCTGAAACAGTTCTGACATGGTTTCCCTCCTAAAATTTCCACTGTGCACATGCAATTCTCTGACATGGTCAACTTGTTGTCATTTGAGGTGGCGGTTAACTGACATTTCCAACGTGATTCCCCCACACCTGCTCACATGGTAAGGGCTCCCACGCGGTTAGGACCGGAGGTCAGGACTGTGGGTATTAAACTTTATTATAAAGTTTTATTACAATGTACATAGTCCCGAAAGGGTTTTAGCTTAGGTTTTAGTGCTAGGTTTATGTCTAGGTTTAGTTCTACCACATTTTATAGGTATTAGCCTTTAGGACTTAGGCTTAGAGCTAGGTTTATCATTACAATGTTTTTCACCATATCTTTAGATGCTTAGTCTTAGGGCTAGTATTTACAATTTGTAAGGAATTTCACCATAGGGTTGACCATGGGTTTTTAGAACTAGGACCATGACAACATTACATCACCATGAACCCACATCCATCATGACACCAAATCCGAACCACTTTTTTAACCATGACAACACACTAAACCATGAATAAATAACTCTCATCCAGAATCACTGGAGGACCTGGCGATCTGAAGACTGAACTGGACATCAGACAAACTGGAGCTAACTGGACCTCATTGTCGATCTGCACTGAAACAAGATCCTCCTGGATCAATCCTCTCCACTTGAAAGCTTTTGGACCATAAAATTTTGATTTAAAAAGACATCAGGTGAGGGCACAAGTCCCTCACTTTTCTAATCTCTATCCATCTCGCCTTGCTCGGATTCATGCCCTTGAGTCCCACTCGAATATATACAACATCTCCTCATCTTGAAGTTCAAACCTTTCTGTCCAATATGATATCTTCCTGCAACACATGCATATATTCAAGTGTTAAATCATCAATAGTAGTAATATTTGTATCTTCCTCGGGATCAATGATCATCGAAGGTTCATACAACTTCAAATTTTCTACATTCACAACTGAATAAATACGCATGTAAGGCTGTAAATCTAATCAGAATGCATTATTGCCAACCTTTTCTACAATCTTGAAAGGACCATACCTGATGAGTTTCAGTTTCTTACCTTCTCCTTTCAACCTGTCTCTACTGATATACAACCATACCCGATCGCAGACCTGAAAATGATGATCGACTCGATGATTGTCGTGGCGCATTTTGTACTTGGAATGACTCTGCTCTAACTGATCCTGCACTGCTACATGTATATGTTGTATCCATTGAATGAACTTAACCTCTTTGTTTGAATCTTTATGTCCATACACTTTCTCTTCTTCACCGAACATGAAGTCCATCAGTGAATTTGGTAGATACCCCAAACATGTTTCAAATGGCGATCTATTAGTCGAAGAATTTAAGGCTTGATTGTAAGCATACTGCGCATAAGGTAAAGATTCATACCATAAATTAATATGTTTACTCCAATAACCTTGAAGAATATGTATAATCGTCTTTTTCACCACTTCTGTTTGTCCTTCAACAAAATCCATGGAAACGTTGTCCCATGGTCGTAAAGGAACTGGAAGTAGCATGTACAAACCAATCTTTCGATTGCTTGGCTTGCTTGTCAAACACATCACACATCCTTTAATGTACTTCACAACTGTTTCATACATGTGAGGCCAGTAACAATACCTTTTAATTTGTGCCATAGTCTTACTTAGGCCAAAATGTCCTGCAATCTGAGAAGAATGAGCTTCTCGAATAACTTGCGCCCTTTCTGTCTGTGGTATGCACAACTTACCCAGATGATATAATAACATGCAATGAATATGAAAATTGACTTCTTCTATCTGAGTACCATGAGTTAGTGATTCATAAATATCTTTGATATCAGCATCAATACTATATTATTCTACATAAATTTCAAGTTTCAATGAACTATTTTGTAGTACTACTGAAGTATTCAAAGACGGTATAGACATTATAGCAGCTACTTTCTTTGTTACACCTTTCTTGTACTTAATTACTAAGTTAAATTGTTGAAGAAATCCCATCCATCTGTAGTGGAAATATTGTTGCAACTTAGTCTGTGACTGAAGGTATTGAAGTGGATGATGATCTGTGTGAATCACTGTTTCCTTACCCATTACATAACCACTAGCACTTGTTTCAATTTTAAATGGTTGTTGAAGATCTAATAAAGCTAAGATTGGTGCTATGAAAATTTTATGCTTAAGTGAATCAAAAACTTTAAAGTCGACACACATTCCCCATGTCTCGTTTTGGTTAGGAACCAAAATTATGGGTGAACCACATGGAGATGAACTAGGTCGAATGAATTCTTTTCCAACCATCCATTAGATTTGTTTCTTTATTTCTTCGTGCTCTATGACTGACTTGTGATACATTCCGGTATTAGGAAGAGCGGCATTAGAAATCAACTATATCTCATGTTGTATTTCCCATTTAGGAGGTATATGTTTTGGTTCTTTAAATAGACTTTGAAATGAATCTACCACTTTAACCAAACTATCTTTAAACTGAGATTCACAACCTGAAAAAGCATCATGTAGATCCTTATGTTGTTCTTTTACAAACATGACTATATATATGTTACTTGAAATTATTAGTCGCTTCATCTGATTAGCATTAACTAAATCCAAGTGAGTTTTGATTTTATGTGCCCGGACGATGTATTCAATCCCATCTTTCTTAAGATGATATTTATGCTCTTTCCTATGAAATACTGCATCATGATCATAGAGATAAGGACTTCCTAGCACTATTCTACATATGTCTAACAGTATCACATCTAAATCCACTTCATCAATGTAATTAGTTGTGATGGAAAATTTTAAACAACACTACTTTGTGACATTAATCTGAGTTTTTTCCTTTAGCCAACCTAATGGGTATGGTCTTGGATTATTATGTGTCTACAAACCCAATTTCTTAACTAATGATTCAGATATTAAATTTTCTTGTGACCCATTGTCAAACAATGTATCTATTTTTGTGTGCTTAGGAGTTACCCTTATGTGAAATAATTCAACTCTTTTATCTTCATTCAGATGATTAATATTTGAATAAGAAGCAGAAGTACTTGAACTTGAACTAGGGTCAAAAAACTTACCTGTCGTAACCATTGCAGTTATTTTCCCTTCACCACCTGGATCAGATCCTAGATCTTGTTGGATTTTTGTCGTAGCATTCTTTTCACCTTTCTTCTTCTGGAACTTCTATGGTCTGAGTTCCAGGTGAAGTTTCCAACATATAGCTTCATCATGTCCGATTCTCTGGCAGTGAGTACATGAAGGCCTTTCACCTTCCTTCTGAGCTGTCGTTGTCTTCTTTCCCTTCAAACTGCTCTTCCTCTTACTGTCTTTGGAATCCAACTATTTGGTTGTCTTCGATGAAAACTTGAATGGCTTGCCACCTGATTCAACATGTATGGCTTGAACACATACTTCATCAAATTCATTAGGATTAAACATTAATAATGTATGTTGCAAATATGAATGTAAACTGCCAATGTACTTTAATAAAGTGTCACGTGTATCCAAAGAAATACCAAGCGCCAATGCTTTCTTCCTGAACTCTAGAGTAAACTCCTAAACATTCTATCCCTTACCTTGTCGCAAATGTTGCCAATCAATAACAGATTGTTGCATGTATCCAACGATTAGAATTGTTTCCTGGGAGATTTTAAAAACTTAGACCATGAGGATATGACTTTACCTTTACGCTTTAAATCTATCTATGTGTTACTCTCCCGCCAAATTAAATCAGTTCCCCCCATCCTAAGAGTAGTTAACTGGATTTTTTTCTTATCATCAGAAATTTTTTGAATCCTACAAAACACTTCTATCTACTTAATCCAATTATCTAGCTCTGGGTTCATTTCACCATCATAAACAAGTAATTCAAATTTTACATCAAGTTTCAAAAGATATTTATGAGGTTTATTTTCTGTTTCAGAATCCAAACTATAAGAAGATGATGATGATGATGATGATAATGATGGAGATGATGGAGGAGAAGGAGGATTATCAGCTTTTCCTTTCCCCTTGTCCTTCTTCGATTCCTTTGACGAAGAAGCTGCATCTCTTGCCTTCTTATCTTTGTATAATTCTCCCAACATCTGTTGCATGTTCTAAAAAATTTGATGAACTTGGTTCTCATCCATGGGCTTCACTTTAGGAGCTTCACCTGTTTCAATTCTTGTCATCGTCGATTGATGAGCAACTTTTCGCTTTCCAATTTATATATCAAACTCCTCAAGCGTTCCTTCTCCACATTGTAATCCTAACCTGGTTAAAATTCAATGGAAAAAATACTACAAATCACAACCCAATCTGATACCAAAATATATGATCTATATGTGATCGTTATTAACTGCTGAAGTAGTATTGATTAGTTTCCATTAGTGAATTGATTTTTAACTGAACTGTTTAAAGTGGAAGACTGAAGGAAATATAAATAATTTACAACTTAAACCAACAGCATAATAAGAATGAAAATACAGTAAAGAACAGAGATAAGAGACAACAAACATTGATTATGGAGTTCGTCCTTGGTGGACTACGTCTCCAGGTCTGCTTTTAATATGGGCGTCTATTTTATTAGGATTTATCCGAGGACGTCTTTACACAGAAAATATACCAGATCGAATGTGCTTACAGGCACCTCTAGTCATTAACAACAAAAATCTCTTTCTCCTAGCTTTCCAATGCCTATCTATGTGCTCAATTCCACCTCCGGACAACCAAGAAACACTGAAAAAATTTCTTCTCTCGCTCCAGTTCTGAATACAAAGTCACTCATGTTTCATGGAAGAAGATGTCTTGGATTTAAAGAGCTGGTTTTGAACTCCTTGATGCCAATTTAGGTAGGTTTTTGAGAAAATAAAGTGTCTGGAGGTCTCGTTCTTGTGTTATGGTGACACCTAGTGGATAAAGGATAATGTGGATAACATTACAACTTGGCTCAAATAAATACAATACCCAAAATAGCACCTTAGGATAAAATCGTAACTCCTCGCGGCTAGTTAATGGCACGAAATAGAAGAAGGTGGCATGTAAACAGGTGTGGATTAACTGCAATCTAATCCCAGTGGCTTCGGTTTGCTAACAAATATCGTTATCCCATGTGATAACCCGAAACTTTGACAGTTACAGCTTAGTTTCGCAGTTAATCCAACTGTTTCTGCAACGGTTCCGACGCGGTTTACCTCCTGACATTTTTGTTGCTCACATGCAATTATCCGACACGGTCAACTTTTCGTGGTTTGATCTGGCGGTTAACTAACATTTCTGACGTGGTTCCCCTACATCTGCTCACATGGTAACGACTCTGACGCCGTTAGGACCGGCAGTCAAGACTATGGGTATTAAACTTTATTATAAAGTTTTATTATAGTGTACATAGTCCCGAAAGGGTTTTAGCTTAGGTTTTAGCACCAGGTTTATGTCTAGGTTTAGGTCGATTACATGTTGTAGGTATTAGCCTTTAGGACTTAGGCGTAGATCTAGGTTTATCATTATAATTTTTTTCACCATAGCTTTAGATGCTTAGTCTTAGGGCTAGTATTTACATTTTGTAAGGAATTTCACCATAGGGTTGACCATAGGGTTTTAGAACTAGGACCGTGACATCATTACATCACCATGAACCAACATACATCTGAAACCAAATTCAAACCACTTTTTTAACCATGACAACACATTGAACTATGACTAAATAACTCTCATCCAGAATCACTGGATGACTTGGCGATCTGAATACTGAACCAGACATCGGACAAATTGGAGCTGACTGGACCTCATTGTTGATCTACACTGAAATCAAATCCTCCTAGATTAGAAGGTGAAGAACTAAGACATCGGTGATTTATGGCACAAGAGTTTGGGCCATATATACCACAACGCTTTGAGGATCATGCAACAAATTTCTACATGACTTCCAAAGGGTGAACTTGTGTAGAGAGATACATGCAAAGGGTGTACATTGGGGAAGTATACCAAAGCCACCTTTCACAATAAGGAAAGTCGAGCCAAGGTGATCCTTGAGAGAGTTCACCCAGACGTGTGTGGAAATTTCTCGACAAATTCCACAGAAAAGTACAAGTATTATGTGATTTTTGTTAATGATTTTTCAAGAAAGTGTTGGATTTTCTTCATGCAGAAGAAATATCATACGTTCTCCAATTTTTGTGAGTTCAAGGCACTTGCTGAGAAATATACAAGGAAGAAGATGAAGGTTCTGAGGAGAAATAATGGTGGAGAATACATCTCTAGCGAATTCAAGAACTTCTATGCCTCAGAAGGAATTAGAAGAGAATTGATTGCACATCATAACCCACAGTAGAATGGGGTTGCAGATAGGAAGAACAAAACTATTATGGGAGAAACATGAGTTATGTTGCATGATCAGGTCCTACCATTGCATTTGTGGGTGGAAGCATGAAATACAACAATATTTGTGCAGAACATAAGTCATCATCGAATACTTGGGATGAGTACACCAGAGGAGGATTTTTCAGGTAAGAGACTAGATGTGTCGTATTTTAAAATTTTTGGTTCATTTGTCTATTTACATGTGACCAAATATGACAGGAAGAATCTAGAGCCAAAAAAATGAGTTGGGGATATTTGTGGGGTACACTGATACACCTCACAACTATCGGGTGTACTTTCCAGCACACGGGATGACAGTGGTAAGAAGAGATGTGAAATATGATGAAGACAAAGCCATGTGATTGTCCCTTGAGAGGGAGCTCGAGTTGTATACAGTTGAGGAGCTCTTGGCTCCAAAGGATGAACCTCTAGATTTGGAGCAGCCACAAGCATAGGAGGAAATATTGGTAGAAACCACACCAGAGATTCTGACAAATTATTGTTGGATGTGAGAGAGAATGTGGGAGCACTCACATCACAGTGCGGGAAGAGAAGGTCCCCATAGTGGTACACTAGATACATGGATCTTATGAACAAATGTATTGATATAGAACCATCCTCTTTCAAGGAAGCAGTGCAACAACCAGTGTGGGTTGATGCCATGGTTGAGGAGTGTAGAAATTATATAACTGATATTTTATATGCCTAAGATTCTCCTGATCATACACTATTTGACTTCATGCACAATACATAATCTATTCCACCATTTATCATCATATGCGGAAATTAAATCAATTGCATGCACACATTAAAACCATAAAAATTCACACACATTAACACAGTGATTTATGGGAAAGCTTAAAGTTGAAAACCCCCAACTATCTGTATAATATATTTCATATAGATCATGTAATAATCATAATACAAAGCTAATCACAAGCTCTTATTATCCCCAATCGCTACACACTAATCAGGTCCTGATCTAGCAAATCCATGCACCGATCCACTGCCACCTGCTAGCCTGCCTCTACTGCGCAATCCCTGCTGAATATGGGCTCTGAATGAGTTTGAATCCACCTATATTGCACTACGGAATCCTCATTTGCATCTCCATCAATGTGTGGTGCAAACTCATGCACCAGTATAGTCACAACTGATAGTCACGCTACTCTTTCACCTATCTCTCCACTGGTCTCCACTGAAACTATCCATGCGTTGTAGTTAACTAATGTATTCTTCAGTTGATTAATGAGTTAATAATTAGTGAATTAATTATTAATTAATTCACACCACTCTCACGAGTGTATCAATCATTAAGACTAGATACAACTAGCTCAACTATGTCTAACTGAGTTAAACTAAACACAACTCCACCAACTACCTCAATCAACTCCACCAAACTCTGTCACATGAGTTCTAACTGAAGTCTCTATGCAATAGCTCCACTTAACCCTCAGGAATAGCGTAATTCCTTCTGTCAGCTCCTGTGCCACATATGTGCACTTAACTGAAGTGCTCCAAGAGAATAAGATAATGTTTATAGTCCAAATATTATTAAGAGCTAATAATATTCGACATATATATTTTTAGACTGGCAATATAAAAATAGATTACGCCCAATATGTCTAAAAATATAAGTCCATCTATTTTTCCAACTTGACCAACCATCCACAAATAGCATCCTGCAACTCATAGAATATGATCAACATGTCTAAAAATAGACATAGTTTAAAAATAGATTTTGTGCCAAAAATAGCCTGCGGGCCCACTTAGTGAAGGTGACTTCTTTTCTCTAAGCTCATCATCTTGTTGCAATCTCAACACTCCCTCTCAACAAGATAGGGATTATCTGCCACCCCGATCCTACCTCTATGGTATTCGAATTTGCTCCTAGTGAGCGCCTTCGTCAAGATATCAGCATCCTGATCCTCCATAGGAATGTAAGAAAGTAACATGATCTTCCGCTGCACAAAATCTCTGATATGATGATACCAGATGTCAATGTGTTTAGATATATCATGAAATAATGGATTAACCAAGAGTTTAATGCAACTCTGATTATCGCAATATATCACAGTAGGATCTAAGTGTGAACCGAACAACCCGACCAGGATCTTCATCATCCATATATCCTCACATGCAGCCAAACTTGCTGCCATGTACTCAGCCTCCACTGAACTGAGTGCCACGGATCTCTGCTTCCTGCTGTACCAAGAAACTACTGTCGACACGATACTGAAAATCCCTCCAGATGTGCTCTTTTTGTCTATTGGGCTCCCTGCCCAATCTACATCCGTGAAGCCACACAGCTTCACCTCATCCGACTGTCTGTACCATAATCCATATCCCGATGTGCCTCTGAGATACCTCAGAACATGCTTCCCCGCCTTCCAAAAGAGCTTGTTAGGCTTAACCATAGCTTGTGAAAGTTGGTTAACAGCGCAGCATATGTCAGGTTGTGTATTGACTAGATTCATAAGTGACCCCACCAATTGTCGATAAACAGTGGCATCGACTACATCTGCTGATGTAGCATCCTCTTTCCTCCAACCACCAGGAAGAGGAGTATCAATAGGCTTGCAGCCTTGCATGTTGAACTTCTCCAGTATCTCCTGGGCATAATTTCCTTGAGACACAAACAATCCATCACTACGCTGCCAAATTTCCAATCCTAGGAAATAATGAAGGAGGCCCAAGTCCTTCATCTCAAACTCTTTTGCAATATCAGCCTTGCATGAGAGTATCAATTGTTCATCACTGGTCAGTATCAAATCATCTACATAAAGTACAATGATCAGCAACTTACCTCAACCACTATCTGGTACAGGTTGGGATCCACCTCACTCTTGGTAAAACCAAGTCCGGTAAAATAACTGTCGATCTGTGTGTACCAAGCACAAGGTGCTTGTTTTAGCCCATACAATGCTCTTTTGAGCCTGCGCAAATGCGAATCGCTACTGAAGATCTCAAAACCTTCAGGCTGCTCTATGAACACCTCCTCCTCAATGACTCAGTTGAGGAACGCAGTCTTCACATCCATCTGATGAATGTGCCACCCCATCTACACTGAGAGAGAAAGGATGCTCTGTATGGAATAATACCTTGCGACAGGTGCAAGGATTTCCTCATAGCCAATCCCCTCAATATGTGAGAAGGCCCGGGAAAAAAATCTTGCCTTTTACTTCTCAACGCTCCCGTCAGCTGCTTGCTTCATTTTGTAGATCCATCTCGAACCTACCACCGATTTCCCTTCCGGCCTTGGGACAATCTCCCATGCACTGTTTTTGACAATTGAATCATACTCTTCCACCATGGAATCTACCCATGCAGGGTCCTCCACAACTTCCTTGAAAGAGGATGGTTCTGTCATGATACACTTGCTCATCAGAGCCATGTATCTAGTATATCGGTTAGGTGACTGTCTTTTTCTGCGCTGTGATGTAGGTGCTCCTACAATCTTCTCTGCATCTTGATTCAGTCGCTCAGCTTCTGTAGTGCGCTTCCGCCCTCTGATGGTTGGCGCTACATGAGTGGTTTCTTCAACTCCATGAACCTCCTCTTGTGGCTAATCCACATTCAGAGACTCATCCTTAGGAACTAATAGCTCCTCATCTGCATGCAAGTGTGGCTCCCTCTCAAGTGAACACTTCATGGCTTTCTCCTCATGAAATTTGATATCCCGTCGCACAACAGTCTTCTGACTGTCTGGAAAATACACACGATAGTTATGGGTTGTTTCTGTGTACCCTACAAATATCCCAACCTCTACGGTCGGCCCCAGCTTCTTCCTGGCATCCTTTGTCACATGAATGTAAACAGGTGAGCCAAAAATCTTCAAATGAGAAATATCAGGCCTCTTACCAGAAAATGACTCCTCGGGTGTACTCATGCCAAGTATCCTGTGAGGACAACGGTTTTTCACATAAACCGCAGTATTGCATGCCTCAGCCCAAAAGTGTATGGGTAGGCCCTGATCATGCAACATCGCCCGTGCAGCACCCACGATCATTCTGTTCTTTCGCTCCGCGACCCCATTCTGTTGTGGGTTATGAGGCACTATGAGTTGTCTTTGAATTCTTTCTGCACTGTAAAAGTCCTTGAATTCGCCAGAGATGAATTCACCACCATTTTTGCTCCTAAGAGCCTTCACCTACTTCCCCGACTCTTTCTCCACCAGTGCCTTGAACTCACAGAACTTTGAGAATGTCTCGCTCTTCTTCTGCAAGAAGAAGATCCAGAAATTACGAGAAAAATCATCAAAAAATATCACATAATACCTGTGCTTTGCTATCGAAGCTGCTGAGAAAGGTCCACACACGTCTATGTGAATTCTCTCAAGGATTGTCATGGCACGACTATCCTTCTCGTAAAAGGTGGCTTTCACAAATTTTCCCAAAGTACATCCCTTGCACTGATCTGACTGCGCAAGTGTACCTTTGGGAAGCCTGGTAGAAATCTGCTGCAAAATTTTCAAAGTACCATGGTGAAGATGGCCCAATCTCCTGTACCATAGCTCGCCCTCATCCCGGCTCACCACTCCTTCTGCCTTTCCTGCCATTTTTGCGCAGCCATCTACCTACAACTGATAAAGGTTCTTAACTCGAACCCCTATCCTCCGAGTTTCACCAGTTTCCTTACTGCGCAGGAAAGCCTTTCCCTCGCTAAAGACAACATCATATCCCTTGTCTTCTAACATGGCCACCGAGATCAGATTCTTCTTCAATCCTGGAACATGCATGACATCCTTCAATATGAAAGGTTTACGAGACTCCCTCTCAAAGGAAATGGTCCCAATACTAGTCGCACTGTATCTACCATCATCGCCCAACTCGATGTGCACTCCAAGATCCTTCTCATCCAGATCATTGAACAAATCTTTGTCTCTGGTCATATGAAAAGACGCACCACTGTCAATAAACCACACTGAACCCATCATACTTGAGACCAAGCATGTGATCAGTGAAAAATCCAGCTCAAACTGCGAGGCTAAGGCCTCTCCAACTGCAGATCCAGTAGCCTACTTATTTTTCTTCTTCTATGGACAATTAGTGGCGTAATGTTCGTGTTGGTGACAGTGAAAGCACTTCACCTTGGACATGTCCTACTTCTTGCCTTTCGCACCGGATTGAGAAGCATTCTTCTTTTTCTTCCCCTTCCTTGCTTTGGCAGCCAAAGCACAGTTTTCCTCATCTTCAATCTTCGATGAAGATCCATCCCTGGTACTCTGCCTTATCTCTTCCTGCACAAGATCCGACCAAAGTCGCTCCCATCCTGGCAGTTTCTCCCGACCATTAACAGAGTCCTCATAGGAATGCTAACTCTTTGGAAGCCCAAGGAGAACCAATCTCACCAAGTCCTCTTCATCTACAGTAACCCCCACACTTCCCAGCTCATCCCTACACTGGACGAACTTCGTGAGGTACTTGGGTATACTCTCGCCCTTCTCCATTTTTATTTTCCTGAGCTTATCCTTGAGCGCCAACTTCCTCTGGTCGCTCTTGCTTTGGAACAAGTCTGTCAAAGCTTTCCAAATCAAGAATGGATTATCTTTACCATGAAGGATAGACACTATGTGATTCTTCACACCTTCCAACAGATTCCTTCGACATTTTTTTGTCTTCTTTTTCCATGCGTCAAGTCCGGCAGCATCGCTAGAAGCAGTGATCAGGAGCTCAGGACCAAGTGTCGTAAAATGGTCAAAATGAAGGTGCTCAGAACTGGTTTGAACTTGAACGACCGGATAGAGCTCGTCCTCCTGATTCCGGCGCCGCGAACGGTTCAAAAAATGGTCTCCGTATGCAAAAGTTATTCAAGTTCAAAGTTTTGTCAATTTCATTAAAAAAATGGAAAATTTGACTTTGGAAAAATTTTATTAAAAAAAGAATATTCCACAGAATATTTTGGGAATATTCCACGGAATATTCCACAGAATATTCTGGGGAATATTCCCTTGACAGCTAATCAGGAGGCGCCACGTGGCTAGCCCGGAGGCCGCCACGTGGGCCCCAAGTTGAATTAAAAATGGCGTGTTAAAAGTTTTTGTTATGGCGCGGATGGGATTCGAACCATGGTCGTGCCTGTGTAAACCGGGCGCTTTCACCAACAGGCCACGGGTTCAGTTCTTGATATATGGGTGGCGAAATTAATATTTGAAGCAGTTGATGTTTGGGTGGGGCCCGAAAGGGGGCCAGCCCCGAAGGGCCAGCCCCCTTACCATATAACCCTCCTGCGAAACCTTACCCCAGTTCATCGGCGCGCTATTTCAAACGGCGGATTCAAAAACTTTGGGTTATGTATTATGTATTTAATATAAATCATTTGTATTTATTTAAAACCGTTTATATTCAATGCAAACGGTCAACCCTCCGACGCATATGTGAATGCGTTAACCATTACATTTAATGCCCAACAGTTAACCGCCCGGATAACTTGGCAATTCCGCCCATTTTGGCGCCACCGCCCTATTTTGGAGGGCGTAACTGCAGTTTAGCCAGTTTTAGCTGGGGTTTGTTGAGTGTAACTGGCAGTTTGGTAAATGTGGCATAACTTCTGCTAGGAGAGGTCTTTGAAGACGATTTTTTTTTTGATTTTGGGTTTCTTCGACCTTCTGAAGCCATTGGCACAGGTATTACAGCCATCTGAGGCCGTTTTCAGGTGATTTTTCTCCGTGGAAGTTCCAGGAGTCACCATGGCCAAATCAGTTTGGGAGCTGCATTGGGAATTGTGCAGCCAGTTTATGTGGAACGAAGGTCATTCCTGAAGTTTTTCAGCATTCTGAATCCATTTCTACAGCTCATTTTTCCTTTTGAGGAATTCTTCTCACTGTTTAGCTTCAGGGAAGCTTTCAGGGCCACCAGGGCCATTTCAGTGTTGGAGCTGTTTGGGTGCTATGTTCATCCATTTTTGGTGATTCAAAAGTCTATTTCTGATATTTTCGACCTTCTGATTCTAATGGCAGAGGTTTCAGAACCAATTGAGGTCATATTTACCTCGAAATTCTCCATGCAAGTCTAAAGGGCCACCAAGGACAATTGGGGAAAAGTACTATACAAGGTACAATTTCACTGTTTAGTGTTTGGGAAAGAGCATGTTTAGCTAATTCCTATCTTCTGATTCTGTATTTACAGTCAGATCTGTCTTTCGAGACATTCTTATTCTTGTATTAGCCTTTGTAGCATTTTAATACAAGAGGACAAGCCTAGTTTGAGAGGCTTGGTCCAGCAGATGTAGCCCAGAGAAGGGGGTGAACTGCTTATCATTTTGATGTCTTTATTTGCTGAAGATGATATGCTAAACAAAACTGATATAAAGCGTTAAACAGAAAATATACATAACTTTCATACACACATAATCACCTACTCAGCTGCAGAAAGTTATTTGTCTTATTCCGCAAGACATCAAACTTCAAGTATGTGTATGTCAAAGAATTATAAGTGTTAACTTCATTATTTCTTTAGGCAGAGCCTATAGAGGGCCAGGTAGCCTCTGGAACTCATCCTCTCTTTAGAGGTGACATGTCCGGTGAATGCCCCTACAGTCTATCTCTGTATAAGAAATAAGAAGTTTTCACATTTTCAGAGGTCATTTGGAGTGTATAGCTCAATTTGAAATTATGGGAAAATGGATACCTTGCACTCTTAAACAAGTACATTCCATTTTCAGATCAAGCAGGTTTTGGAATTTCTGCATCTATGAACTCCTTCAACCCATTATCTTCCAGCACCACCTCCATCATGTCCTTCCATGAAATATAATTTTAGCTTCCCTCAAGAGCATACTCCAATCGCAATCCGTTGAAATACATCTCAACTTCGACACCAAGAAAACACTACTGCAAATTCGAAGTCCACCAGCACAAAACTCAACCGCTTCAATGCTTTTGCAATTGCTCCGGTGATCAACTATCGCTATGATACCATGTAGAAATTATATAACGGATATGTTATATGCCTAAGATTCTCCTGATCATACACTATTTGACTTCATGCACAATACAGAATCTATTCCACCATTGATCATCATATGCGGAAATTAAATCAATTGCATGCGCACATTAAAACCATAAAAATTCACACACATTAACACAGTGATTTATGGGAAAGATTAAAGCTGAAAACCCCCAAATATATGTATAATATATTTCATAGATATCATGTAACAATCATAATACAAAGCTAATCACAAGCTCTCAGTATCTCCAATCGCTAAACACTAATCAGGTCCTGATCTAGCAAATCCATGCACCGATCCACTGCCACCTGCTAGCCTGCCTCTACTGCGCAATCCCTATTAAATATGGGCTCTAAATGAGTTAGAATCCACCTGGATTTCACTGTGCAATCCTCATTGGCATCTCCATCAATGTGTGGTGAAAACTCATGCACCAGTATAGTCACAACTGATAGTCACACTGCTCTTTCACCTATCTCTCCACTGGTCTCCACTAAAATTGTCCATGCACTGTAGTTAACTGATGTATTCTTCAGTTGATTAATGATTTAATAATTATTGAATTAATTATTAATTAATTCACACCACTCTTACGAGTGTATCAATCAGTTAGACTAGATACAACTAGCTCAACTGTGTCTAACTGAGTTAAACTGAACACAACTCCACCAACTACCTCAATCAACTCCACCAAACTCTGTCACATGAGTTCTAACTGAAGTCTCCATGCAATAGCTCCACTTAACCCTCAGGAATAGCGTAATTCCTTCTGTCAGCTCCTGTGCCACTATAGTCCAAATATTATTAAGAGCTAATAATATTCGACATATCTATTTTTAGACTGGAAATCTAAAAATAGATTCTGCCCAATATGTCTAAAAATATAAGTCCATCTATTTTTCCAACTTAACCAACCATCCACAAATAGCATCCTGCAACTCATAGAATATGATCGACATGTCTAAAAATAGACTTTGTGCCAAAAACAGCCTGCCGGCCCACTTAGTGAAGGCGACTTCTTTTCACGAAGCTCATCATCTTGTTGCAATCTCAACAAGGAGTATGACTCCATCATCAGAAAAAGTGCATGGGAAGTTGTCCCAAGACCAGTGGGGAAGTCAGTTTTAGGATCCAGATGGGTCTACAAGGTCAAGAAAGAATCATATGGGAGTGTGAAGAAACACAAGCCTTCTATATTTGTGTCCATAGGTTTCTCTCAGGTAGAGGGGATTGACTATGATGAGACTTTTTCACTAGTCGCAAGGTACTCATCCATTAGATCCATCCTTGCAATCTCAACACAGACAGGATGGAAGATACATCAAATGGATGTAAAGACAACCTTTCTCAATGGAGTTATTGAGGAAGAAGTGTACATTGAGTAGACAGAAGGTTTTGAGACCTTAGACAGGGAGTCACATGTGTGCAAACTCAAGAGAGCATGGTATGCGTTGAAGCAAGCACCTTGTGCTTGGTACACTAGGATTGACAGTTATTTCACCGGTTTGGGCTTCACCAAGAGTGAAGCGGATGCAAACCTATATCATATTGAGGTTGATGGTAAGATTTTGATTATTTTACTTTATGTCAATGATCTGATACTGACAAATGATGAGCATCTCTTAAAGTCTTGAAAAGAGGACCTTGCAAGAGAGTTTGAGATGAAGGACATGGGGCTCTTGCACTATTTCCTTGGATTGGAAATATGGGAAAGATATGGGGAGATATTTGTATCTCAGGGAAAGTATGCCAAGGAGATTATGGTGAAGTTCCACATGGAGTGCATAAAACCCATGGAGACTCTCTATCCAGAAAATGGAGGAAGGAGGCTGCTACTTTGGGCAAAGCAGTGGATTCTATTGTTTATAGGAAGCTAGTGGATTCAATCAAGTATTTTGTGAACACACGACCCATCATATGATACATAGTTAACATACTGAGCCAAGCTATGGTGAAGCCTACCAAGCTCTTTTGTAAGGCAGGAAAGCATGTGTTCATATATCTCTAGGGCACTACAGAGTATGGATTATGGTACATACAGACAAAGGGAGTGAAGCTTCAAGTCTTCACCGATTCAAATTGGGAAGGGAGTTCATTCGACAGGAAGAGAACATCAAGAGGCATATTCAACATAGGATAAACAACTATTTCTTGGTACAACATGAAACAAAGATAAATTTCACTCAGTTCAATAGAGGTAGAGTACATGGCGGCCAGTCAAGCAACATGCGAGGCCATATGGATGTGGAATATACTTTTTGGTTTGTTTGGTCAACAGATGGATTCGACGATGATACATTGTGATAAACAAAGTTTCATAAAACTCTCGGTTAATCCAGTATTCCATGACAGGTCTAAGAATATTGATATTTGGTATCACCAACTCAGATATTTTGTTCAGAGGCAGATTATGTCATTAGATTACATTCCCACAGAGGAGCAAGATGCACACATCTTGATGAAGGCACTGGAAAGAATAAAATTCAAATTCCACAAAGGCAGGATCAAGGTAGCAGATAATCCCTTTCTTGTTGAGAGGGAGTGTTTAAAGGACATCGATAAATGACACCCAAAGGGGGCTTCTGGTTTAATTTTCACTCAATTAAATTGGAATAGAAATTATAATTTCATCTCATGACAACTTGTATTAGTTAAATAAGTCATAATGACTACATTAGCTTAGGAAATTTGAGTTGAGGGTCTTATATGATGAATGTGGAGTTGTCCCATGATTTAAGGGGGACCAGTTACAGTTATTTGTGAGTTTCAATTAGTTAACTCAATTAATTAAGTTAAAATCAATTTAACTAGTTCTAACTGAGAGATGAGCTAGTGATAGGTCCAGTGAATTAAATATGATTTAATTCACAAGTAGTGATAAAGAATCTAATTGATAATTCACTATAAATAGTTGTTGCATGTCAGTTCTAAGAAAGGCCTAGTTGAGACTGAGGTTAAGGGGATGATAACTATCAGTTGTATAATTAGAAAAGTGTACATGTCAGTTGTAGAGTCATGTGAAGGCCAAGGATGCATTGTGCAATCAATTTGAAGGAATTTATTATTTAATAGGGAAACAATTCCTCCAAGAATGTGTGATAAAGGCAGGCAGAGGTTGAGATATGGTTAAGTAATTGACTGATTTTTCCTAGATTAGAGTGAGACAGTTGGCAGACTGCAGGAATTTCTCTGAGAGAGAAAGCATTGTATCGTTTCATGGTCTTGACTTTATACAATATACATATAGTGGGGTTTTAGGTAGCGTTCTTTCCTCAGATAAATCTTGTGTTGTGTGATTGATTGTCTCTTTCTCTTACTTGTTATGTGATTATGCGATCATGTTTTGTTTCTGCAAATTGTAGAAGGATTCAGTATCTTGTTTTATCACATTACAAGTTCAGTTTGAATCCTGTTGTTAGATTTTCTACAAGTGAACCATTTGAATGTACTTGAAAGTTAGGCTTTTTCCCCTTTCAATCCCTCACATATTCTTCCTTTAATGAAAATAATGGTTTTCCCACTCAATATTTGATTTTATAAAATGGATTATTGGTAAATGTGCATTAAGAAATCCATGCACTTGATTGGGTCTCACTTTTTACCTTCATAAATTTCAATTAATGAAATTTTCCAAAGTATTTAAATGCAACACAACCAAAATAATAATAACTATATTTTAAATTTTTGGGCATGGATATAGACACCTAAACTTTGGAACCCATTCCCTAGATGTTCTTCATGTCCTCAACTTTCCCACGAACTCATGTTTGAGCAATTTAAATAATTTTTAGTTCAATATATTTTCTAAAGAAATCACAGTTCGAGATCATGGTTACAGAGGGAAACCATGTGGACACAAATATTCTTTGAATATTTGATACAAATATACCAATATTCATATCTTCAAACTATATCCAAGTTATTCTTTGTCTCATTATTTTTCCAATGAGCTAATATTTGCACAAATTTGACATTGGGATCTTAAGTTATCATATAACTCAATCACAATTGATTTCCCCCTTTGTGCAATCATGGATCTTGATTTAAAATTTTTCCCCATTTATCCCAAATGCATTGTGGGAAGGTAATTGTGCATTACTAGGGAAAAATCATTTCCCATTGCATTTGAGTGTGAAGGTAGAGGGATCCAACGAATCTATGTAGATTGTGTTTGGTGTAGATTTTTGTCACTGCGCCACTACTTAATCATCTTTCCATGTCATTTCCTATTCATCATTAACCAACTCATACTTGCCAAGTATGTTATATTAAGATCGGTTTTTCCAAAGGACATATTATCTCTAGTTGGATGTGTCACATGTCATGTTCTAGCCTGACACATCACATGTCCCCATCTAGTTTTTTCCAAAGGATATATCACCTCTAGTTGGATGTGTCACATGTTATACTATAGTTAGATGCATCACATGTCACCATCTAATTTCTTTATCCCATGTGTGTTGGAAAAAATACTAAGAGGGGGGGGAGGGGGGGGGTGAATCATTATTTGCAGTAATCACAATAATTTTCTTTTTCCCTTTATTGATTTATATATGCAACTTTAATTAGCACAACCAGCGTATGTACGTGACTTTCCAAACAGAAATTAGCGTATACACAGATATCTTTACTATTTAGGTAAACATTCATAAGAAATATTTTACCCAGACCATCAGTTATGCATCAGATAGTTAACTAGTAAATAAGTTCAATAATAACAGAATAAATCATCACACAAGAGCATCACACATGAACACCAAGATTTAAGGTGGAAACCCAATTCGAGAAAAAACCACCATTGTTTTCATCTCTGTCTTCAATATTTTTTATATGGAAAACTAGTTACAATATTGTATTGATGCAAACTCATATCAGTATGCAGGCATCTACCTATAGAAGGCTGCAACCTTCTCTCGTTCTCCAGCTACTACTGGAAGGGAGCTCCAAGCCCCTGATCTAGTTTACTAGCCTCTACTAGAAGGGAGCTACAAGCCCCTGATCTAGTTTACCAGACTCTACTAGAAGGGAGCTACAACCCCCTGTTCAGAGCACCAACTTCTACTGGCATGAAGCTTCTACTTCCATACTGAAGGCTTCAACACTCAAACTCACTGCAGAACACGTTTCATAAATTTTCACATTGGATCCCACAGCTTCAACACAACTCAGCATAAATATCAACACCCATAAACTTAACCCAAACTTCAATCAGAACACTGAGATCACTGTAACTAGAACACAGTAACAAACCCAGATTTCAGAATCAGCATGCAAAATCCCTGATCATTCATTAACTTAAAATATCTTACACTACTTCACTTTACTGAACCCGCGTGTATACGTGCTTTCCTTCACTCCAACCTGGGTATAGATCTGAGAATATTGAATTTCCAAAATATGATCAGTCTTAAAACTAGATCTGAGGCTTTGAGTCAGATATCTTTTCAGATTTGCAGAACCCTTATTAAGTCAGCATCATTAATCATATTTAATCACTCATTGATCAGATTTCTACATATTCAACTTATCAGCATATACAATATTCAAACAACCTAGATCTACATGAAGACTTCATTGAAAGACAGCAGAAATATAGTAGCAATAAACAGATAACCTCTCCATCAAGCTTCATAAACCCTGACTTCCATACGCGCATTTACTGACACCAACCCACGTGTATACACGCTTTCACCGTGGCAAACCAGCGCATAGATCTGTAAACATTAATTATGCAGAAATTTTTATATCTATAGACTTGCCCAGATTTCTTCTCTTTACTTCAGCAAACATGCGCTAGGTCACAGATCCAATCATCTCATCAATAGATCAAGAAAATACATAGTCATTTCATGTCTAGAGATCTTGATCCATCATTGTATCCAAGGGTGCATCATAGTTTCATATTTACCAATAAACAAAATCCATCCCATGCAGATATAATTTAGAGAGAAGTATTCAGTAAAAAACCCTTACAGATGCACTCCCTTGTACTATGATCTTCATCTCCTTATATAGTTTTAGCATTTACCAATACCATGAGCCAAAACCACACAAGTGCCCATGGTATTCTTGGACGAAATCAAATAGATGACACAACGCTCAATACTGTGGGCTAATACCATGGTAATGCCCCTTGGTATCATAATTTTAGAGTGAAAAAGGCATACGTGACTTGGCTTCATTGTACGCACGTGTATACACGACTTCTCTTCATAAAAAAATGCATATATACTAATTCTGGATGTATACATGGGTTTCCTGTATACCAACCTGCGTATGTACGTGGGTTCCCTTCAACAAACCTGTGAATACATTGTGACATATTATATTTATCATTTCTCTGATCCTAACTGGATTTCCTTTCTCTACCACATCTGAACTGACCTGTAGATACATCATTTTCACATCTTCTTCTTATCAAGGACAACTCATTAAGTAGATTTCCATCACAAACAACATATTGCATCATATTGCCAACAATCACCCCCTTTGGACTTGATGGCAACCATGATTTTGTTTTATCACTACAACAGATAGATACATTAATCATAAACATTATTCAAACACCAAGCCAAGATACTCTCCCCTTTTGACATCAAGGGAAAAGGGTGAATCAATACCAAAACTAGGTTTATGTTCCCTTGTAGAAAGAAGAGCTTTGTAGATTTGATGTGTATTGACTTTACCATGCTCCCCAGAAGTTCATGCTGAATCTTTAGACAGATTTTTGAATAAGTATGTGACTTTATAACTCAACCAAGTATGACCTTTCCTATCACCAAGGACTCATACTTACATTAATGATCCAACCAAGTGGAATTACATATTTGACTCAACTACCCAACCAAGTGGGTTTACAAATTTTGACTCAACTACCCCACCAAGTGGGTTTACAAATTTCAATAGGTCCTTACATGACTGAATATTACAATTTTACATCATAGGTCCCAACATGAACTTTTTCATAAAATTACAAATATTACCTTTTATAACAATGACCAAAGAATCTCAAACAAGAGATCATAACAACAACCAACATAGTGCCAACAATGCACTATTTTCAGCAAGGCAAGTGCTCCCCTAAACCTGTGCATCTTGAACACCTTCAACAACCAATTCATCAAGGAGATAAATATCAAAGAAAGGTACTGTAATATGAATACCATAACAACAAATTTTACCCAACAACACCACAAACTGTTTTGAAATCTGACCCCTAGAATTTTTGTCAACAAAAACCATACACAGATTTATGCACAGGAACACACGTATATACGTGATTCGCCTACATACAACCAGTGCACCGAATTTAATCTTCTGATATTAAGTAGATTTGATAAGAGAGGCAGAGACAACTCCCAACTTATGTCTGAGATATTTGAATTCTTCCCTGGGAAGAGGTTTAGTACATATATCAACAACTTGTTCTTTGGAGCGAACATACTCCAATTTAACCTTTCGCTCAAGCACTTGTTCACGTAAGAAGTAATACTTGATAGGAATATGCCTTGTCTTGGAATGCATAACAGGATTTTTTGAGATACTAATGGAACTTTTATTATCACATAAGATGAAGATGCGAGGAGAACATTTAATTTGAATATCTTGTAGTGTCTACATCATCCAAATAAGTTGTGTGCAACATGATGCGGCAACTACATATTTTGATTATGTTGTAGATAAGGTAATATAACTTTGTTTCTTGCTGAACCAAGATACTAATCAGGGCCCTATATAGAATGCACCACCACTAGTGCTTTTTGATCATCAACGTTTCCAGCCCAGTCTGCATCTGTGTAAGCATGAAGAGTGAGATCAACATTCTTTGGATACCATAGACCAAAATCTTGAGTCCCTTGTAGATATTTGAATATTATTTTTACAACCTAAAGGTGTGACTCTTTTGGATTAGCTTGGAATTGTCCAACAATCCCAACTGCATGCATAATGTCTGGTCTTGTCCCTGTTAGATAAAGCAAACTTCTAGTCATAGATCTATACTCTGGTTGATTCACCATGGGAGAATCATTGTGAGAACTAAGGTTACATCCAGTTACCATTTGAGTACTTACAGGTTTTCGGTCTTCCATCCCATACTTCTTCGGAATTTGCTGGAGATATTTTTCTTGAGATATAAATATGCCATTTGTTGCTTGTTGCACTTGTAAGCCAAGAAAATATGTTAGTTCCCTAAGTAATGACATTTCAAATTCTTTCTGCATAACATAAGCAAATTTCTGACTTATGGACTCTTCATTACTCCCAAAAATGATGTCATCAACATACACAACAATAGTTAACAGTTTATCATTCTCAATTTTTGTGTATAAGTTATTGTCAATAGATCCTTTTGTGAGACCTTGTTGTTGAAGATATTTGTCAATATGATAGTATCATGCCCGAGGAGCCCGCTTGAGACCATATAAAGCCTTTTTAAGTTTGCAAACATTTTTTTCATCATTTCCCAGAATGAATCCTTCTGGTTTTTCTATATAAACTTCTTCTTCTAGATCACCATTGAGGAAAGCATATTTTACATCCATTTGATAAACTTTGAATTGTTGAAAACTTGAAAAAGCAAGAAAAATTATTATGGCTTCAAGTTTGGCTACAGATGAAAATGTTTCTTCAAAGTCTATACCTTCTTGTTGAGCATATCCTTTACAAACAAGTATATCTTTGTTTCTAATAACATCTCCATTTTCATTTAACTTGTTTTTGAATATCCATTTTGTTCCAATAACATTTTTATCATGAGGTCTTGGAACCAGTTCCCAAGTATGATTCTTTTCAATCTGATCAAGTTCTTCATTCATGGCTTGAATCCAACATTCATATTTACTAGATTGATTTACCTTATGTGGTTCAATAGTGGATAAGAATGCCAGATAGCTAGGGGATCCTACAGGAGTTGTTCTTGTTTGGACACCTGATTCCTTTTCTCCAAATATTTGAGATTCTGGATGATTCTTTTGAACATACCTGGAAGGAGCCTTTTTTGATATATCTTCTTTCGGTGCTTCATTGGGTTCTCCTTCTATATTGTTGTTATTTTATGAGGGAAAGTATACATCATCATCATCTTCATTCATTGTTGTTATTTCCCTTCTAGGAGTTGTGAGAGACTCATCAATTACAACATCAATACATCCAAAATTCTTCCGAAGTCTTTTATTGTAACATTTAGATGCTTTACTTCTAAAAGAGTAACCAAGAAATATTCCTTCATCTGCTCTAGGCTCAAACTTACCAAGTTTTTCATCATTGTTCTTGATAAAAAATTTGCTTCTAAAGATTCTAAAATGCTTCACAGTGGGAAGATTACAATACCAGAGCTCATAAGGAGTTTTATCACTGTTCACATGAACATGTGCCTTGTTGAGAATATTTACTGCAGTATGCGCTACATCTCCCCAAAAAAGTATCGGGAGTTCCAGATTCATCAAGCATAGCACAAGCCATATGTTAAACTATTATATTCATTCTTTCTATCGCACCATTTTGTTTTGGAGTTCCAGCTACAAAAAACTGTCTTTTATGCCAATTGTTCACAGAAATTAAAGAATGCATCTGATACGTATTCTCCTCCTCTGTCAGATATAAGACATTTGACTTTTAGATCTAATTAATTTTCAACCAAATCTTTGAAGATCTTAAACTTTTCAAACGCTTCATCTTTATGTTTCAATAAACCGATCCAACACATTCTAGAAAAGTCATCAATAAATAGAATATAGTATTGTTCTCCATGAGGTGAATTTTTCCTTACAGGACCACATAGATCAGTATGTATAAGTTCAAGAAGCTTACTTGTTGATCCTTCTTTGGCATTTAATTTCACCCTATTTTTCTTACCAAATTGGCATGATTTGCATATGGTACTTTCAGGCAGAGTGATGTTTGGTACATCACGAACAACTTTGAGTCTGCTAGATTTGCTTATTTGAGAGAAGCTCAAATGTCCCAATCTTTTGTGCTATAACCAATTTTCTATAGATTTACCTAAATATCATTTCTCTTGGCCACCTTTCAATATATATAGATTGCTTGGTTTTCTAGTTCCTTTTATTACGGTTTTTCATGTGTCAAGTTCACGAACTACACATTCTTTTGAACTAAAGACAACTCTATTTCCTTGATCACACATTTGACTCACACTCAATAAGTTATGCTTTAATCCATCCACATACATAACATTGTTAGATTCACCTTTAATTTTAGAAAAACAGAACCTTTACCCTTAATGACAGTAGGAGAGTCATTTCCAAAAGTAACATTATTTTCCTTCTCTAATGCATTGTATGAAAGGAGTTTACTTTTATCACCTGTCATGTGTTTTGAGCATCTACTATCAATGTACCATTGATTTTATTCCCCTTATGAAAACAAATCTATGCCACAACTTTCAACCTGTAAGTCCTTCTTTCTCCGTACCTTGGAGTTTGAGGGTATATGCTCTTTTGGCTGAATTTTACTCCTGCATTCATATTATTCATGTCCAAAGTTATTGAAATAAGAACATTCAAATTCGTCTTGAAGAAGAGAAAAATTGTTACAAGTATTCTTCTTTATTCCAGTCTCATTTCTTTGCTTTCTTGCTTCTCTGGTCATGATGGTTTTGTATGCAACACATTGAGCAGCTTTATGACCAAAGTTATGACATGAAAAACATTGTCCATTAAAGAAGAAATTTATGCGATCATGGAACCTTCTATTCATGTTTACCTGTTGATTGATACTTCTGTTATTGTTCACTCTTGAATTTAAGTGTTCATGCTTTACTTGGGTATTCTCTTTGTTCTTTTTCTAAGTGGTGAAATGTTGTTGGTTGACTTTAGTTGCATTTAGATAGCTTCGTGTTGAAGATTGAGAAGATTCTTTGATATATCCAAGACTTGTCTTTACAAGAGGAGAGCGTTGAACCTTGATAATTTCATCTAAAGTTTCATATCCTTTAGCAAATCTAAGATTTAAGTTTTTCACTTTCTCAATTTCCTTTCTTAGCTGACTTACTATTTCACATTCTAATTTCTCATTGTGCTTCTCCTTTTCTATAAGTGGATTCTTTAGAGTATCTATGGCTATTTTATTTTCTTCCAAACATACTTTGAGTTGGTTGATTTCTTCAAGAAAATCATTTTCTCCAAAATCATCCATAAATGTATCTTTAGTCTCGCTAGTGTTCTTTTCAAATGCCATGAGAAGTCTAATATCTTGATCAGATTCATCTTCTTCACTATTTGATAGACCATCACTATCTTCATGAGTATAATAAATTTTTCTATTGATGAAACGTTTCTTATTTCCTTTTTCCAATTCCTTTCCCTTTTCATGATTATATTTATGAGGATATTTAGCAGCATAATGACCAACTCTTCCACAAGAAAAAAAATTGAAAGGAAGCTTACCTCTGAACCTCTCAGTGCCAAGTTGTAGTTTCTTTACAAAATTTATCTCATATTCTTCTGAAACATACCGTTGATCCTTCTTGTTCTTCCTTTTCCTTGCCTTTTGCAGCAGCTCTAAAAAGAGCTTCTTTGACTTTAGATGGACCTCCTTTTCTCATTTCACAAGCAGCTAGGATCCCATGAAGTTGAACAACAGTAAGAATTTGTAGATCATGCTTCTCTTCAATAACAAATACTTTTGACTCAAATTTAAGAGTTAGAAATCTTAAAACTCTTTCTACAAGATTGGTTTCAGTTATGGTTTCACCAAGATTTCTCATACAATTTACAATCTCATCTAGATGAAAAAGAAACTAGAAATGATTTCATCATCATGCATTCTGAGTTTTTCATATTGAATTCTAAGAGTTTGGAGTTTAACATTTTTTACCTTGGCATCACCTTCATAGCTCAGAATTATTTTGTCCCATATCTCCTCTGTTGTGTTTAACTGCATAACTTTGACAAATTCTAATTCAGTCAGACTCCCCAATAAAGCATTGACAACTTTTTCATTGGTTTCATAGTTTTTCCTTGTTGCTAGATCTACTATAACTGAGGCTGGATATTGGTAACCGCCTTCAACTATAGCCCATACATATTCTCCAAGAGACTGAAGACAGGATCTTGTCCTGGTCTTCTAGAAGATTAAATTGTTTCCATTGAAGAGTGGAGGTCTGATAGATGTTGTCCCATCTTGATTGCTCATTTTAGATGATCTTCCTTCTAACGATTAAGCTTCTACAAAAGGATCTGCTCTGATAACAATTGTCGGGAGAAATACTAAGAAGGGATGAATCAGTATTTGCAATAACCACAATAATTTTCCTTTTCCCTTTACTGGTTTCTATACGCGACTTTGATTAGCACAACCAACGTATGTATGTGACTTCCCAAACAGAAACTAGTGTATACATAGATATATTTACTGTTTAGGTAAACATTCAGAAGCGATATTTTACCCAGACCATCAGTTATGCATCAAATAGTTAACAGTAAATAAGTTCATTAAAAACAGAATAAATAATCACACAAGAGCATCACACATGAACACCAAGATTTAAGGTGGAAACCCAATTCGGGAGAAATCACCATTGTTGTCGTCTCTGTATTCAATATTTATTACATGGAAAACTTCTTACAATGTTGTATTGATGCAGACTCATATCAGTACGTAGGCATCTACCTGTAGAAGGTTGCAACCTTCTCTCGTTACCCAGCTGCTACTAGAAGGGAGCTCCAACCCCCTGATCTAGTTTACCAGCCTCTACTGGAAGGGAGATACAACCCCCTGATCAGAGCACCAGCTTCTACTGGAAGTAAGTTTCTACTTCCATACTAAAGGCTTCAACCCTCAGACTCATTGTAGACCACGTTTCATAAATTTTCACATTGGATCCCACAGCTTCAACACAACTTAGCATAAAGATCAACACCCATAAACTTAACCCAAACTTCAATCAAAACAGTGAGATCATTGTAACCAGAACACAATAACAAACACATATTTCAGAATCAGCATGCAGAATCAATCTCAACCATGATCATTCTTTAACTTAAATTGCATACGCTACTTCATTTTACTAAACCCATGTGTATACGTGCTTTCCTTCACTCCAACCTGCGTATAGATTTGAGAATATTGAATTTCCAGAATATGATCAGTCTCAGAACTAGATCTCATGCTTTCAGTCATATATCTTTTTAGATTTTCAGAACCCTTATTCAGTCATCATCATTAATCATATTTAATCACTCATTGATTATATTTTTACATATTCAACTTAGCAGCATATACAGTATTCAAACAACCCAAATCTACATGAAGAATTCATTGATAGACATCAGAAATATAGCAGCAGTAAACAGATAACCTCTCCATCAAGCTTCATAAACCCTGACTTCCATACGTGCTTTTAATTACACTAACTCGCGTGTATACGCGCTTTCATTGTGACAAGCCAGCGTATATATATATATATATATATATATGTAAACATTAATCATGAAGAAAGTTTCAGATCTATAGAATTACCCAGATTTCTTCTCTTTACTTCAGCAAACATGCTCTAGGTCACAGATCCAATCATCTCATCAATAGATCAAGCAAATACATAGTCATTTCAAGTCTATAGATCCTTATCCATCATTGTATCGAAGGGTGCATCATAGTTTCAAATTTACCAATAAACAGAATCCATCCCATGCAGATATACTTTAGAGAGAAGTATTCAGTAAAAACCCTTACACCTGCACTCCCTTGTTCTATGATCTTCATCTCCTTATATATTTTTATCCTTTACCAATACCATGAGCCAAAACCACACAAGTGCTGCTGGTATTCTTAGACGAAATCAAATAGACAACACAGTGCTCAATATTGTGGGCTAATACCATGGTAATGCCCCCTAGTATCATAATTTTAGAGCGCAAAAGGCATACGCAACTTGGCTTCTTCGTAGGCATGTGTATATGTGACTTCTATTCGTAAAAATGGCGTTTATACTAATTCTAGATGTATACACGGGTTTCTTGTATACCAACCTACGTATGTACATGGGTTGCCTTCATCAAACCTGCGAATACATTGTGATATATTATATTTATCATTTCTCTGATCCTAACTAGATTGCCTTTCTCTGCCACATCTGAACTGACCTGTAGATACATAATTTTCACATCTTCTTCTTATCAAGGACAACTCATTAAGTAGGTTGCCATCAAGGACAACATATTGCATCATATTTCCAACAATGTGTCATCCTTTTGTTGGATGTGTCAAATTGTTTTTCGTAACATGTATCATGCTTTGATTGGATATGTCACATGTCATCCAATCATCTTTCCATGTCATTGCCTAGTCATGATTGGATATGTCAGACGTCAAACAATCATCTTTTCATTTCATTTCCTTGTCACCATTAGACAACTCATACTTTTCAAGTGTCTTATCTAACGATATATTTATCTAAAGGGCATGCCATTCTCTAGTAGAATGTGTCACATATCACCATTTAGTTGGTTGGCTCTAGTAAAATGTGTCACATCTCAAAATTTAGTTGTTTTATTGGTGTCCCACTAAGATAGTGCTATCATTTTCCATGTTTCATGCTCTAATTGGGTGTGTCCCATGTCACCATATAGTTGGTTTGTTTGCATCTCACTAGGATAGTTCCATCCTCTTCCATGTGTCATGATTTGATTGAATATGTCATATGTCACCCAATCATCTTGCCATGTCATTACCTAGTCACTATTGCCAACTCATACTTGCTAAGTATCCTATATTAGGATAGGTTGATCCAAAGAACATGTCATGCTCTAGTTTAATGTGTCACATATCACCATCTAGTTGGTTGATTGGTGTCCCACTAGGATAGGTCCATCATCTTCCATGTGTCATGCTTTGGTTGGATTTGTCACATGTCACCATCTAGTTGGTTAGTTAGTGTCCCACTAGGATAGGTCTATCCTCTACCACATTTCATGATCTAATTGGATGTTTAAAATGATTTTTCCTCTACAATTTTTCATGCTTTGGTTGGATATATCGCCTTTCACCCATTGGTTGGTTAATTGGTTTCTTGGGATGCATGCAAGGGGGTTGGTGGGGAAACTAGGATAGGTTTATTATTTTCCATGTGTCATGCTCTAGTTGGATATGCCAGGTCACCCATTGGTTATTTAATTGGTGTCCTAGGATGCATGTAAGGAGACTCGGGACAATTTTTTTAGGATAAAACATAATGTCTCTTAGGATGTGTGGCAAGATAAAGTGTGCATAAACTTGGTGGCTTGGGATGCGTCCAAGGGGAAGAGGAAAACAATACTTAGGATAAAACATAGTGTGTTTTGTGATGCATGGTGGTATACATGATGTGCATAAATTTAGGATAAGAAATGTGTTAGTGTATCTTGGGATGCATGGAAAGATACATAAATTGAATTCAAAGGAAAAGGTACTCTGCATGTGTCATGCTCTTGGGATGTATCGTAGAAACATAGAGTGCATGCAAATGGAGGGTTCTTTTCCATGTGTCAAACATTGGTTGGATGTGTCACATGTCACCATCTAGTTTGGATGTGCCACATGTCACCATTTTTTTTTATTAACTTGGGATGCATGCAAGTTGAAGGGGAAAAAAAAATAGGATAAAACGTAGTGTCTTAGGATGCATGGTGGGATAAATAGTGTGCATGTAAGGGGAAGTAACAAAAAAAAAATTGGTTAAAACATAGGGGAAAGGGGAAAAGGCTTAAAATAATATATAATGTCCCTTGAAATGCATGGTGGGATGGTTTATTGGTGTATTTAAATGCATGGTGAGATGGTTAATTGGTATCTTAGTATGCATGCATGGTGAGATGGTTAATTGGTATCTTAGTATGCATGCAATGGGAAGAGACAAAAAATGTTAGGATAAGACATTACTTGGGATATGTTACTGCTCAAATTGTATTGAATTATTGAAGCCCTAATCCAAAAAGTATGACTCAAGGGGAGACTATTAGGACCTCCTTCAAGTGTTAAATTCAACCCCTATAAGCTTCTTCCAAGGTGGATGTATGGGCTTCCAAGACAAAAACATCTTCAAAATTGAAAATAAACCCTCCAAAGGGGGAGACTCCTACAATAATTCTCAAAAAACCTCAAAATATGTATCCAAGGCATCAACATGTCCATATATCCAATTAACATGGAATTGAACCTCCAAGTTAAAAAAAAAAAAAAGGGTCATAAAACCCCCAACAACTAGACTAACATCCAAATGAGTGGGCCCAACACTCAAATCAATTCTAGAATAGCTTGAAAGAGTGAAAAACATGTGATAATTCTAAGATCCTCAACATGGCATGTCAATATGAGACCCACACAAGTGAAAACATCCCAATTTTGCCCCAAAGGGTGTGACCAATGCCTCAATATACAAGAACTATCTCAAGAAATGTGAAAATGCTCAAAAATTTGAATGAGACAAGTGTCATATTCAATCCCTAGGGGACATCAGCAAAGGGACTATACATGATCAAAAAATATACCCAGGTCCTCCATTAATGTCCATGGAAACAAGCGCCCCAACTATCGAAACTCAAATATACAAGGGCTAGTGAATAACTTCACTAGGGTTTCCCTTTACCAAAATGAGGGGCAACAAGATAAAACATAGTGTATTGAGATGCATGTTGGGATTATCTATAATTACATATTCATGATATCAACCTAGTGATTAATTGGATATATGATCCCAAAATATCCTCTCATTTCATTTTCCTCCTACTTTTACTACGAGGTCATATTCCATTACTTGTTCCAAATGGAATGAGTTCTTGATAATTTAAGGGATGGATTTGATAGGATGCATGCAAGGTGAAGGGGCTAAAAAAATCTAGGATAAAACATTGTGTGTCTTGGGATGCATGCAAGGTGAAGGGGATAAAAAAACTTAGGATAAAACATGTTGAGATTCAACAAGATGATGAAGCTTAGTGAAAATCAGTCACCTTCACTAAGTGGGCCCGCAGGCTATTTTTAGGTGTAAGTTTATTTTTAGACTATGTCTATTTTTAGACATGGTGATCATATTTCAGAAGTTGCAGGATGTTATTTGTGGATGGTTGATCAAGTTGGAAAAATAGATGAAATTCTATTTTTAGAATATTGGGCGAAGTCTATTTATAGATCGTCAATCTAAAAATAGATGCATGTCAATTATTATTAGCCGTTATGTTGATTATTATTAGCCCTTAATAATAATCTGACTCTAAATATCAACGTATTCTCTTAGAGCACTTTATTTCAGTATACAGATTTGGAAAATTAGTGGGCTGAAGGAATTACACAATTCCTAGGGTTTACTGGTGGTTCATACATGGAGGACTCAGTTATAACTGAAGTGGCAAAGTTATGACAGAGTTGGAAGAGTAGTTCATGGAGTTGTTATTCAGTTTAACTCAGTTATTAGAGTTAAACTCAGTTGAGCTAGTTGTATCTAGTCCAAATGAATGATACACTAGTGAGAGTGGAGTGAATTAATTAGTTAATTAATTCACAAATAATAACTCACTAATCAACTGAACAAATACAGCAGTTAACTACAGTGCATGTCAGTTCTAGTGGAGACCCAGTGGAGAGGTAGGTGAAAGGGTGAGATAGACTATCCGTTGTAACTAGAGTGATGCATTGACTGCATTACACACACATCGGAGTTGCAAATGAGGATTGCGTAGTCAAGGCAAGGCCAATTCGAATTCATTCAAAGCTATTCTTTAGCAAGGATTGCGCAGTGGAGGCAGGCTATCAGGTGGCAAGAAATCAGTGCATGGATTTGCAGATTTCTTCATGATAGTGAGTGACGATTGTATTGTACTGAGAGCCTGATGTACTATGCTTTGTATGAGATTGTTAAATGATCTACATGATACATAATATATGATAGTTGGGGTTTTTAGCTTCAGGATTTCCCGTTAAACAACTATGTTATGTGCAATTGTTTTTATTGCTTCGTGTATTTGCAATTGAGTTTTTAAATTTCTGCAAAAGATTAACAATGGAAGGATTCTGTATTTAGAAAGAAGATAAATATTGTTAGAACAGGAGAATCTAGATATGTACATGCATATGTTATATAATTTCTACATGTTATCAGAGCAGTGTTAATTCTTAAAGATTTCAATTGTGAAGAATTGTTGAGTTTGTGTTGGTGGACAATTCGAATTTGCTGCAGAAAATTCTTGGTGCGATAGTCGAGTATACATTGAAATGTCTTTCAATGGGTTGTGATTGGAGTATGCCCTTGAGGGCAGCTCGAATTACATAGCCTATAAGTATAGGATGGAGGCGGTGCTGGAGGATAATGGACTAAAGGAGTTCATCAATAGAGATGTTCCTAAGCCGGGTTCTAGCGATGTTGCATTACTTGACGCATGGCAAAAGAAGATAGCAAAGACAAGAAGAATTCTATTGGAAGGTGTGAAGGACCATATTGTGTCAAGCCTTCATGGGAAAGCCACTACATTTGCAATGTGGAAGGCTTTGACAGATTTGTTGCAAAGCAGCAGCGACCAAAGGAAGTTGGCACTGAAAGATAAGCTCAGAAAAATAAAAATGGAGAAGGGCGACAGTATTCCAAAATATCTTACGAAGTTTTTCCATTGTAGGGATGAACTTGGAAGCATGGGGATTACTGTTGATGATGATGACTTGGTGAGCTTGGCTCTCCTTGGGATTCCGAAGATTTGGCATAGCTACAAAGACTCTGTCAATGGACGAGAGAAACTGTCGAGTTGGGAGAAACTTTGGTCGGATCTTGTGCAGGAGGAGATAAGGCGAAGTACCAGGGACGGCTCTTCATCAAAGAATGATGATGAAGAGAATTGAGGTTTGGATTCCAAAGCAAGGAAATGGAAGGGGAAGAAATTCCCTTCAAAATCCGAGGCTAAAGGCAAGAAGCAGGATTTGTCCAAGGTGAAGTGTTTTCACTGTCATGAACATGGGCATTTCGCCACTAACTACCCACAAAAGAAGAAGAAAAAGAAGGTTGTTGGAGCTACAGCGGGTGAGGCCTTAGCCTCACAATTTGAACTTGATTTCTCTTTGATCGCATGCTTGGTTTCAATCACTATGGGATCGGTGTGGTATCTTGATAGTGGTGTGTATTTCCATATGACGGGAGACAAGGAGTTGTTTAGTGACTTGGAGGAGAAGGACCTCCAAATGCATATAGAGATGGGCGATGATGGTTGATACAGTGAGACCGGCATTGGGACCATTACCTTTGAGAGGGAGTCAAGCAATCCATTTTTGTTGAAAGATGTTATGCATGTTCCAGGTCTGAAGAAGAACTTGGTCTCGGTCGCAATGTTGGAAGACAAAGGTTATGACGTTGTTTTCAGTGAGGGAAAAGCCTTATTTCAACATAAAACAAAGGGTCAAACCAAGGAGATAGGGATTCGAGTTAAGAATCTCTACAAGCTGTAGGTAGATGGCTGTGCTTCAATGATGGGAAAATCAGAAGAAGTGGTGAGCTAGGATGAGGGCGAATTATGGCACAGGAGATTGGGCCATCTTCACCATGGCGCTTTCAAGATTTTGCAGCAGATTTCTACTAGACTTCCCAAGGGTACTCTTGCGCAGTCAGATCAGTGCAACAGATGTACTATGGGTAAGTTTGTGAAGACCACCTTTCATGAGAAGGAGAACCATGCTTCGGTGATCCTGGAGAGAATTTACACAGATGTGTGTGGACCTTTCTCAGTTGCTTCAACAGAAAAACACAGGTATTATGTTATTTTTTTTATGACTATTCTCGTAGATGTTGGATCTTCTTCATGTAGAAGAAGAGCGAAACATTCTCAAAGTTCTTTTAGTTTAAAGCATTGGTGGAGAAGGAGTCGAGGAAGCAAGTGAAGGCTCTACGGAGCAATAATGGTGGTGAATATATCTTGGGCGAATTCAAATACTTTTGTAGCAAAGAAGGAATTCGAAGAGAACTCATAGCGCCTCATAACCCACAGCAGAATGGGGTCGTAGAGAGGAAGAACCGAACGATCGTGGGTGCTGCACGAGCTATGCTGCATGACCAGGGCCTATCGGTGCACTTGTGGGCGGAAGCATGCAACACTGTGGTTTATGTCCAAAACCGTTGTCCTCATAGAGCACTTAGCATGAGCACACCTGAAGAATATTTTACTAGTAAGAAGCTTGATATTTCTCATTTGAAGATTTTTGGCTCATCTGTTTACATTCATGTGACAAAGGACACCAGGAAGAAGCTGGAGCCGACTGCAGAAGTTAGGATATTTGTGGGGTACACAGAAACACCCCATAATTATTGTGTGTATTTTCCAGACATTCGGATGACTATGGTGTGACGAGATATAAAATTCAATGAGGTGAAAGCCATGAAGTTGTCGCTTGAGAGGGAGCTACACTTGCATGCAGAGGAGGAGCTACTTGCTCCCAAAGATGAGCCTCTAGATGTGGATCAACCACAGGAGGAGATTCATGGAGTGGAGGAGTCCACTCATGCAGAACCAAACATCAGACAAGGTAGGAAGTGTTCCACGGAAGCTGAGAGACTAAAGCTTGATGCAGCACAGAATGTAGGATTCCCTACATCACAGCGCAGACAAAGACAGTCACCTGACCGATTTACTGGATACATGGCTCTTATGAGCAAGTGTGTCATGATAGAGCCATATTCTTTTGAAGAAGCAATGTAGGAGCCCACATGGGTAGATGCCATGGTGGAGGAGTATGACTCCATTGTCAGAAATACTGCTTGGGAGATTGTTCCAAGGCCGATGGGTAGATCAGTTGTAGGATCAAGATGGATCTACAAGGTAAAGCAAGCTGCTGATGGGAGCGTCGGGAAGTATAAGAAAAGATTTGTTGCCCATGGCATCTCACAGATTGAGGGGATTGATTATGAAGAAACCTTTTCACCTGTCGCACGGTATTCTTCCATAAGGACCATCCTTACTCTCTCAGCGCAGATGGGTTGGCACATTCATCAGATGGATGTGAAGATTGCATTCCTTAATGGGATCATTGAGGAAGAGGTGTACATTGAGCAGCCTGAAGGATTTGAGATCTTCAACAGCGAGTCTCATGTGTGCAGACTCAAAAGAGCACTATATGGGCTGAAGCAAGCACCACGTGCTTGGTACACACAGATCGACAGCTATTTCACTGGACTTGGCTTCACCAAGAGTGAGGTGGATGCAAACCTATATAAAATTGTGGTGAAGGGTAAGCTTTTAATCATTGTTCTTTATGTTGATGGTTTAATACTAACGGGTGATGAGCAGTTGATACACTCATGCAAGGTAGATCTTGCAAAGGAGTTCGAGATGAAGGATTTGGGTCTCCTTCATTATTTCCTTAGATTGGAAATATGGCAGCGGGAAGGTGAACTGTTTGTATCTCAAGGAAATTATGCCCAGGAGATACTGGAGAAGTTTCACATGCAAGGCTGCAAGCCTATTGACACTCCTCTTCCAGGAAATTGGAGGAAAGAGGATGCTACATCGGCAGAGGTAGTGGTGGATGCCACTATTTATCGACAGTTGGTGGGTTCGCTCATGTATTTAGTTAATACAAGACCAAACATATGCTATGCGGTGAACCAGCTTTCACAAGCGATGGTTAAGCCTACCATGCTCTTTTGGAAGGCAGGCAAGCATGTCCTGAGATACCTCAGGGGCACATCTGAGTATGTCTTATGGTACAGACAGACGGATGAGGTGAAGTTGCATGGCTTCACTGATGCAGATTGGGCAGGCAACCTAATGGACAGAAAGAGCACATCAGGAGGGGTTTTCAGTATTGGATCTACAGCAGTTTCTTGGTACAGCAGGAAACAAATATCCATGGCACTCAGTTCAGCAGAAGTAGAATACATGGCAGCAAGTCAAGCTTCATGTGAGGATATCTAGATGAGGAAGATCCTGGTCGGTTTGTTTGGTTCACATTTAGATCCTACAGTGATACATTGTGATAATCAGAGTTGCATTAAACTCTCGATTAATCATGTGTTTCATGTTAGATCTAAACATATTGATATCTGGTATCATCATATCAGAGATTGTGTGCAGCAGAAGATCATGTTGCTTCAGTACATTCCTACAGAAGATCAAGATGCAGATATTCTGACGAAAGCGCTCACCGGGAGCAAATTCAAATACCATAGAGGCAGGATCGGGGTGAAGGATAATCCCTATCTTGTTGAGAGGAAGTGTTGAGATTCAACAAGATGATGAAGCTTAGTGAAAATCAATCACCTTCACTAAGTGGGCCCGCAGGCTATTTTTAGGTGTAAGTCTATTTTTAGACTATGTCTATTTTTAGACATGTTGATCATATTTCAGAAGTTGCAGGATGCTATTTGTGGATGGTTGGTCAAGTTGGAAAAAAAGATGAAATTATATTTTTAGAGTACAGGGCGAAGTCTATTTATAGATCGTCAATCTAAAAATAGATGCATGTCGATTATTATTAGCCCTTAATAATAATCAGACTCTAAATATCAACTTATTCTCTTGGAGCACTTTATTTCAGTATACAGATTTGGAAAATCAGTGGGCTGAAGGAATTACGCAATTCCTAGGGTTTATTGGTGGTTCATGCATGGAGGACTCAGTTAGAACTGAAGTGGCAAAGTTATGACAGAGTTGGAAGAGTAGTTCATGGAGTTGTTATTCAGTTTAACTCAGTTAATGGAGTTAAACTCAGTTGAGCTAGTTGTATCTAGTCTAACTGAATGATACACTAGTGAGAGTGGAGTGAATTAATTATTTAATTAATTCACAAATAATAACTCACTAATCAACTGAACAAATACAACAATTAACTAGAGTGCATGTCAGTTCCAGTGGAGACCCAGTGGAGAGGTAGGTGAAAGGGTGTGATGGACTATCCATTGTGACTATAGTAATGCATTGATTGCATCACACACACATTGGAGTTGCCAATGAGGATTGCGTAGTCAAGGCAAGGCCAATTCGAATTCATTCAGAGCTATTCTTCAGAAGGGATTGCGCAGTGGAGGCAGGCTATCAAGGGGCAAGAAATCAGTGCATGGATTTGCAGATTTCTTCATGATAGTGTGTGATGATTGTATTGTACTGAGGGCTTGATGTACTAAGCTTTGTATGAGATGGTTACATGATCTCCATGATACATAATATATGATATTTGGGGTTTTTAACTTCAGGATTTCCCGTTAAACAACTGTGTTATGTGCGATTGTTTTTATTGCTTCATGTGTTTGCAATTGAGTTTTTGAATTTCTGCAAAAGATTAACAGTGGAAGGATTCTTTATTTAGCAAGAAGATAAATATTGTTATATCAGGAGAATTTGGATATATACATGCATATGTTATATAATTTCTACAAAACATAGTGTGCCTTGGGATGCATGCAAGGTGTCATTGTCTAGTCAATTGAATTGTGTCCAACTAGGATAGTGTTGTCTCTACCACATCATGATGTGGTTGGATGTGTCACATGTCAAGATATGGTTGGGTGATTAATGTCTTGGGATACACATAAGGGGAAGAGGAAAAATAAATTGGGATAAAACATAATGTGTCTTGGGATGCATTGACAAATGCATATGACCTTTATTTTTTATTTCATAAAGTGCTAGGCATAGTTGATTTAGAGGGGTATCTAGTGAGAGGACTAATGTCACATGTTCTATTTCCTTGGTATATCTCTCTCATTTTTCTTTTTCTTTTTGTAGAGAGACCTAACATCTTGAATGACCTTTCATAAAGGAGGAAAATTATAGCATTGGAGCCTTGTTCCAAATCTTAATTCAAATGATATCTAGATTTTCGTGACCAACAAATAATGATCACTCAACCTTCTTTCGTTTTCTCAAATTTGATCCCAGCAAGGAGGAATTTAAGTTCAATTCAAGCCCAAAATGACTTGGTTAATGGGGGACATAGAAAACACATCAACATGGACCTTGTGGAGACACCCCACAAAATCCACCAAGTTCATGGGGACTAGGAGGTGTCAGGGTCCCTACCATGGAGGGGGCTTATGGATGATTAAATTACTGAATTAAATATATATAAACAAAAAATCCTAACAATAATAATTCATCCCATGTAAATTTATCACTATGCAATGTAAATATTAAATTAAAAATTGTAAATGATACAAACATGATTCGTTAATCATCATTGTTATTATCATATTTCATATTCAATCTCAATGATACGTGCACATAATAAGTTCAAATTTATAACTTATAACAAAATGAAATATATTGATTAAAATTCTAAATAGTACTAATTAAATACCAAATAGTAGATATTGAACTTTAAAATAGAAAATTATAATTACAAAAAAATAGTAAAGAACAATGAGTCAAAGACACACTCATCAACATCTTGAGTGAACAGTTCAACTTGACGATAACCAATGAAAACTATAAGAAATAAACATCAAATGAGAATCAATGAGTCAATACCATTGATTGGTCCTTTTTATGTTTTTTGGGAAAAAAAAATATCAAGGGATTTTTGCGAGGGGGTGCCCACAAGCTCTCCTTTTTACATAATATATCTCTTTTCAAGAGGGTGTGTTCACAAGCCTTCCTTTTTAAAAATTACATCCTACAACTTGACGAAATGTTTCAAGGTGCATTTCACAAAGGTTCACAAAAATAGGGGTGTGGTGAAACATTTCCTCGAAATCCCCTCACGTCCCAATCCTAATTGAGTGGCAAGGGGGGTGGCCCCTTTTGTAACATTGCACTTTTTGTATGGATTTGGGGTTGAATATCTAGTGGTCCAAGATGCAGTGTTACAGATATCTAATGACCCATGTTTCATTTGTTTTCCTCCCAAAACTATTCCTGAATACAACAAGACCAAATATGGGCATCCCTTTCACTTTCCAAGCCTCGCCTTGGGTTCTTTGGGAGGTTATGGTGCAAAGCATGAAAAAAAATTGGCAAGTGAGTTATAGAGCCTTTATCATAGTCGATGAAATTCCAAGTATAGACAAAAGTGCCTACTAGCACTCATGCAAGTCTATGCCAAAGTACCTACTAGCACTCATGTATTATTTCTCATGTTGAGTCCCTTGTAACACACCATATTCAAAATTGCATAAGGCTCTCTAAATGTTTTTTATGCATCAAATTTGATAGAAGTAAGGGCTTCCATAATATCAAATGGAAACTTTACCACACCCCACAATAATTTGGAGGGTTGGTATTGGCCCCTTATAAGGTCAAGCCCTATGTGCCCACTGCCAAATGGGTGATTCAAGTTGTTAGGGAGAAAAGCCTAGAAGGTCCTTCCACATCAATTTTTTAAGCAATTACTTTTTCTTGGAAAAACACCTTTTCTTGGAAACATTTAACACAAGACGGGGTGTCTAATTTTAAATTATTTTCTCACTATCTCATATTAGAATTACTAATACTTTTGTATTTTGAAGGCCTAAGAGACCATTGAGCCTTATTTGTCTTAGAAGGAGCTCTCCATATGATCTTACATTCGATATTAGCGCCTTTAGCAGTCACCACTTGTTAGGTCTAAAGGCGAGCCATTCGTCAAGACTTCTTGGTTCTCAACCTTAAGGCTCTTCAAAAAAGGCATCCATTAGGAGAATGATATTTTCAATAATTTGACAAGTGTCTCCCCTAGGTTGATCTTAAGCACAAATATATTCTCGCCTCCACATACAAATCCATTTTGGAGTGTAATCAAATATTGAACCTCTGATAGGCTCATGCTTAAGCTTAGCATCCCTACAGGTCAAGTTTGGTGGCGACATTGGCAATGGTAAAGGCTGTATTTTTTTCAAGATACAAATCAACCATGGGCTATAATTGGCTTCACTTTAAGCATCTCCTTAAAGTTTAGTTGAAAAAATTGTGGTGTCTACAATCTTCAAAAACGAACTTGGTTACATTGGCTCCACAACATCTAGAAACTGGTATCAGAACCCAATAAAGCAATGTTTATATGGAATCTAATTATGGCTGGGAGGCTCCAAGTAAATAATACATTCTAAAACTTGGGTGTGAAAACCCTTATTGTCTAGTGTGGATGAGTGGAAACCCTTAAATATATTTTCTAGTTTTTCCCTCTAGTCAATCTATGTAGGCATCAAATTGGCTAAGTTATTATGTAAAACAATATCTCCTTACCTCTCCCTCCAACGTAGCCTTGTTAGGAAACAAACTTCCTTGGGCAATTTCATTCCACTATGCTTGGATACTTATTGCCATTGAATTTTTGTCTTAGTTTTGGAAGAGACACAATGATAATTATTTTAATTTTGTTGTCTTGTCACAAATATTTTCAAGATATGACAACACTCTAATAGATCCCAACTTGTCCTTGCAAATCATTATTTATAATCAAAGATTCATGTTTGTGAAAATTCCTAGATCTAAACAGATCTAATGAATCCAACTGCAACCATCTGAATTACTTCATCTATTATGTAATTTACTTTACACAATTATTTTTGAATACATTCATGAAATATTGAAGAAATCACTGTAGCAGCCTACACTACAATAATTATGATTATGAAACAAGGAAACTGAACAAGGAAACCATTCACTCATATGACACCTTTATTTTGGACTAGGTCCCCAGAAAAACCCAATGCGGGAAAATCGATGTATCAGATCTGAGGGTTTTATTATTAAGCAATAGCAATGTCTGAATACGTCTCTGAATACCCCTAGGGTAATTCAGTTATATAGAAAAATATTGGTAGAAGAATTTATGAGGATTTACCTCACTCAATCCCTAATTTTCTGGCTGATCCAGATGAATAAAAATTAGCCATGGGGAGGCTATGTGCAGCTTTTTTGTAGTCCCAGCGCTGCAACTTGCAACCTCTATTTCACCCCCTTCCAGGCTCAAGATTCAGCCCCAGCCAAGTCGTTTTTCCTCCTTGGACCCTAAGGAGAAACCTCTCGGTGCCACTTTACTGATCCTGACCTTAAAAACTGATCCACCAGCAAAATTCTGAAAACCCTTCATTTGCCTCTACACTGCCTCTGTGTGAGCCTACACAGTCATTGTGTCAGCGCTCTTCCTTCAGCGTTGGCTTTGGCTAGATCTCTTATGCCTCACTCTGACTGATGCTCCACCAGCTGAGAAAATATTTCTCTCTGGATGTTATCTCTGCCCCTCGCTGCTCAGATCTCTAGTTTGAATTTCTCAGCAAGCCTCGCCCCAGAAATTTCGATCTTAGATCAATTCAGTGTCTCAATGTGTTTTCCAAATGACCCTCAAGCCTTCCTTTATAGTCTTCTTGTTGACATATCAACGACCCATATTAGATGTCTAATAAATGGCTAAGATCATAACATGACTTGATCCTTGTCCTCTAGAAGATTCACACTTTGTTTTATTTAATACCATTCAATTATATAATTTCCCTAAGTTTAGACTTAGGGTCCCCATTAAAATAATTAATTTTTCAAATAAAACAAAATCCGAGTGGAATTTCCACAAACGATTTCTAGGTTTTTTGGAATACAAGTGTCTATGCCTCCACACCAAATTTGAGACTTAAAGCACTTTTTGATGCTACAAAAATCAACACTCCCTCTAAGCGAGGAAAGTGCTTTAGCAATAATGCTTGTTGCATATTGCTCTATCCCTGAAGCATCCTCCACGTTGCTGAAGTCCATCAACCTCTGCATTGTTATTTCCACTCTATTGTTTCCCATGATACTATCACTGCTACATATGTACTACAACTCCCTCTCAAGTGTTGCATCTGCTATGCTGCTAACACTACCACTGCTAACATTGCATTTGCACTGCAACTCAGCTGTTGAGGGAAACAATTGAAACTCACCCAAAATTGAACAAGTGTTCAGTGGATGCCCCTTGGTGCTGAAGAATCTGACTACATATAGCTACTGTGTTGTCCCTCTGATGCTCTGCGTTGTTGTTGCTCTGCACTGTGATGCACTATTATGCACTGCGTTGTTTCTACTACCTCTGCTCTATGATGCTCTAGAAATGGACGATGTTATATACTGCATTGTTGTCTCCATCACTCCTCGGCTCCATCTCAATTCTCCTCCATCCCGTTACTGTTAATCATAGGCTCCCGTAGCAAGGTATGATTCATGAGGTAGGCTCCTCAAGGGTCCTGCCCAACTGAAGTTCAAATAATTGCATCTCAATATCACCCCACTTCTCACTAGGAGAAGTGTGGGCACTCATGGTCTAATATTCCCAATTAGCTATAGCTAATTGGAAATATTAATTTTGATCGATTTTGCCTTCTATAGTTAAAATATAAATAAAGTGAGTAAGAGGGGGACATAACTCACTAAAATAAAGTACACTCCCTAGTAGAATTAACGTTGTAACTTAAGTGGGCCAAGGGGGGGCCAAGAGACCACGTAAAGGGGGACCCACTTAGACCACGTGGGCATAGACAACGCAGTTGAGTTGGCAGCGTGGGCCAAAGGGAGGCTACGTAGGAGATGGTGGGGCCTAGGGTTGAGAGAGGCCCATCATTATAAAAAGGAGGAGAGCCTCCTCATTTCCTCATTCGATTTTATGCATATTGAGCTGGTCACTTCGACTTTGAGCACGCTAGCTGTTTAGCTTGTCTGCAGCATTGTTTAGTGCATTGAGTGTCTCCGTTCGGAGATCTCACCCTCAGCCCCGAGAGACTTCGAGTGCTTGCTCGGGTGAGGCATTCCCATCAGTATTTTGCAGGAGGATTGAGTGTTGGCATTTGTGGAGGAGCCTTGCAGCTAGAGACTGCGCAGTCTTGAGAGGGAGGACGCAGTCCATTTTAAGGAGCTCCGAAGTAGCAGTATTTCGGTGGAGTTTGGTTAGGAGATTGAGCAAGGGGCCAGCCCTTGCCTATTGGAGACTTTTGGCAGAGCAGGAGGTCATCTTTTGGGAGGATCCATTTAGCATCAGTGCAGAGCCTTGAAGGATAGTGTAGATCCTCAAGGGAGGTAATTTCAGGGGTCATCCATTCCAAAAACGCTCTCTAGGCCTTTCTGGGTATTGTGAGTAGAGGCGGATTCCAGAGTTTCAGCGCATTCCGAGTAGGGGAGCAGCCCCAAATACTCATTTTGTTCCAGCAGTAGCAACAGCACGGCAGTTTTCCAACAGCTTGGACGCAGAGAAAAGAGCAGCCATTCCTTTGATATTCTGAGAGTATTCCTACACTTGTGTGGCACAAGTCGAGGTGCCATCACTCTGATCACCTATTGTACTCATTTATATTTCTCAGTATAATAAAATGGCTCAGTATTCTCTCTATTTCATGTGTATCTGCTTCATGTTCAGTTTATAGCATTTTGTATCTATTGGATGCTCTGTATTACTGTCCATTTTCCCTTTTGAGATATTCCAATTGCTATCCCATCTGTTGTGTTTTTCCCATACTCTATAGACAAAGTCTAGTTAGGGCCAAGTAGCCTCCATATCTCACCCTCTTTCTAGAGGTGATATATCTGGTAAACGCCCCTCTAGTCCATCTCTGGTTTAGAGCTGATGATGTTTGGGAGATATCCCTAAAAAGGGATATTATAGTGGTATCAAAGCTCATAGATCTGGCTCAGCCTGTGGAGCTAGTTTTCTATGACACCGGGGGAGAAGATGTATATTTGCTACAGAGGTAGGAGATACCGTGACAAAGAGCGTAGGTTGCAAATCACCTACGGAGAAGGTGACTACGTTCCAGTGGTGGACACAGAACAGGAGGAACCAGTGGTGGACGCAGAACAGGATCCAGTAGTAGACGTAGAACAAGAGGAGCCAATGGCAGATGATAGTGATGTGAAGAGGTTTGGGGAAGCACTCCTCAAGTCAGTACAGGATCTGTCGAGGTAGATTGAGGCGATGGGATAGAGATTCATTGCTGTGGAGGCTAGGCAACGTGAAACCCCAAGGGGTTTCCAGATTGGTGAGGGCTCAGGCACATCCCACCATTTGCTGGAGCACAATGCCACTCAGCACATGGAATCACATGCCCCCACACATTCGACTATGCCCACTTTTCTGGGTGCAGACACTGGAGCGGGAGCACAGCAGGAGCTAGAGCCTGGCCACATGGGGGATTATTTTGCTGAGAATCAGGCATACGATCAGGATTTCAGGGATGCCCTTTCATTCAGAGATTTTGTTCAGTGCCAGTGGGATAGCAGACCCCGTGACCATCACAGAGGGCACCGGCATTATCACGAGGGGGACACACAGCGGACAGTGAGCATGTTCCATTTTCCTACGTTTGATGGTTCATCAAACAGTTCGGCAAAGTCTTGGGTGGAGAAGTTGGACATATACTTCCAGCTCAACCAGATGGCAGAGACGGAGGCCATCAAGGTGGCGACGCTGCATTTGGATGGTGAGGCTCAGGATTGGTGGTTCCATGGGATGGTTACACTCGGGCATTTGAAAGTGACCACATATGCCGAGTTCACCCAGAGATTGATAGAGAGGTTTGACTGGAGGGATCTGGAGGAGCACTTTGTTGAGTTGACGAGGCTCAAACAGAACGGGAGCCCGGAGACATATATTGCGGATTTCCTTAAACTTTCGATGATGGTGCCCGATCTATATGTGACATGGATGATATACATTTTCATTGAGGGGTTAGCAGAGCTGCTTCGAGGTTTGGTCAGATCCACCAGACCAGTCACACTCTAGGACGCAGTTGGCAGGACCCGAGATTTGCAGGATGCCTTACCCAGGACCAGGACAACTTATCCCTAGAGATAGGCTTTCCAGCCTAAGGGGAAGGATGTGAGGATTCCACCTCCAAAATGGAATCTGGGTAGGGGACAGTTGGATGGTGATGCCAGGAGGGAGTTGAAGAAGAAGAGGCTATGTTTCACATGTCAGGAGTCGTGGGCACCAGGACACGGATGTGCTATTGGTAAAGCACATTTTATTGAGATCTTCTCCAAGGACAACGGAGAAGAGGACGAGTATGATGATGTGGAGGCAGAAGGTAGCCATGCAGTGCAAGACCCTTTGCCACCTCCACCACCAAGAGCAGGAGGTGCAGCCTTTGCACCCACAGGGGGGACTCTTGCAGCATTGCGGGGAGTACCCAAGTATCTGATGCTGCGTGTCCGAGGGACAGTATGGGGGCAGTGAGTTTCTGTATTGGTAGATAGTGGGGAAACCCACAACTTCATCGATGCACAGATGGTTGAGCAGAGAGGCATACCGATAGAGAGCTTCAATGGATTTTCAGTGTTGGTCCTAGGAGATCAGACGATGCAGTGTGCCAAATATGTTACAGAGCTGGCTGTGATGATGGGTATGTACACAGTGACTGACCACTTCTTCGTGGTTAACATACTGCATACCAATGTGGTATTGGGTGTACAGTGGCTGATCACTCTAGGGAATGTCACCACAGATTGGGAGGCCTTGGAGATGGAGTGGAATGATAAGAAGATATGGAAGCATGAGAAGATACGGGGAATGCACACTTACCCACCTCAAACTGTTTCAGCTCACCGGATGGAGGCCGACTTCCAGAAGGGAGATATAGAGTGGGCAGTAGAGCTGCATGCATCAGAGGCAGGGACTACAAGGCAAACAGTGCATCCCGAGATACAGTCCATCCTTGACAAGTATGACAGGGTGTTTGGGGAGATACTGCCAGGTCAGCCACCGGATCGGGGATTTGAGCACACGATTGAGCTTGAGCAGGGCATTTAGGCCATTATTACCACACCCTATAGGCACCCTAAGGCCTATCGGGGCGAGATTGAGTGGGCCATCTAGGAGTTGCTAGCTCTTGGACACATTCGGCCTAGCACCAGTCCTTTCGCTTCTTCGGTGGTGTTGGTGAAGAAGAAGGACGGCACATTGAGAATGTGCATTGATTACAGGGCCCTGAATAAAAATACCATGAAGAACGGGTACCCTATACTGTGGATTGATGAGCTGATGGATGAGTTGAGAGGAGCACAGTTCTTCTCAAAGATCGATTTGAGATCTGGGTACCACCAGATTCGCGTGAGGGAGCAGGACGTTCCCAAGACCTATTTCAGGTGCCATTATGGCCACTTCAAGTTCTTGGTTATGCCTTTCGGGCTAACCAACACACCAGCCACCTTCCAGTCATGCATGAACCATATCTTCCGAAGTCACCTGAGGAAGTTTGTGTTGGTCTTTTTTAATGATATACTGATATATAGCAGGACTTGGGAGGAGCATCTCCAGCACATTGAGGCAGTGCTACATATATTGGAGGAGAAGCTGTTCTATGCTGAGCTCTCCAAGTGCAAGTTTGGGTTGACAGAGATGTTGTACTTGGGACACATCATAGGATTGGATGGAGTGAGGGTCCATGAGGAGAAGATCAGGGCCATCAGAGATTGGCCAAAGCCGAGAAACATGACGGAACTTCAAGGCTTTGTTGGTATCTGCACTTATTACAGGAAGTTCGTCAAGAGTTTCTCTCAGCTTGCTGCACACCTTACAAATTTGACGAAGAAGGGGGCATTCAGTTGGTCAGATACAGCGTAGTGGGCTTTTGACAGGCTCAAGGAGGTGATGAGCATCTGCCCAGTGCTTGCATTTCCAGACTTTACGCAGCCATTTGTTCTGGAGTGTGATGCGTCGAGAGAGGGGATTGGCGCAATGTTGATGCAAGGAGGCCATCCTATAGCTTTTGAGAGCCGGAAACTCCTTCCACTTGAGCAGTTGTATGCTATATATGACAAGGAGATGCTGTCCATTATGCATGCATTGGCCAAATTCTGGCAGTACTTGGTGCGTAACAAGTTCAGAGTGAGGACTGACCACAACAGCCTCAGGTTCTTTTTGGAGCAGAAGCAGCTACAGGAGAGGCAGCAGAAGTGGGTCAGTGAGATCCAGGCATATGACTTTGACATCAAGTATGTCAAAGGGAAGAACAACATGGTGGCCGATGCACTTTCACGTAGACCAACCGTGTTGTCTCTGATGAGTTTGGACGCAGATTGGAGGGCTTGGCTTTTAGTGGAGTACTCCAAGGACAGGTTTGCTTGTGAGGTTTTGGATGGACAGGTGATGGATGATTGATACAGAGTGATGGATGAGATCATCTACTATAGGGATATGATCTTCTTGACTGAGGACTCTCAGCTCAAGAAGAAGATACTACAGGCTTCTCATGATTCACCATTGTCTGGTCACCAGGGGTTTACCAAAACCTATAGGACCATCAGAGAGAGGTTCTCATGGAAGGGCCTCAAGGAGGACGTACTCTAGCATGTCAGGGAGTGCGAAGTTTTCCTACACAACAAGGGGGAGATGAGCCATCCAGTAGGGTTGTTGCAGCCTCTTCCTATTCCAGAGGGGAAGTGGGAGAGTGTTTCGATGGACTTCATCACAGGATTTCCCATGGTGCAGGGCAAGGATTGTATATTCGTCGTTGTTGATCGACTAACGAAATATATACATTTTTTCACCATATCCGCACACTATACAGCAGCACAGGTGGCAGAGTTGTTCTTCCGAGATATCTTCCGATTACATGGTCTTCCCAAGACCATTATCAGTGACAGGGACAGCCGTTTCATGGGCGGATTTTGGCAGGAGCTTTTCCAGTTGGTAGGGACAGAGTTGACACCAAGCACCAGCTACCACCCATAGACAGATGGGCAGACAGAGATAGTTAACAATTTGTTGGAGGGCTACTTGCGTAACTATGTCAGTGGGCAGCAGAGAGCATGGCTGAAGTGGCTGCACCTAGGAGAGTACTGCTACAACAAAACACATCACATGACTATCAATATGTCTCTGTTCTATGCATTATATGGTTATCATGATTTATCTTTTGTTGATGTGATGTTTGGTGCTAGCAAGGCTTCGAGAGCCAAGGATTGGATCCAAGAGAGTCAGGACATCCTTCGAGCTCTCAAGGATAACATGGCTACAGCACAGAACCAGCAGAAGTTGTATGCCGACAGGGGTCGGGTGGAGAGATAGTTTGAGGTAGGGGATTTGGTCTACCTATGCTTACAGCCATACCGACAATCGACTCTGAATCAAAAGGGGGATGAAAAGCTCAAGCCTCGCTTTTATGGACCTTACAGGGTGATACGCAGGGTTGGATAGGTTGCCTATGAGTTGGAGTTGCCCCAAGGCAGCAAGATTCATAACATTTTTCAAGTATCATTCCTGAAAAAGGCTTTGGGACAGCAGGTTACAGTGACAAAGGAGCTTCCGCCTACAGATGATGAGAGGCATTTAGTGCTACATCCAGAGGCCATTATTGATGTCAGAGAGAGACAGATGAGGAGCAGGACAGTCCGGGAGTTCTTGGTGAGGTGGAATAATTTTCCGGATCAGGATGCCACTTGGGAGAGTGAGAAGATCTTGCAGCATCCATCACTGCAGTCGCTTGAGGTCAAGCAACATTTTGCCGAGGGAGACTGTAATATTCCCAATTAGCTATAGCTAATTGCAAATGTTAATTTTTATCAATTTTGCCTTCTATAGTTAAAATATAAATAAAGTGAGTAAGAGGGGGACATAACTCACTAAAATAAAGTACACTCCCTAGTAGACTTAATGTTGTAACTTAAGTGGGCCAAGGGGAGCCAAGAGACCACGTAGAAAGGGACCCACTTAGACCACGTGGGCATAGACAGTGCAGTTGAGTTGGCAGCGTGGTCCAAAGGGAGGCTACGTAGGAGATGGTGGGGCCTAGGGTTGTGAGAGGCCCATCGTTATAAAGAGGAGAGCCTCCTCATTTCCTCATTCAAGTTTATGCATATGGAGCTGGTCACTTCGACTTTGAGCACACTAGTTGTTTAGCTTGTCTGTAGCACTATTTAGTGCATTGAGTGTCTCCGTTCGGATATCTCACCCTCAGCCCTGGGAGACTACGAGTGCTTGCTTGGGTGAGGCATTCCCATCAGTATTTTGCAGGAGGATTGAGTTGTGGCATTTGTGGAGGAGCCTTGCATCTAGAGACTGCGCAATCTTGAGAGGGAGGATGCAGTCCATTTTGGGGAGCTCCAGAGTAGCAGTATTTCGGTGGAGTTTGGTCAGGAGATTGAGCAAGGGGCCAGCCCTTGCCTATTGGAGAATTTTGGCAGAGCAGGAGGTCATCTTTTGGGAGGATCCATTCAGCATCAGCGCAGAGCCTTAAAGGATTGCATAGATCCTTAAGGGAGGTAATTTCAAGGGTCATCCATTCCAGAAACGCTCTTTGGGCTTTTCTGGGTATTGTGAGTAGAGGCAGATTCCAGAGTTTCATCTCATTCCGAGTATGGGAGCAGCCCCAAATACTCATTTTGTTCCAGCAATAGCAGCAGCACGGTAGTTTTCTAGCAGCTTGGACGCAGAGCAGAGAGCAGCCATTCCTTTGATATTCTGAGAGTATTCCTACACTTTCCTAGCGCAAGTCGAGGTGCCATCACTCTGATCACCTCTTGTACTCATTTCTATTTCTCAGTATAATAAAATGGCTCAGTATTCTCTCTATTTCATGTGTATCTGCTTCATGTTCAGTTTATATCATTTTGTATCTGTTGGATGCTCTGTATTACTGTCCATTTTCCCTTTTGGGATATTCCAGTTGCTATCCCATCTATTGTGTTTTTCCCATACTCTATACACAGAGTCTGGTGAGGGCCAGGTAGCCTCCAGATCTCACCCTCTTTCTAGAGGTGATATATCTGGTAAACACCCCTCCAGTCCATCTCTAGTTTAGAGCTGACAGTGTTTGGGAGATATCCCTAAAAAGGGATATTACACATGGCCACCTCATCCTCCTTAATTCTCGCAGCTACAACCTTCAAGTCATGCCTCTCATCTTTGTCCTTCTTCTTTAGAGGAAACTGAGATGCATAGTGACCAACTCGCCACATTTGAAGCACTTGACCTTAGAAGCATCACAGTTCAGTTTCTATTGTGTCTGTTGTCCCTTTGATGCAAGGGTTGTGTTCTCCTCTTCCTCCATGGATTTCAATTCGCTTCCACTGCTACCATCAAGTTTGCACTTGTGAGGTATCTCCTCCACTCTTCCTCCTGAAAATTTTCCCACAACTGCTCCCAACTAGGCAATGTTTCCCGACCCAGTATGCTCTAGAAAAACACCTGTCACTCCTCCGTGAAACCATTAAGGTCCATCCATACCATGGTTTCAGTTGTAGGTCTAGCACCTGCTGTTGACAACTGGTCTTGAAACTCCTGAAACCGCATGAGGTATGAATCCACGGGCTCCCCTTTCTGGATCTAGATCATACAGAGCTTCTACTCAAAGTACAACTTTCATTGCTCGAAAGATCCCTCATATAGGTCATGCAAATCTACTCACATGTTTATGGCAGTATTCTTACCATCCAAATGTGAGACGATATGGTCCTTGACACCATCAAGGAGAAACCTCTTTGCCTTCGCCATATCAGCCTTGTACTTCTTGTTTTGATCCAAATCTGTAGGTACAGCTACCACGTTCTCCACGAACGCCTTCAGATCATATTCATCTAGAAGAAACATATCATGTTCCTTCCAGATCATATAGTTGGAGGATCCCTCTAACCGTTCTTGATCACGAAGTCCGTGAGATGCCATCTCCGTCGAAAAACTGTCGAATCTGCTCCCTCTTTCTCACAACTGTGTAACGCCTGGAAGGCTTACACACTCCTCGATGGAGTTGTAAGTTCTGCTGCTCCTCTACTGCTAAGCTACTGATAAATGATAATTTCCTCAACTAGGAAATCACTGAGGAAGAATTCCCCAAATATGTGCTCTGGCTCCTTCTGATGCTTTTTTTCCCAACAACAATTTCACAAAAAATGTGTCCCTTTGTCTTCTATGTGGAGGCTCTATGTTGCTCCCTCTGCCACAACAAGATCTTGAATTTGAAATCCCTTTCTCTCTGTCAACTCACTCAGAGAGCGATTGCCACAAAAATCTTAGCCCTCTTGGCCAGAACTGTGCAATCCTTCAATGGATTCGTTTTGCTACACTGCAGAAAAAACAACCTTCACTTCATAATTTAGATCTGTCCTTCCTGTTTCACATCAATGCTCTGATACCATGTGAAAATTCCTAGATCTAAACAGGTCTAATGAATCCTACTCCAACCATCCAAATTACTTCATCTATTATGTAATTTACTTTACACAATTATTTTTGAATACATTCATGAAATACTGAAGAAATCATTGTAGCATCCTACACTATAATAATTATGATTCTAAAACAAGGAAATCATTCACACATATGACACCTTTATTTTGGACTAATTCCCCGGAAAAACCCAATGCGGGAAAATTGGTGTAATAGATCTGAGGGTTTTATTATTAAGCAGTAGCAATGTCGGAATACATCTCTGGATACCCCTAAGGTAATTCAATTACAGAGAGAAATATTGGCAGAAGAATTTGTGAGGATTTACCTCACTCAATACTTGAGTTTCTAGTTGATCCTGATGAAGAAAAACCTACCCTGGGGAGGCTTTGTGCAGTCCCAGCGCTGCAACTTGCAGTCTTTGCGTCACCCCCTTCCAGGCTCAACGTTCAACCCCAACCAAGTCGTATTTCCTCCTTGGACCCTGAGGAACAACCTCCTAGTGCCACTTTCCGGATCCTAGCCTCTGAAATTGATCCACCAACAAAATTCTGAAAATCCTTCCCGTGCCTCTACGATGCCTCTGTGTGATCCTACTCAGTCACTGCGTCAACCCTATTCCTTCAACGCTGGCTTTGGATAGATCTCTTATGCCTCTCTTTGACTGATGCTCCACCAGTTGAGAAAATATTTCTCTCTAGATGCTATCTTTTCCCCTCACTGCTTAGATCTCTAATTCAAATTTCTCTACAAGCCCCACCCCAGAAATTTCGATCTTGGATCAATTCAGTGTCCCAGTGTATTTTCCAAATGACCCTCAAACCTTCCTTTATAGTCTTCTCATCGACATATCAACGACCTAGATTAGATGTCTAATGAACAACTAAGATCATAACATGATTTGATCCATGTCCTCTAGAAGATTCACACTCTGTTTTATTTAATACCCTTTAATTATTTAACTTCCCTAAGTTTAGACTTAGGGTCCACATTAAAATAATTAATTTTTGAAATAAAACAAAATTCAGGTGGAATTTCCACAAACGCTTTCTGGGTTCTTTGGAATACATGTGTCTAAACCTCCACACCAAATTTGAGACTTAGATCACTTTCTGATGCTACAAAAATCAACAATGTTGAGATAGAACACTTCTAGAAGCTTTTGGAACATGGGTGCACCCCCTTGTACTAAAAAGGGAAAGTTAAGTTCCCTTCATATACAACATCTACAAGCTCACAAATAGGCGATAATAGGTCATGCCGCTGAGCATGAATAACACGAGCACTAGAGGGGTTGGCCACTAGCTCTATTGTTTGATGATAAAAAAAATTGGCTTTGGCCTTGGATATTTCCAAGTGGCCCAAGCCCCAAAGGCCTTGCCATGATGGGTAGGATCTTGTGCACCCAAATGATGTATAGCTATATGTGGCCATACCCTAAATGACCATGGTTGCTTCTTAGTTTTATTTTCTCAGGCCTTCACACTTTATCTTTGTCACCCTAGCTCTTCACCCTTTATCTATGTCATGCTAGCTTTTTGTTTTCATACAATATGTGACATTTTCACTCATATTTAAGCCAAGAATTTTTTTTAATTTATGATTGTGGGTGTTGTTGAAAATGTGTAACTAGGTTCGGTCTTCATAAGTATGAAATGTATTTTTTATTCTTGTAAATTATAAAATGAAAAGAAAAAATATTATTATTATTTTTGAGCATGGATTTCATGCTCAATTTCTTTTACTTTATAGGTCAATCACTCATTGAGTGCTTCTAGGGTTTTTCCTAGGTCAAGAACTCAAAATAATCATTGTCATAAGTTGAAGGCCCCACTAGGCACATTGTAACTTGTAAAGAAATTTATTTTTGTCTTTAAAAGTGTCAGAATACCCTCCAAGACTAAGTCGTCCTGGTAGTTGGAAAGTCGGCCTAAATGAAGAGCCATGTCCACCTTTGAAGAAGCCTATATATAGAGAATTACTTGTCTTTCATTTATCACTCACACTCATCACTCATTCTAGTAAAGAAGAGGAAGGATAAGGTAGCGAAGAAGAGGAAGGACGAATGAAATTTGTTTTTGGGCTAATTCTCTCTCTCACTTGCTAAAGAGGACGAAGGTTTTTGTGTAGATCTAGGGCATCCATCTACAAGTTTGATATTGGAGAAAAGGAGGCAAATAGGTCAAATGAAGGTCGCCAATGGTCTCTCTCAAGCTCCAGGAGTCAGGGAAAGGCAAGGAAAGGTCGGAGGAGGGCTCTAAAATAATATTGAAGTTCCCACATGTGGCAGCAGTAGTTGTAGTAAGGAGAAATTTTGGATTTGCAGTAGGAGGCTAAGAATCTTGTAATAAGAGGTCGAGGAGGTGCTATTGGAAGAGATTTGACTGGGTTTGGCTAGATCGAATTTAGCACATCATCTCAAGAAGTTGGCCTTGGTCTTGGTGGATATTGGTCTCAGTCGTAAGGTCATGGAATTCGTTAATTGAAGAATCTATAAGGAAGAGAAGAGATTTAAGGTTTTTTCTCTCAAGAGGAGAGGTTTTAGCCCTGGCTTGCAGCCTATATACCATGTCATTGTTCTTATTGTTTTTTAGTTGTTTGATGCTTCACACATATAATAATAAGGAAAAAATCTAATAAGTAAAAAATAAACATAATCAATTGTCAAGTAAAAAAAAATTAAACATAATCATTGCCCTTTTGAATTCTCAACATGGTTTTAGAGCTAAGGTTGGCTAAGGGCATCATGTAGATCTCCTTTTCATTTAAGAAGTTCATCAGGAAATGTTCAAAGGTAGAAAGCTATCTCAAGAAAGGAATCAAGGAAGCATGGAGTCTCTTATTTTGTACAAAGGAAGAAGTAATTGAGGAAAATGATGGTCTCTTTTCAGCACTCACAGGCACATTCCAAGATGGGGGCATTTGGGTCATTGATAGTGGTGCATCTAGGCACATGACAGGTCATCAAAAACAATTGAAGACTTTATCAAAGGGAAAATCTTCTTATTCAGTGGAACTTGGAGATAAGAAGAGATATCACGTAAAAGGCATTGGATCAACTTCTATAGACCTGGAGAATGGAAACAACATTCACCTCAACAACATTATATTTGTTCCAGGTTTGCATAAAAACTTACTTTCCATTTCAAGTCTAGAAGATAAGGGTGATAGAGTAGATTTCATTGATGGAAAGGTTGTTGTATGGAATAAAGACTCAAGTATAGACAATGCTAGAGTCATTGATATTCGTGAAGGAAGACTTTACATGCTAATATATCCTCTAACTCAAGCCTCAGTTCACATTGAAATTAGCCCATGTGAGTTATGGCATAGAAGATTTGGTCATCTTCATTTTAAGATACTCCCATCTCTAAACACCATAGTAGATGGAATACCTAAGCTAAAGGAAGATCATGAAGGAGTATGTAAGGGATGTGCATTGGGGAAGAATACCAAGAAACCATTTGGAAGCAGTGTTTTTGCGGTCAAAATAAATCTTGGATCTCATTCACTCCGACGTATGTGGTCCTATGACTCCTACATCACTTGGGGGTCATCTATATTATGTCACATTTAAAGATGATCATTCAAGAAAGACTTGGGTTTACTTAATGAAAACCAAGGACGAAGTATTTACAAAATTTCAAGAATTCAAAGCTAAAGTAGAGAACCTTACAAATAGAAGAATTAATATATTGAGATCCGATAATGGAGGAGAATATACATCCAAGGAGATTATAGCATTCTGTAAGGAATCTGAGATTAAGAGGGAGTTGATAGTCCCATATAATCCTAAGAAAAATGGAGTTGCAGAACGAAAGAACCGATAAGAAAGTGTAAATGTGATGTTACATGATCACAATCTACCAAAGTTCATGTGGAGAGAAGCTAAGAAGACAATTGTATACATTCAAAATCGAAGTCCCCAAAGGTCACTAGATAACAAGACTCCTAAGGAAATATTCAATGGGAAGAAACCAATTGTGGATCATCTTTGTATCTTTGGGTGTCCCATATATATTCATATACCAGAGGACAAAAGAAAGAAGTTGGATCCATCAGGCATGAGAGGAACATTTGTTGGTTACAAAAATTCCTCTAAGGCCTATAGAATCTGTAGAAAGGAAAGACACCATATAAGAGTAAGTCGAGATGTAATATTTGACGAAAGTATAGCTTTCAAGAAATATAAGGAACTTCCCATGGACTCTGATGATGAAGAACTTCTAGCATTTGAAGAGGAAGTTAACAAGGAAGAAGAAGAAACTAATCATGAAGATGAGGGTCCTAGTGAACCCATTCAACCTATGGTCCTTCCCGAATCAAGAAAGAGACCAAATTGGTTGAAATCTACACTAATTGATGCAAAAGGTCATGGGGCAGAGAAAGACTCATTTAGGGAAAGCAAGAAGCCGAAGAGATATTTTGGATATGTTGCATATATGACAAAACTAATAGAAGCAGAACCATCCACTTTTGAAGAGGTTTCTAATCATCAGGAATGGAATGATTCCATGAATGAAGAGTATCAATCTATAATGAAGAATGGAGTTTGGGAGATATTACCAAGGCCCGAAGACAAATTTGTAGTAACTTCAAAATGGATCTACAAGATCAAACATGCAGCTAATGGAAGTATCGATAAATATAAGGCAAGATTTGTGGCAAGGGGTTTCTCTCAACAAGAAGGCATCAATTATGAGGAGACATTTTCTTCGACAACAATGCATACAATGATTCGTTCATTGGCCTCTTTAGCAGCATCAATGGGATGGAACATCCATTAAATGGATGTCAAGGTTGTGTTTCTAAATGGAACAATAGATGAGGAAGTATATATAGAGAAACCCTTGGGATTTGAAGTTAAAGACATGAATTCATATGTTTTCATATTGAAGAAAGAATTATATGGCCTCAAGCAAGCACCAAGGGCATGGTATGATAGAATGGATGCATACCTACAAAGAATAGGTTTCACATACATGGTGTATGAGAAGATAAAACACACAAAGGGAAAGATAGGCATTCATTGTATATATTATTCACCATAGAAGTAAATTTATAATACAATGGTGTGACCCTTAGATTCATCTTCTAAGGTCACTTGAACTCCTTTGTGACTATTCGCCTTCTACACCTATCCATAGAGGATTAGGTGTCCAACGTTCCCCCCTTAATCCGAAGGGGTATGTGTAAGTCCAAGAAGAGAGTTGTAATAAAAATCTGCAAAGTATGCATGGCAACACTTAGACTGAATCAACTCTATGAAATGTTGGCATAAAGAGGTGGTTTAAGGATGACCACCAACACTGGAATGCAACGCTTATTGCGGTTCCCGGAACTCTTCCAAAACTGGGAAGAAGCTGAGGGCTTCTGCTAGATGAAGTGTCCCTCATATTTGAAGAGGGAGACCTTCAACCTAAAATAAGGGAAGTCTACAACCTGTGATGGTTTAAGGATGACCACCAACACTGGAATGTTTGATGCATTTCCTGGAACTCTTCCAAAACTGGCAAGAAGCTAAAGTCTTCTGCTAGAGGAAGTGTTCTGAAAGTGGAAGAATATCAACCTCACATAGATGGTTTAAGGCTGTCTACCAACCAAAGGCATGCTCATGGGCATCCGTGTCTCTGGCTAAAACTCTGAATCTGGGATGACGAATTGTGGCTCAGGCTCACTTGAATTGTTGTGTCTCTGGCTACAACTCTGAATCTGGAATGAGAGATTGTGGCTCAGGCTCATTTGATGTGGCGTCGAAGCTTGTAGATGACCACCATTTTCCCCCCTGTCAGGTACAAGGTGAGATGATGGCGAACTGCAAGTTTGTTCAATATTCTAGAACAAGTTCTAACATGTGACTTAAACATATTCTTGGCTGTTGATGCCCATTGCCAAGAAGCGATCCATCCAAAATGAATCTTTGTTCTTGCAGGAGGCTTGTTTTTGAAGCATCTATGTGAAGAATGGGTGTGCCGACTACAATGTTTGCATGGGTGAAGATCGAAACAGTGATCTTTCATATGGCCAACTCGATCACAGTGTTGGCTTTTTACAATCTGTTGTTGTTGTTATTGTGGAAGAGGAGCAAGATCTAGAACAGCTGAATGTGAACTGTCATGAAGAAATCCGGCACTTTGAAATTTGATGGGCTTGGAGTAGTCTGGAATATGAAATGACAACTCCTTGTCATATCCAAGACCAGTTATGTGCTTGTTATGGACAAGCTCTTCCCAAAGTCTGATGATGGGCTTAGGAAGTGCAGACAGAATTGTTTCATCTGCATGTCAATCTGCTCTTGTACAAGGAACTAAATGTGAATCGACTGCAACTTTATATTCTTGCTTCTAATGGGAGTCCCTCTCAAATTTCTAAACAGAAACAGGTTCAGAATGATGACTCTTCTGTTGTAATTCTGCTTGCCGAAGCTGGGATTCAAGCTGTAAAAAATCAATCTTCTCTTATGTGTTTTGCAGACAAGTTTGAATGTTTGAAAGAGAGGCTTTGCTTATTTTGACCATACAAGACTCAGTCGTGGAAAGTATGAAAGTATCTAAAAACTTTAATAACTCCATAATTCTAACCATTTTGTTAACAACTCACACTCAACAAATGGGAAACGTGATAGGAAACTAAATGTGCAATGTTCCTGTAGATCCCCTCCGGAACAATATGCCAATCAACAATAGTTTTCAACAAGCAATGGTTGCAATACAAAATGATATTGCTTTGAGAAATAAGATGAGAAAGTGTTGACAATTTCAGCAAGAAGAATTATTGATATAGAGGCATTTTCTGTTTTCAAATGCATACATATAAATATCCTACAATAAACCCGGACATTATCGGCAATTTAAACTCAACAAACCCGGACATTATCGGCAATTTAAACTCAACTTGGTGACAGAAACTGATTTGGGCATTATTTTCCCAATAACCCAACAATGAAACACATTTGGATATGATTTTTGTTTTTTTTTTTTTGAAAGACCAACCCTGATATAAAAATGTGAACCTCTTTTTATCCGGTTCAGCTTGTGAAACGTTGTTGTTACATGTTCCTGACCAAACAGTTTCTGATTGCAGTGTACATCTCCGCCATGGATGAATACGAGCACCACCAAGCCGAACAGGAAATGAAGATGTTACATTTTTGTCATCTTCACCAGCGTAACGAAACCCAAAAGTTCGTGAACAGAGTCACTTCCATACTCTGCAAGGCGTTGTTGCTTGTCGTCGCCCTTGGATTCCTGTGTCTCTTGCCGTCACACTTCACGGCATTTGCCAAATATTCCCGCCCTGCTGTGGTTGCAAGGTCGTGGGACGCCATCAGTATTCTTCTGGTGAGCTTCGTCATTTTTTTTTTTTTGGCTTTTTGGGGTGGGGCAAACCAAACGTCCAAGAGAACAACAGAAATGAAAACGTTTTTTTTTTTAATGTTAACAGCCTCTTCGAATCAAAAAGAAACTTTGCACTTTCTGCTTCAAAATCAATTGTGGAGAATGATTATGCTTTGGAATCTAATGGGTGTGAAGATGTGAGGGGGGGCGGAGCCCGCGAGGGAAGTGGAAGGGACGGGAGTGGAGGAGGAAGTGCGAGTTGAGGGAGGAGGCAGCATTTGAGAGAGGAGCCAGCGTGGGTCACCTCCGGCAAAAAATCTCAGATATGAAAGCGAACAGTCAAACATAGACCAGGCCAAGTCGAACAAGGCAAGGGATAATCTTTGTCTGTGGATCAGGGATTCAGTCCTCTTAGAATCGATCTCCAATAGCGAATGATTCAACCACCAGAGTAGGGTACTCGGCCATAACAAACAACAACTTTCAAAACAATGCTACACTTCATCCGCACACTGCGTTGTTTGTGCACACAGTGTCACGGTGTCATGATGCATACCACTGAAACACAGGCCGCATGCAAAGATTGATTAACGCAGAGCCATTACCACGACATTACACCAATGCAATGCAACACTCTATCATCTAATTGGTTCTGTTGAGAATAGATGGTGAGTCTCTGAGCCGAACGTGGTTGAATGTTCTGACTAGTAATGTGCAAATGTGGGAGGTTGGTGCATATGTTGGGAGATGGTAGAGGTTGCACTAATGCAACACAGTTCAGCGCTATTCAAAAGTTTAAAGGGTACCTCTAAACCCGGAGCTTTGATACCATGTTAAATACATACATGGTATATGAGAAGATAAAACACACAAAGGGAAAGATAGGCATTCGTTGTGTATATTATTCACCATAGATGTACATTTATAATACAATGGTGTGACCCTTGGATTCATCTTCCAAGGTCACTTGGACTCCTTTGTGACTGTTCGCCTTCCACACCTACCCATAGAGGATTAGGTGTCCAACAAAAAGTTTTGTTGATCTGAACCTGTATATCAGGGTTGTAGATGGAGAACCTATAATCATTCTTCTGTATGTAGATGATCTTCTCTTGATACGTGTAGAAGGTCAAATTGAAGAATGCAAGAAGCAACTAGCAGCAGAATTCGACATAAAGGATTTGGGGTTGATGCATTACTATTTGGGACTAGAAGTCTAAAAAGGACCTGATGATATTTATCTGGGTCAAGGAAAGTATGTGATCAAGATGTTAAAGAGGTTTGATATGATGGATTGCAAACCTATGACCACTCTGATGATCACTAACTTGAAGAGACTAAGGACTTTTGAATCGAGCTCGGTGGTTCCTTCTCAATATAGGCAACTGATTAGCTCACTGATGCACTTGGTGAATACTCAACCAAACATATGTTTTGCAATAAACATTCTCATTCAATTCCAAGTGGAGTCTAAGCATGATCACTGGATAGCAGCAACAAATATACTGAGATATCTGCGAGGAACTATCCACTAGTGCCTAAAATATGATAGGAGGAATGATGTCCACTTGGTTGGATATACATATTCTGACTGGGGAGGCAATGAGCAGTATGGAATGAGCACTATTGAAGGATCTTTCAGTTTGGGACCCTCCATGATCTCATGGATGGGTAGAAAGCAAGACACAGTTTCTTTGAGTAGTGTTGAGGTTGAATATGTTGTGGCCTATGAAGTAAGCAAAGAAGCGATCTGATTAAGGAAGTTGCTATCCAACCTATTCGAAGGACCAATGGACCCTACAGTGATACATTGTGATAACTCCAGTTGTATACGTTTGTCTGAGGACCCAATATTTCATGGAAAGACAAAACATATAAACATCAAGTATCACTACATACGAGAGCTAGTTCAAAATGGTGTGTTGCAGCTACAGTATATCTCGACCGATGAACAAGTAGTTGACATATTAATGAAATCTCTTCCTAACAAAAAACTTGTGTACTTGATAGACAAGCTTGGCTTGATTGATATATCCTCCCTAGTTGAGAGGGAGAGATAGGCACATCATTCTTGTATTCACTTGCGAAGAAAGAATGGAGGATTGGGTAACCATCTGGCATCTGATATTCTAAGGATGTGATAGGGCATCCAAGACAAGAATAGTCCAAAGAAGGTCATACTCGGTGAACACTCGAGTAGAATATGTACCTTGAGAGACAATGATGATGGTGTCTATAAATCATTGTTCTTGCCAGCATTGTGCTCTGATCTTGTGGAGAGATAGAGTTGTTAGTCAAGGCCTTGTTATGTGACAATGTTGGTTGATATGATGCTAGACAGGTGGGGTTACTAATCCGACTCTTCTTATGAGATCTCTTCAGATTGAGAATGCCCATATACCTCTTATGAATACCTCCCTAGTTAAGAGGGACCGTTGAAAAATGTGTAACTATGTTCAGTCTTCAAAAGTATGAAATGTATTTTTTATTCTTGTAAATTAGAAAATGAAAATAAAAAATACTATTAGTATTTTGGAGCATGGGTTTTATGCTCAAGTTCTTTTATTTTATAGGTCAAACACCCATTGAGTGCTTCTAGGGTTTGTCCTAGGTCAAGAAGTCAAAATAGTCATTGTCATAAGTTGAAGACCCCACTGAGCACATTTTAACTTGTAAAGAAAATTATTTTTGTATTTAAAAGTGTCGAAATACCCTCCACAACCAAGTCGGCCTGGCAACTGGCAAGTCAGCCTAAATGAAGAGCCATGTCCACCTTTGAAGAAGCCTATATATAGAGAAGAATTCGTCCTCCATTTGGCACTCACTCATCACTTATTCTAGCGAAGAAGAGGAAGGAGAAGGAAAAAAAGAAGAGGAAGAAGGAATGGCATTTGTTTTTGGGCTAATTCTCTCTCTCACGTGCTAAAAAGGACTAGGGTTTCTGCGCAGACCTAGGGCATCCATCTACAAGTTCGATCTTGGAGAAAAGTGTTGAAAAATGTAACTAGGTTCGGTCTTCAAAATGAAATGTGTAATTATGATTTTATGTAATTGATGAAAAGAAGAAAAATAAAATTATTATTGTAATGCTTGTCTCATCGGTTTCATGAATAAGGAATTTTATTTTTAGTTTGACTCCCATTGTGAGTCCTTAGGATTGGTCATAAAGTCAAATTGAATCAATGTCATGTATGAAGGACCTTTCTTGGGCATATTATATTTGTATGAGTTAATGAATATGTCAAGTAGCCCTCCAAGGCCAAGAAAAGTCTCCTCCTCAAGTCGGCTTCAAAAAGAAATAATATAAACCCTCCAAAGGACATGTTGGTTCACATATACTCATGTCAGCTAATTACAAAGGAAAACAACTACAAATAGGAGTGCTCGGCTATTGAGATTTTGTGTATTTGGAGTAGCATCAGATGTGCCCTAGCTCTCAAACTTTGTGGAGGGACTAGAATACACTTGATCTACAAGACCCAGAAATTGATGTGAGAAATTTTATCTGGTTTAGGAGATATTAAATTAATTAATTATTTTAATGTATTTCCTAAGTTAAAAGTTAGGGAACTTAAATAATTAAAGTGAATTTAATTAAACATGTGATGAAATTGTATCAAGTCACACGGATCAAGCTTTCTTTTAATCTTAGCCATTGATTCAAGATCTGATCATGGTCGTTGATTTGTCAACGAGAAAAGTATAAAAGAAAGGCTTAGGGTCATTTGTAAAGACACACAGAGGCAAAGGACTGAAGCTAAGCTGAGATTCTAGGGCAGGGTTTGCTAAGAATACTCAGAAGTGTTTCTGCTGCAAAGAGGGGAATTTAGGCCAAGGGGATGATCTGATCCCGGGGTCTAGAATACACAAGAGGCAGAGATCAGCTCAAGGACAGCACAGAAGAAGAGAGCAGCAGCAGCAGCAAGGACAGTGTGATTTTTAGCAAGAAACCCTCAAAAGGTTATGCAGAGACCCTAAGGGGCGGTGTAGTGACTGCGTCACCCAGTCTGGGGTAACGCAGGCTATTCTGAAGTAGCGTTGAGGGTTTGAGGGGCTTCAGAGGCTGACGCAGAGGCTTTCAGGGGCAGCGTTGGGGTTTCTAAGCCCTAATCTTGGCTGAGTTCTGTAAATCCCGTTTGAGGGTGTGAATCGGTGATTATTTTGGCCCTAGATCAGCCTGTGAGCTGTAGATCTAGTACATTCTCTGTTGGGATTTCCAAATCTGGAACCCAGATTTGTGTATTCAGAAAAATTCTTAATAATAAAACCCTCCAGCAACCAGAGACCGGTTTTCCAGCATTGGGTTTTTCCGAGGACTATCTATCCAGAAATAACTGTCACTTTGTCTGTGTGCATGAACTTGTTCTAGATCTAGATTGGTAGATATTTGTTATGTGTTTTGCTTCGATTTTAACTTGAATTTATTTAGTTAATAACTTGTCTAAGTAGGATGAGCATAACCAGATTAACAGTAATAATTTATGCATAAAGTGTAAGGATTCAAAAATTTCTATATGGTATCAAAGCAATTGCAGATCTAGGAGGGTCATCAGCAGAAGAAACTGAAAGTTCTAGCTGCAGGAAGCAACTGGAAAGGCAGTAGAAACGCAGATCCGAAGGGACAACACAGTTTTCAGAGACAGATTCACGCAGAGGGAAGGGTGGCGTTGTCTAATGATGTGTCCTAGCAAGCCCACGCAATTACTACGCAGAGGCAGATCAGAAACAACGTTGGATTGGTCTAAAGCCAGCTAGTGTGATTCAGATATGAATCTATCAGATCCAGAAAAGATTGTAGAAAAGTTGCAAAAATTCAGAAAGCGCTGGTGGGGTTAAAATTCTTAAGTTTTCATATTTTTAGCCTTAGCACAAGTGACAAAGAGCGGGAGGAGATCAGCTTCTCAGAGAGTTTCTAGCCAAAGGAAGCTTGCAGTTTGATCAGAGGATCAAAGAAGTTGAATCGTAGTTGATTTGGTAGATTTCCAAGGAAGGAAATCAGCTGTCAGAGGGAGCAAAAAGTGCATGTTTCACCAAGAGCCTTAGATCCATTTCTCTAGCAAAGAAAAAAGGAAGTTCCGACAAATTCTGAGCAGATGGCTCCTCATGGACTGCATGATAAGGATAGGCTGAATGGCCTTTCAAACTTTTCAGTTTGGAAGGCAAGGATCCTGATAGTCCTTGAGGCATACAATCTAAGGGACCGTGCAGAGCAAACTCTGGCCACACCGACATATCTGGATCTCCTTCAAAAGCATAAGGAAGCTGTTGGGCATGCAAAGCGGTTGATTATGGATGGTATCAAGGACCATATTGTACCACATGTAGCTGAGAAGAAGACAGCTAACGAGATGTGGAAGGCCTTAACTTCCCTATATGATGGAAAATATGTCCAAAGAAAAATGTTGTTTGAGACTCAGATGAGGTCATTCATGATGACCAAGGGAAAAGACATGGAGCACTTTCTCTTCAGGTTGCAATCAATCAGAGATCAGCGGACTGCAACGGGTGCAACAGTGGATGATGTTGTGATAATCAGGATTTCCCTCAATGCAGTCACAGATGAGTGGGAAACCTTTGTTCAAAGTATCTTGGGCAAAATGGACCTCCCAGATTGGGACAGCTTATGGTCAATTCTGCGTCAAGAAGAACTCCACAGATTCACTAAGAGGCAGCGCAACCCTGGATTGAGCAAAGTGAAGAAGGAAGATGAGGAAAATGAAGCCTTGGCATCAAAGAAGCAGCCAAAGAAGAAGAAGGATCTTTCAAAGATCAAGTGCTTCCAATGTGGTGAAATGGGACATTTTGCCAGCAATTTTCCTAAGAAGAAAAGGGACAAGGAAGCATCTTCTTCCAAAGCAGTTGTGGGAGGTGATGCAGCCATGAGTGCTCATGAACCACGAAGGTGGGGTGACATGGACATGTAGAGAAGCTACATGGAAGAAAGGCGGGATCCTCGAGCGGCTCATCTCTTGGATCACATGCGAGCTACGACAGCCTTAAAACAGTAGTGGGACAACTAGAGCAGTGGGTGCATAGCTCACAGACAAAGCAGGCAGAGATAAATCTAAAGATTGGAAAGAGCAACGCAGAGCAAGGCAGCAGCAGCGTAGAAGCACAAAGGCTGATGTGACTTTAGCAACACAAAGCAGAGTTGCTTACGCAGTGCAGAGCTGCAGCAGCACATAAAGCTTCAAAGGAACAGCGCAGTGCAACAGCAGCGTGATAGATTTCAGCACAAGGTGTTGATGTGACTTCAATAGTGCAGAGGGAGTTTGATTACGCAGGCAGAGTTGTCGCTGTGCATCGTTCTTTAAATGCCAGCACATATCTATAGCCTATGGAGCTTCAGTGATGAGGATGCAGCCCATCTGACTTTTTTATCAAAGACTGGGCAAGAGATTCAGTTGTTTCTCTCAAAAACTGAAGTTGCAGTGCAGCAGATCAGCAGTGGTAGTGTTATGAGCAGCACAGATGCAGCATATTGAGAGGGAGCTGCAATACAGTGGTTGCAGTGGCAGTGGTAGAGTCATGGGTAGCATTACATAATGGCAACAACAATGCAGAGTTGAGTGGCAGCAAGCCAAGCTTCAGCAACATAGAACCAGTGCCCAAAATCATGTAATGCATAAGTGTGATGTATTGCTAGAGCACACTCTTGATGCTAAGAGGAAGTGTTGAAATTTTGTGTATTTGGTGTAGCATCAGTTGTGTTGTAGCTCCCAAACTTTGTGGAGGGACTAGAATACACTTGATCTACAAGACTCATAAATTGATTTAGGAAATTTCATCTGGTTTAAGAGATATTAAATTAATTAATTATTTTAATGTATTTCCTAAGTTAAAACTTAGGGAACTTAAATAATTAAAGTGAATTTAATTAAACATGTGATGAAATTGTCTTAAGTCACACGGATCAAGTTTTCTTTTAATCTTAGCCATTGATTCAAGATCTGATCATGGTCGTTGATTTGTCAACGAGAAAAGTATAAAGGAAAGGTTTGGGGTCATTTGTAAAGACACACAGAGGTAGAGCACTGAAGCTAAGCTGAGATTCTAGGACAGGGTTTGCTAAGAATACTCAGAATTGTTTCAGCTGCAGAGAGGGGAAGTTTGGCCAAGGGGATAATCTAATCCCGGGGTCTAGAATACACAAGAGGCAGAGATCAGCGCAAGGACAACGCAGAAGAAGAAAGCAACAGCAGCAGTAAGGACAACACAGTGCCTCCAAGGACAACGTGATTTTCAGCGGGAAACCCTCAGAGGGTTACGCAGAGACCCTAAGGGGCAGCGTAGTGACTGCGTCACCCAGTCTGGGGTAATGCAGTCTCTTTCGAAGCAGTGTTGAGGGTTTGAGGGGCTTCAGAGGCTGACGCAGAGGCTTTCAAGGGCAGCGCTAGGGTTTCTAGGCCCTAATCTTGACTGAGTTTTGCAAATCCCGTTTGAGGGTGTGGATCAGTCATTATTTTTGCCCTAGATCAGCCAGTGAGTTGTAGATCTAGTATATCATCTGTCGAGATTTCAGATCTGGAACCCAGATTTGTGTATTCAGAAAATTTCTTAATAATAAAACCCTCTAGCAGCCAGAGACCGGTTTTCCCGCATTAGGTTTTTCCAGGGACTATTTGTCCAGAAATCATTGTCACTCTGTCTATGTGTGCATGAACTTGTTCTAAATATGGATTGGTAGATATTTGTTATGTGTTTTGCTTTGATTTTAACTTGAATTTATTCAGTTAATAACTTGTCTAAGTAGGAGGAGCATAACCAAATTAACAGTAATAATTTCTGCATAAAGAGTAAGGATTCAGAAATTTCTACGTCGGCCTCATTTCAGAGGCAACATTTCGGTGATCACAGTCTTAAGTGTGAGTGTCATTCAGGGAGCCGAGTTACCAACGAGGAAGGAAAAGAGCATCAAGGAATTTTGTGTTGATTTGGGATTTTTTTTGGGCCATCTTAACTCCACACACACGAAATTGCAGTAGTGAAGGTCTAAGAAAGGTGAAAGGCTATGGAAGTAGTAAAGGTCGAGAAGAGGAGAAGTTTATTACAACAGTGAAGGCCAAAGTCTATTGCAGCAGTGGTGTAGTCCTCCTAGGGAGCTAAAGTGGAAGAAGATTGAAAGCAAGCCAAGGTTGAAGAAGAAGTCGAAGAGGAGGAAGGAGCAAAAGATGGACTATCATTGACAAAGGAGCTTTGTGTCTTGGTCTTGGAGAGGCAATAGGTCAAGGGTCTTGGTCTTGGTATTCATCAATTGGAATCTCTATAAGAAGAGTTTTTCTCTCAAAGAGTGAGAGGTTTTGGCCCTGGCTGATAGCTTATATTTTGTCTCTTGTCTTTTTATGGTTTATGCATTGGTAATTGTTTGATGAAGAAAAACACTAATAACCTATGTAAAGGGAGATCCCAATCTAAAGAAGTAAAAAACACTGACAAGCAATTACTAATAGAAGAGAAATCACATAATTACTATGCCCTAGATTTCTCAACAAAAAGGAGGCAAAGAGGTCAAGCGAAGGTCACCAAGGATCTCTCTCAAGCTCCAGGAGTCAGGGAAAGACAAGTGAAAGTCAAAGGAGGGTTTTAGAAGAAGATCAAAGTTCCCATGTGTAGCAACAACAGTGGCAATAGTTGCAGTAAGGAAGAAATTTCAGATCTGCAGTAGGAGACCGAGAAGAATCTTGCAGCAAGAGGTCGAGGAGATGCTATTGGAAGAGATTTGACTTGGTTTGGCTAGATTGAAATTAGCACATCATCTCAAGAATTTGGTCTTCGTCTTGGAAGGTATTGGTCTCAGTGGTAAGGTCATGTAATTCGTCAATTGAAGAATCTATAAGAGAAGAGATTTAAGGGTTTTCATTTCAAGAGGAGTGGTTTTGGCCTTGGCTTGCAACCTATATATTGTCTCTTTGTTCTTATTGTTTTGGTAGTTGTTTGATGCTTCACACATATAATAATAAAGAACAAAGCTAATAAGTAAAAAAGAAACACAAAAAGTTATCAAGTAAAAGAGAATTAAACATAATCATTGCCCTTTTGAATTGGTGTTTTGGCCTAAAATCGAATCCACATATTGTTTACTTTGCATCATGTTTGTGAGGCTTTCTTCTGACCATTTTTTATTATTAAAACGTTGCCTACTTTATTCATAATACGAAAGAACTTTAATAACAAGAGAAATTAGTTTGAAAATAAAATATAATGTCATTAAGTACAAACCCTAACTTAACATTAATATACCAGCACGGCATTAATATGGAAAGGGAAATTTAATGTTTTACCAATTAACCATGAAATAATCTCCGAAATACTTCTTTGACACAAAAATAACTTTAGCAAAGCTAATCCTAATCCAAATCCAGCGTGGAATCTCTGACCAAATTCAATTTGAAGAATGATGGTTAAAAGAACGGGGAATTTTAAAATGAAGACTATAACAAATCTAATCCGAATCCAGAGTGGAAACTCCGACCAAATTCAATATAAAGAATGATGGTTGAATGAACAGGGAAAACAATGAGGACTTTAGCAATCAAAACATTAACTTCATACAAAAAAGGCCAATAAAATGTGAATTAAGACAGAAACAGAAGTTAGCCCTTCTTATAGCAGTTGGTGTTTTGACCTAAATTGTTTTAATACTGAATATAAACATGGCTAAGTCGCAATATGATAAACATGGCTAAGTCGCAATATGAGAAAACACAATGAAATGGTGGGAATATCCACTGAATGCCTCAATTCTCATCTTCATCAGTTCCCCTGGTAATCATTAACCAATTGGTTCTCATGCCTTGAGGGGTGTTATTCTGTGTTTGTACTGCACACACTGTTCAAGCCTGACCAATGTTAGAAGAAGCTCTGTTCTCCAAACTAGAACATGCAATACCAAAAATAAAAAAGACAAACTTATCAACCTACCTACACCATGTGTGATAAAAAATTTAAGCCCAGAGTAACGTCAGTGATTCTAGGATACATCTAGGAAGAATGAAAACAGAGAGACATCATGAAATGTGAAATTTATAATGAAGACCATAAGGTCATAAAATAGAACCAGAGGGACTCTAGTGATATTAGGTTACATCTTGGAGGAATGAAAACATAAAGAAATCATGAAATGTGAAGGTACCCTTAAGCATAGCAGAATGTCTACTATGCAGGCTCTGAACGTTGTAAATGGAAAAGAAAAAGGCTAGCAGCCACTCAGAAAGAAAGTCTTTCTGCCCTGCAATATATGTACAGGTGCACTAATTGTTTGACATTCTGACCTTCTGATTCAATTGGCAAGCTCACTCTCATAAAAGAACATGCCTCTCGAGAAAGAGGTGTATGCCAAAACCAATCCTAAAATTGTGATAACACCTGCAGATCTTTGCTGTTTGTTCCTGACAATTTGTGCCTTAGTTGGCAACAATTATGTTACAAAATAGAAATAAGGGATTTTTTTTGCGTATCCTCCTTAGATAGGCATATTTCATCAAATCCAGTGCCTCACAATACTAAACTTCAGTTTCTCTTCAGCTGTGAATCAGATAAGCGAATGACAGCAAGGTGCTTCCAAAGATATCTGACACTTATTTATTGACAATATTTCGAGGAATCAAGCGGTAATTCACGAGAATAGCATTGTAGCATCTGCACATTTTATTTTAGGGCAACGGCTCCTGTACATTGCCAAGCCTGTTTAGGTGCAGGTAGGCATCCGTCCCTGCAAACGAAGCCAAGTAGAACTAATTCAGACAAATGACAAAAAAAATATGCTAACTCGTGCAAAATAATGAGGTTTTGTGACTTTGTCTGTCATCTTTACTGAATCAGTGGAAAAAGGCATACTTTCCTTTACCATCAAATAAACATGCCCTCGGAAATTCAATCTCAAAAGCAAATTTTATGCAGGAATGCATGATTTCAGATGCAGTTACCATTTTTCTTATTTTCTTTGTTAATCGGGAGATTGAGGGTTCAAACTTTTGCTTAAAAAAAAAAAAAAGTACTTGTAAAGGAATGGTATGTTACACAGGAATGGTATGGACTAATAATTGTTAAATTATTACTTTCATGACCAAGTTCTTTCGATGGAGAAATTACCATAGCCTTCCATGGAAATAACCTGCAATTCACCTCCAAAGTATCTTGCATAAAGTCTACTAATGGGAAGACCATAACCATAACCGGCCATAATGCAGGGCATTTCCAGTATCTGTGGTCCATACAAGATTGGAGTCTGTGCAGTACTATAGAAATATGTCCAGATTTTTGGCAGTCCACGCCTGGGAATACCGCCTCCTTCATCAGAAATCTGCCACCGTGAAAGGTAAAAGGTAAGCACAGCCTCAGTATAACCACTACAATTGCATATATTATTAACAAGCAGCACAGAAACACAAGTAACAACTTGTTCTTCTAGAATTAGAACACAAACCCACGATTTGATAAAATTGTCTGCCAGCAAAAAGACAGCCTTTGACTACAAGGGAAAATGCGTGTAGCAAATTGCACTACATCAACATAAATATCCTTCGAAGTTTTCTACAGCCAGATTTGAAGAATTCAAATCAAAGTGGCAGAAGAAAATTCAAGCTTGGTGTTCACTAAAATACTATAGTTAATAATATCATTGTGAAAAAACCCAAAGACTATGATGTAGGAGTGTAGTACTAGGAAAGACACCATCACAGAAGCCCCACCTGGCATAATATCTTCTATTGTTCAAAATTTGCACTGTACATCGAGGATTAAGATTGCAAATAGACCAGTTAGAAGGCCTCTCAAAAATATGAAAATCCGTACATTTAATCTATTAATAAAGTAAAGATCCAGCTATGGAACTGAACTTCTATATCTGATATAATGTCCACCAGTTAAATTACTGTCTTGTCACGCAGCTGAAGAAGCTTCTGATCATATATTGATACATTGTCCAGCAATCAATGTTGCAGAACTTTTAATGAGACAGGGAGGATGGTTTAATAATATTTTGGATATTACGGGTAACTGGGAGAAAGCAAATTGTAAATCTTATCTGAAATGGATCCATATGATCTCACATCTTTTAAAATTTGTAAACAAAACTTAATTTTGCAAAGTTTGTCTAAACCAAAAGCCATGGAAGATGAAAAGCATCATCTGATGGTTGGCCTTTGAAGAAAATTCTTCGATTTATCACTGGGATTTTATCGACTCCCGGTTATCCTTCACTCTGTCATTGGTATTCTGAGTTGGCCTGAAATGTGAGCCATAGAAAGCTACAGCCAATATGATCTGTAAATAGTATGCCTATGGCCTGTCCCTCTCACCAACATGGATCATATGTGAAAATAGATTGTCATTTCCTTTCTCTGCTAATTATCAGCAGGCAAAATAAAGCAAGTAACCTTGCTGGTTACTTGCTTATGGTGGCCAGCAAATCTATTTTGACTTCAGATCTGGTTTTAAGATTTGAATGGTTGGTTTATCTGCTGTTATGCCAAGGCCACAGCCCATCAAAAAGGAGAATGCACTTCAGCTGTATTGACTTAAGCAATGCACTAACTGTTTATGAATCTGCAATTGCAACACTTGATTAACCACATGTATCTTCCCATTCACAAAACAAGCAAGCAATCAAACAAGACTTTAATCATACACAACGCTCTTAATTCTGTCTTACCAGCTGGGTACATATACTCTGTTTATATATTTCATGGTGCATGCTGTAGGGAAACAACTCAACATCTATTTGAGCATTCTAGCCCAGACCTCTAGTCAACACTTAATTCACCATTTGAAGGAAATTATAACCATACAAAGGACAGCCTCCTATATGGTCAATGCATAGCTGAAGTATGTCTCAGTTTTGCGATATAGAATGCCCAACATTCAATCGGATAATTCACTGCCTGTTACACAGAAATGCACAGTGATGAAGCCTCCCTCATACCAGCAATTCAATCTAATAAAAATGAGAGCTGAAGGTTTAACCCAACAATCTGATATTTAATAACAAGGATTTCCATAGGCAGAGGCAAAGTTCTTGGGTCAGCACTCAATTAATTACATGTATCTGCAGCTCACACGACTCAATGTGCTGTTTGAACAGAGCAAAACTATGGGAGAATATAAAGCTGAAGTCGGCCTAGGCCCTAGATGCTTTACTGTCCACATACCATCCTATACGAGGAACAGTGTTGGTGGAAAGACACAAAACCATGGAGAATGCTATCTCAACTCTAGACGAGATCTTATCCATTCCTGCAAAAGCTTCTACAGTCCTTGCAAACTGCTTCCACGGCTGCTAATTAACCTTCCCTTTCTTCTCAAGACAATAAGAATCATAGTAGCTTTGTTTGTGGCAATTGAAGCACTTTATGTGGCTCAAGTCTTTATGCCCCAATTCAAGGAACCCAAATCCTTCTTCTGTCCCTTCCCAAGTCCTCCTTTCTTACCACCTTTCCTCATCTTCCCAATGAGGGGTAGGCTCCAAGTCTCTTTAACTCTGGATAAAAGAGTCTCTACTAATCTCCTCTTAGATGAAATCACCACAAAACTTTTCAAATGTAGGAAGGTTCTCCCAAGCATAAACAACCAAAACAAACACGTCTGAGGATGAATGGAAGTTGGAACCCATTTAGTGCTATGGGCACTGTTACCCCTCATTTCAGCATGTACATATGATCATTTCTTCACTTTTCATAACACCATTGAAAGTCTAAACAATGCAAGTTAAAACCTTGTAGGCCATGTGAGATTTTGCATTAATGTATCCTAGGCCTATATTGGTCGGCCATGTCTAGTCCCTTTAGTTCCCAACTTCCCACTTTTAGTTCCTTTTGTGCTGAATAGGATTGGAGAACTTGGAGTGGATCTCATTGGGACTCATGGTTTATGGGAACCCTTTGATTATGTAGGGGTGAGTGCAGTTGTAGGGCCAGTCCAAAACATGTTGTGCACACCTATGTCTTACCACATGATCATGTGTCATAGAGTTTGTATGAATCCTTGGCTTTGGTGCAATATTCATCAGACAGTTCTCAACATGGCAGTCTCAGAGTTCTTAGCAGTTCATGTTTCTTGAGGCAGTTCATGTTTCCCAATGCATGTGGTCCCAAGGTTAAAAAGTCAAGAGGGTCTTAGATTGCTCAAAATTAAATATAGATGACATGCCATATAATTTTTTTGCAAAAGATGAAGGTATCATTCAAAAAATTATAGTCAAAGATGGCCAAGTGACACATGGGGATTCTAGGTGGCAGAACAAGGTGATGACTTGGCATGCAAGGGAAAAGTTTACATCAAAAGTTATCCAAAACATTAGTCGGACAAAACCCTTGTGGCAGATTCCTCAAATTCTCAAGGGCATTGGAGATCTAGCAAATGAGCACCCATGCAAAGATGGACATCCTACCATAGTGCCACATGGTGTCAAGATAACCATTGCAAAGGTCAAAACTAGCAATTGGGACTCAAAGGAACGTTGAATATGGTCAAGAACTCAAAGATAGACGAGTCATCAAGTTAGAAAAAGCGAGTGCGTTGAAGATCTAACTCCATGGAGCAATTCAACCCCCTTCAATTAGTGGTTTGGTCTTCCAAGTAGAACATTGTGGTTTTTATTGTCAAGGCAATGGAATGTTGGAGAAAAAGTGGACAAAAACAAAATAATAGCCATTGCAAGTATATTCATTCTCTCTTCCAACAAATTGCACCTCTTGGACCAAGTCAAGCTTCTCTAGCAAATTGACCCTAGTCAAGCAAGTTGAGCTACATCACCTAGCCATTGGGTCAACTCAAGCAAGTCATTGGGCCTTTTGTGGTTATTGTTCATCATCATATGCTTCTCGAAGGTCAACGCAAGGGAAATGTTTCCTCCTCAAGTCACTTTCATAGTCAAATCGAGTTAGGTCGAACTCCTTATTGTGGACAATTTGTAATAAAATATTTTCTCATGAATAACTTAACATTTGCTTTGTGCATGACAAGTTAGAAAATCATTTTTTTCGTGAGAGAAGTCCAACTAGCCATTACTAAAGAAATTATGTAAGGCTGGCCTCTCCTCTCATTTTGGTAGTTGTTGAACTATGAGATCATTTTATGCCATAATAAAACTTTGCCATTTGCAAACATTGTGTACTTTGCGATCAATTTTTCCTATACTTCATCTTCTTAGCATTGGCGGTAATCATACTCAATAAGATAGATACAAGCAGATCTAGGTTACACAACAGTTGGAGGGTTGATCCATCAAGGGGCTACACAGCCACATTGAGCACTAGTTTTCGTTATACCCTTTGTCAGAAGTTGGTGTTATCGAATCCAAGCAATTGGACAAATCCTTATCGGGGATATCTTCAACTAGGTGAAAATCTCAACCAATCCCATAGTCGACCCAAAGATCAGATCCATTTCGCAAGAAATCGCTCCTAGTTGAACGTGAAAAATTGTGGAGTTGTTTTAGTAAAAAGTGGGGACAATTAATCTTCTCAACTCTAAGCCCATTTCTTCTCCAAATTGTGAGGCTAACTTAGAGGATGTTATGGTTCACAACCCTACAAGTGAAAAAGTAATATTGGGCCAAGGTAAGTCTCATTTACAGCAATAAATTTATTTCTAAAATCTCAAAAAAAATTCTCTTACTGTTTATAAAATAAAAAACACAAAAATATTTACTAGTTTGCATTACTAGATTTTTATATCAAGATAGCCAGTTGACCCTTGGATTTTATACTTTATCCAAGGGGAAATATACCTTTGTTCTTTGCTCTTAAAAAATCTATTTCACAAGGTATATCAAATATACTTTGCAGATCTGCAGTAGTATACAGCAAATTGTACATCAGGTCCAGCAATTTTCCAAGCACAAGGGGCACTTCCAAGTAAGTAATTATCATATAAACCCTTATTTAAGTTTCCAGAATCTTTTTACAATTTTATTTCACCCCAGTGGGGATTTGACCCCAAATCTTTGCAACAAGTTTCTAACTTGCTGGAAATGCAGATTCGGTTGTAGATCTAAGTTTAGGAAGGTATATATCAATATATCCTTGCTAGCTTAGCTTCCCCCACCCCTAGATCATCAGTCTCAAGTGTTTATACACTTGTGGGTGGCCCCGAAAGGGGATTTGTCTTGCTGTTTCTGCAATTTTTCTGCGGCTTTTTTAGAACTGTAGGTACAGACCAACAAGTAGATTTACACAGTCCAGCCCCTTGTCCAAGGTACAACTCAAGAACATCCTATATATTTGGTAAGGGTTTTCTTTACTCACTATTTAGGTTGCCCATTCCATGAACTGCAGATAAATGGCAAGTTCTATGAAAGTCAAATAAACAAGATAAGGAGAAGGATCTGCCAATAAATGTAAGGGATTTTTCACAAAATCAATTTGGTACTACAAAGTTAAAAAGAATAAAGGATATTATTCAAATGCATTAATTGTTATTAACTTATTATAACTTGCCTTCATCTATGTTTCCTTTTTCACGTGTTTATTCAAGGCAAAGTGCTATAATGCAGGTTTCAAAGCAAATCATCCTTCATTTTTAGACTTTTATGAGGCCAATGGTAAGCAAACATGCAATCTACCAATCCATATCTTAAATAAATAAGTTATTAAGTAGGTAATGGATAATAACTTATAATCTGAGAACTCACAGTTCTGTCATGACTTGTAACCATGTGCATAAAGTACGAGTATTAGCAAGCTCATAGATTTAGGAAGTTTGAGTAGTGTTTGATGTTATTCAGGATTGTTTTATGACAAATTTGAATAATTGATAGGAGAGAATGCTAAAAAGACATGGTGTATTGTTTGACTTAATTTGTCTTTGTTTAACGTTTGAGATTTTCCATGTGTTTATAATCTGTTGTTCCATAATTATCATCACTAGTAATCTCTTACTCTCTAATTGTTACCCTTGATAATCTCTTGCTCTCAAATAGTCACCATTGATGTAAACATCCCTGAGCCAGTACTGAAGGGGGGTGTTCATTTTTGACATCCCACATTTCCTCAAAGCCAATTTAATAGGCACTTTGTGCAATAATCACTTTGTCCCTCTTTCAGACTAGAAATGATCTTTTGAAAAATTGAACTGGCAGCAAACTCAACAAGGAACTCAAAATAAGTGACTGATACCTTAACAATTCTGAGTGTTACACAGCTATGGCTTCGACACTAAGTTCCTGCTTTTTCTCACTTTATATTTTCTCCAATTTGAAGCAAAGAAGTGACCTGATTAAAGCACCTGATGTGGTTCATTTTAGAATTTTCCATCCAACAGCTACACCAAACATCACAAATTCTATGCTAAATTTCAAAAGGTAAATTAACAAAAAAACACTCATTAAAATAAATGGTAAGAAATAGCCACCAACACCTCACTCTGTAAAGAATAAGGGCAGCAAACTCTGCTGACTTTCAATTTTCCAATATGAAAAGGTGTGTGTGAGTGTATTAGTCTTTAGAATACATAAATTTGTCTCTTAAATTGGTTAGATTGTTCTTTAAGAATTGTCATAAAGCAACAAGTTATCCATAGTGATAATGAGAATAAATAATGCATAGAAAATGGCATATAAATATTCAAAATCCAGAATAGTTTCTCTGTCTAAACTAGCACACACTATTTTAACAGATATAGAAAAATAAACTGGACTGGAACAAAATTCTTTCCAAACATGAGAAATAATATGCTCAAAAATACCAATTAAACTGAATAATCACCTTAATTGTAACATCCTCAAGGCCATCAGCAACAACAACTCTAATCGGTGGGCAATCATGATCAGAATCCATATACCGTTCTTGGACAGCTCGCAATGAGTTCTTCACCAATTCAAATACCATGTGATGCAAATGAGTTGGCACATATCTGCTAATCATAAAACAAACACGAAATGGGCATCAAACAAACTTCATGTATTAATTAATCTCTTGCAGAGAGTAAATAAAATGAAAATTTTAAAAGCTTTCACTCAAATTAAACATGAGCTACATAGTAGGATTGTAAATAAAAATTTTTTTGGCTAATCCAAAGTTTTGTATTTAGAACATTTTATAAGTAACACCACACAATGATATGGAAAAGCACCATTCAAAATAACAACCCATAAAATGGTTTTCAAGGTTGGATTTTCACACTCACCTCGTTGGGAATCGATCACGTGAACTAACCGCCACTCTGGGATCCACCCTGGGACCACTTAAAAATGTACTGATAATGGTTTGGAAGTTTACTAATGCCTGCGGGTTTTGGTGTAATGGAAAACCTAACATGGTATCAAAGCCTTGGCCCAGGTTCTATTCTCCGATTTGCGTTTGAGGGGGAGGTGTTGGATTTTCACACTCACCTCGTTGGGAATCAATCACATGGACTAACTGCCACTCGGGGATCCACCCTGGAACCACTTAAAAATGTAATGATAATGGTTTGGAAGTTTACTAATGCCTGCAGGTTTTGGTGTAACAGAAAAGTTAAAACCTAAATTTCAAAAATTGTGATATTTAGCTAGAAGGTCAAAGAGCTCTAGGACTGCCGGAAACATTTCTCCAAGTGAACATGATAGCCACTGCTACTCACTTTCTCTATTTGATTCAACATAGTGAACGGAAATGAGTATAATTCTCACTCTCTCAAGAAAGGCACAAGGGTTGATGATGAGAATCTGTTCTAAAACCTAAACATGATCTTCAATCCAAATGCCATGCTGTGAAAAAAAAAGTCCAAGAAAATCCTAGCTTTAAATACTGTTACTGACAATCAATGTATTTCTATGTGTTTGTCACCCTACTGGACTCCCTAAAGGAATTTCAGTGTATCAGACTCCCCATACAGGAATATCCAACTGTATTTCTGCATTGTCTGATGCAAGTGTGAATCACGCAATTTGAATTTCTGTCCAAATTGCATCTTTCAAGAGGTGCCAATCATTCTATGTAACCAATGTTTAAACAATATTCTCCCCCCATTCCCCGGATGGGTCAACAAGCCTCCACAAGACTTTTCAGAAGCTCATGTCCGGGATCCTGGCACAGATCCCACCAGACAGACCAGCCCTGGGAAGTCCCAGGGTCGGATTCACTACACGCCATACTGTTCTCCAGTTCCGACTGGGTAGGCCACTTTTCCATTCAAATATTCTTCCCCTCAATCTTGGATGTTAGGAGTAACGGACTTCCATCAATCCAGGGCTACTCCCAGGATTCATAACCAGGCTACCTGAAACCAGGATGTTCATAGGACAACATTATCAAGCAATGCATTGCTTAACCCACAATGATCAATGACTCAGATTGGGTGCCATCCTCTTTCTCTCCCCACTCGGATTCACATCCCGGTATGCCTTGACAGCAGCATTTTTATGTTTGGCTTCGTTATGATCTTGTTTTCGTATCTGCAGTAACTTTTAGGTTTTTATTGACTAATTAGTTAGCTCTTTCTTTCCTTTAATAGAGTAGTGATGGGAACTGCTTTTACACTCCCATTGTTTGTTTACATTAGCTGTATTTTTGAGTCCCATTGACCAACTTTCTGGTCCGTTGTTGGAAAGCACCTTATCTCCCTTGTGCAGTAAAAACTTTAGAATATAAAGATCCTCCTTAACATCAATATTATATGAGAGCAATGACAAAAGCAACTTACGCAAAAGTGAAATTTGGATCCCCATAAACATGAACATCTGGAGAAGTGCCATATGTTCGCATACATGCAGATCTTGCATCATCGATGGCATTTTGTGCAACTGTAACAGGAGATACTTTTGTACATATAAGGCCAACAAACCCTGGTGGAGGGTTTGGGGCATGCAAAGCCACATGCTGACCTGCACATTAAGCATACAAATAAAGTGAAGTACCATACCATATTAATATTGACTTTTAACTTATAGCCAAAATTTAGCAATTAAGACAGCATAAAAAGTAGATTTTTTTTTTTAATTTGAATATATGCAACTAATAACGAGATAGCAATGGTGAAGCAAAAACCTATGAGCATACGAATGCCAATACGAGACATGTAAAATCGGTCTAGAAACTGGTGGATTTCTGGAAGTTCATTCAATCCTTGCTTGCGACCTAGGTCTTTTTTCAGTTCCTGGATACCAACAGCCATTGTTTGCATTACATAATTATGCCGCATTTTAATTTCATTGATCAACTCTGTAAACCTTAGCTCATCCTTTGAGTCTTGTATCTCTGGAAAGTTCCGCAAGTCCTTAAATGAATCAACATACCAATCACGGACCTGTCATGACAACAAACAAAAGCATATCATTCATGAATAATAAAGATGCGTATTGTACTTGAACAAAGGTTCCTAATTTTCTAGTCAGATGAAAATAACAAAAATGCATCAATGCTTAGATTATGAGAATTCAAAGCTATCACAAGGAAACAAAACAGTAAGATAACAGTACGTAGTTTATACTACTAAAGATTAAAGACAGGCAACTTTTACTATGAACTTAATGAAGTAATGTATAGCACAGTTGACAAACGTCAAGTGGGCCAATAATCTGATGACCAAAACAATTAATATTTAATGTGAAATTTTAGTGCACAACAGTATTTACCTAGGGTTGTGAGATATTGCCAAAAGAAGATTATAGGTTTGTAAGATACTACCAAGACATAAGTCAATAAGCAATTGGAGAAGAAAGAATTTACAGTAATACTCCTTTCTTGTGTTTCAAATTGCTGATAAAAATACAACAGGATATGAATTCAAACCTCAGGGTATGATAGGTGAACCAAACCAAATTTCTAGAGAAAACCTATTGATCTGTTTTAGTGGCAAGTATCTGTAAAATATAATTCACGGCACACAAACAAAGTAGTCTCAATATCACAAGCAATCTCTTCGTGTAGGGTTGTGAGACATTGCCAATAGAAATTAGATAGCTTTGTAAGAAACTACCGAGACAAATAAATGGTCTTTAGTCAATGAGCAAGCGGAGAATAAAGTAATTAGAGTAAAATTCCTTTTCTTGTGTCTCAAACTGCTCGTAAAAAAGGCATCAGGATAAGAGTTCAAACTTCAGGGTAAGAAAGGTGAACCAAACTAATTTTCTAGATAAAACCTATTGATTTCTTTCAGTGAAAAGTATTTGTAAAATATAATGCACAGGAAATAAACAAAGTAGTCCCAGTATCACAATCCCTTAGTGTAGGGTTGTGAGATATTGCCAACGGAAACAATCTCTGTGTAGGGTTGTGAGATATTGCCAACAGACAATCTTTTGTGTAGGGTTGTGAGATATTGCCAACAGAAATTAGATAGGTTTATAGGATTCTACCAAAACAAATAAATGGTATTTAGTCAATAAGAGTGGAGAATAAAGAAATTACAGTAATAATATTTTTTTTGCGTTTCAAACTGCTGATAAAAAAATCCAAAAGGATATGAGTTCAAACTTCGGGGTATGATAGGTGAACCAAACCAACTTTCTAGAAAAAACCTATTGATCTGTTTCAGTGGCAAGTATTTGTAAAACATATTGCACAGCACACAAATAAAGTAGCCCATGTTACCGCAAAATCTAGCAGGCCTAGTGCAAAGCCTCACTAGGCAACCTAGGTCTTATGGCAACAATAAGATTAGCTACCATTGTCACCTTAGTGGCCTCTCTCCTGCTGTTTAGTGATGGATGTTATCCCCACAAGATAGGCTTCCCTAGCAAGACTCAGAGGATATTCACCTAAGGCAAATGAATCTCTAGGGGATTTGTGCATAATATCACCCAATAAGGTCTTCAATAAATAAGGGCTCAAGGGTTCTATAGGTCTAATGGTTATGGAGGTACCCGCAAGGACTTGATGGCCGTGATAAAATTAGTAGCAAGTAATCAAGCACACTTTCCACCAACCCCAATGGACTAGAGTCTAGAATAGGGTTGTTATAAACTAGGGTTTTTATGATGTGCATGCTTACAACATGCAGTGTTAGAATTTCCCATGAACCCGACACCCAGTAATCGGTTCCAAGCTAAGTCACTTGACACGGGGTCACAAGACACGGGGCATGTAGACCCCCCGGAACAGGACACGTTATATATATATATTTCAATGATTTCATATTACACAAATTCTCATGATAATACAAATATAGACATACATCTAGATTCTAGATTCTACATTGTAAATTTCTAAGTTGTAAGTTGTAACATTATGCATACAAATACAATCGTGACAAATTCATTAATGATCCAATAGGTGAAAGACAAGAAACTGTGGTTTTCTAATTAACTCATCAAAATCAAAATGTGTTACATAGGTATGGAGTCTTGAGGACTCCTAACTAACAATGCCAATGGCAAATAGAAATAGCAAATACAAAACAACTACAAGGTACTAGGTAGCTCATCAATCATCATCATCAAAATCGGCATCATTCTCATGGTCACCACTGCTCTCCTCTGGATCCTCCTCCTTTGTATCCAATGTAATCTCTGCATCTGCTGGTGTGGAGGATGACCCCTCAAGATTATCACCATCATCAAAAGTGACAGGGTCTAGCACTAGCTCATTAAGATCCAAGTTGGCCAATGCCAACTCAACACTGTTGTCCAAACCCATATCATCAGGAAACACATCCCACATCTTTGTCTTTCCCTTCAACCACTCCTCCCTTTGTCTGTAAATAAGACGAAGGTTGGTGTGCACATACACCATTGTCTTTGCCCTGGATTACTTAAGCATGCTCTTCTTCAAACTATACAAATTCCCATATGTGCTCCAATTCCTCTTGCAACAAGAGGATGATAGCAAAATGCACTTATTGGTTGATTGAATCACCTCCAAAATGCTCCTAAACCCTTTGCTACTCACTCCCACATACCCACAGCAAGGGAGACACATTACAATGAAGAGAAAGCGGCCCAAATCGGGCTTTTAAAGAGTCATCGCATATTTTTCCAGAGGGACATGTGTCCCAAAATCGTGACACGTTTCTCAAGTGAATCAGATAATAGATTTGCTAGGACCACGAATCCCTCATGCTCAGACACACTAGACCCGCGAATCGGACACACGTCCCTCAAGAATCGTGTCCAACATGCGTGATTCGAGACACATGGGGGGAGGAGGATGAATCTGATTTCTTAGGTTATCAGCAATTATTAACTGCACGTATACATGACTAAGTTTCTAACCAAAACTATTTAGCGGAAGCAAAATTACTCGATCTAATCATATACAAACAAATTTCTTCCCAATCAACATTTCTTCATTAATAAATTAATCACAAAACTTACTTGGGCTCCCATCCTGGGATAATGGCCCAACTGAGAAAATACAAATTACAAAACTGATCACCAACCTCTCTGCACTCTCTTGGACCCAGCACATGCTCACTGAGAAGCCTCTCTCAATCTTGTGTTGTTGTTGTGTCTTAACCTAAACACTTAGGATCAATTTAAAACTTTACTAAGCTAAAATTGATAGCCAAAATTAGCTCGTCAAGTTAACTGAATATAAGTGACTTTACTTTAGTTAACTTTCGTATCTTTAGCTTTCTTTACTTTAACTCAAGTACAAGTCATAAATTTAGCTTGCTTTACATGCACATCTCATGCATGTCACATGCATGCATACAACTCACTTGCACACTTTGCATGTCACATGCAAGCTCCTAAGGAGGCAAATCAAGGGCCTTCTAGTCAAGACACAAGACTAGAAGTACCTTCCGAGCTACAAAACTCAACAATCCCTCTTAGCGAGAGAGGTACTTCTGGCAGAACCTCCTCCACCTATATATGTCTCCAACACCACTGCATTATCTGTTGTTGCAGTTTCTCCCTCTGAACTAGAAGACTTCCCTGCTACTTGCTTCGGAATTTTATCTAAAGACCTGTTCCTTCCAACCTTACTCCTAGGATCCTTCTCCTAAGCTTCTAACAATGTCATGTCATACCAACTAAGGCTCCTAGAAGCACCTAAAGAATCACTCTTCCTCACCGCCTGCTCTCTCTCAGCAACTGAAACTAATCTTGTATCCAAGATCCCCTCAAATATACCCATAGGTGTGAAAATTCGGGAATCCCGAACCCTACTGCAACCACTGATATTGTTTCTTCTATTTGTTAACTAAATTAAAGAAAATATTTACTGTGTGCTACGACAAATAACGAAACAAATACACTGCAACCTTCACAAAAAAAATACTGCAGAAGAAAAATAAAGGCTGGAAGAAGAGATGCACACGCACAATTTGACACCATTATTTTTGGCCTAAGTCCTCGGAAAAACCCAACTTGGGAAAATCGGTGCAGCAGCTGAGGGTTTGATTATTAGGTAGTAGTAAATCTGAGTACAAAACTATGGTTGCTTAATCTAGTAAACCAATACAGAGAAATCACTGGTAGTAAAACTAGTGATAAAAATCTCACTTCCACAGGCGATTCGACACTGACCTCAGCGCGATTTGAGTTGTTCCTTGCAGCCTCTGCGTAGTCATTGTATCAGCCTACGCAGTACTGCGTCCCACAACTCGGAACTGCTTCTCCTCTTGGTCTCTAACCAACTGTTGTTTGGGAAATGGATCCTCCTGGCTTCCGAACTCTCTCTCCAGCTTCTGGCACTAAATCACTGGTTCTCCCCAGTGAAATACGGATTACCCACTGAAGCTTTGCGCTACCTCTCTATGGAACTCACTGCCTCTCTGCAATGCACTCACTAGAACTGGAAAATCTTAGTCCGGCCTTACTACCCCCGCCCCTCTCTCACTGCTTCGAGCTCCCTAGCTCTCTCTCCAACAACTGAACGTTGCTACTCTGGAAATCGACCTGCCAGTAAAATCAAACTTTGCAAGTGTGTTCTCCAAGCCCCATCGAGTTTCTTCTTATAATCTTCCGTTGAGACTTCAACGGCCAAGATTAAAACTTCATCGATGGCTAAGATTAACTAGAAATCGATCCAAGTCATTTTCTAAAAGATTCTCACCATAACTTAATTAACTCCATTTACTTAATCATATTTCCTAAGTTTAGACTAAGGAAATATTAAAGATTGACTAATTAATTTAATTAAGTCGTCTCTAGATGGAATTTCCAGAAACAATTTCTGGGTATTGGAGAATACACGTATTCTAGTCGCTCTGCCAAATCTCGTGGCTAGAACATATCCGATGCTACAAAAACTAACAACATTTTGTACTAGCAACCTGTATGACTATCCATGTTTGATGCCAAGCACTACAACTGCATCCAAGGTTGCTCCCTCTAAATACAAAAGCACATGTCCATCTCGGAACAAAAATCTATATCCAGCATCCTCCAAGGTTGATACTGAGAGCACGTGTACCATCAACCCTAGAACAAATAACATCCCTATCACCTCCACAAATCCTCTTGACTCTAGCTGGAATCTGACATATCCAACCCCCTTCACTGCATCCATGGTACTAGTCCCACTAAACACACTGTAGTTTGAGCCTGTCTCTGAAATACTACAAAACATTGACCTCATCCCCATCATGTGACTAGACACTCTATTGTCCACTAGCCATAACCCACTATCCTCATACGCAACAATACTACAGTCAAAAACACAGGCAACTAGAGAAAATTCCTTCTCAAATTTCTCCGTAAAGTCATCAATTTCAATTGATGTTGATGCAACCACCTGATCCTCCTCCTTTCTATATGGACACTGGCTCGCATAGTGACCATAGTTAGGTATGATGCAACTGTGTCAGTTTCAAACATCTTGGCATTTCTCAGTTTCTCCTTCAACACCATCTTATTTTTTTGGTTTGTACTCTGGTATAACTTGGTTAAGGATGCCCACATCTCAAAAGCATACTTCTTCCCCATCACATGAGGTATAATATGGTCTTTAATGGAGTCCAGGATTATTCTCTTCGCCTTCACGTTCTTCTTATCAAACTCATTCAACTAAGTAGGATCTATGGGAATTTGGACGACCTTCTGCACAATGTCCCACAACTCCTGCGCCTCAAATAATAAAACAATATGCTCCTTCCATGGGCTGAAATTCACTGTGCCATCCAACTTGTCCTCATAATGTAACCCAGTGTTCATCTCAAATCCCACTGACAAACAATAATTTTCAACCTTTTTATTAATTCTTTTAAATGGGCCTTCTTTTTTTCTCTTTTCCCTTTTTTTTAATCGTCCCCCTTTTTTCGACTCAATAATTGCCCCTAAAAAAAAGAGAATTCCTCTCAACCCTTTAAAAAAAATTATGGTTCATATGATCCCAGCCAACCTAGCTCCGATCCAACATGAACTCGATTCAGAGTTGGGCCTCTAATACCATGTTAGAATTTCCCACAAACCCAACAGCTAATAATCGGTTCCCAACAATTAGTAACTGGACGAATACACGACTAAGTTCCTAACCAAAAATATTTAGTGGAATCAAAATTACTTGATCTAAATCACACACAAACAGATTTCTTCCCAATCAACATTTCTTCATTAATAATTTAATCACAGAACTTACTTGAGCTCTCGTCCTAGGATAAATGGCCAAACTGAGAAAATGCAAATTACAAAAGTAATCACCAACCTCTTTGCACTCTCTTGGCTCATTGAGAAGCCTCTCTCAATCTTGTGTTGTTGTTGTGTCTTAACATCAACACTTAGGCTCAATTTATAACTTTCTTAAGCTAAGATTGATAGTCAAAATTAGTTCATCAAGTTAACTGAAGATAAGTGACTTTACTTTAGTTAACTTTCCTATATTTAGCTTTCTTTACGTTAACTCGAGTACAAGTCATAAATTTAGCTTGCTTTACATGCACATCTCATGCACGTGTGGAACTCACTCACACATTTTGCATGTCCCATGCAAGCTCTTAAGGAGGCAAATCAAGGCCCTTCTAGTCAAGACACAAGACTAGAAGTATTGTCCAAGATACAAAATTCAACATGCAATAACATATAACAGCCAAGAAATAGCTTATAATTTGATAGATTCAACAAAGGATCAAAGGATATCAAGGGGTAAGCCAAGAGAGAAAAATATTTTTTTATGGTTTCTAATGGTTTTATGTGCATAAGAAAGCAATAGAAGCCTAGATATCAACCTTATTTTGAGGTGAAAATGCAATTAATGCTAGATTTTGTCTGTTCAATTTATTAAATGCAATCTTTATCAAAAATAATAATGACATATAGATGCCAAATTACCATCAAATGCAAATTAAAAACCAAACCCTAACACTAGTTACCAAGAAATTAGGAAAAGAAGAATTTTAGAATGATCACCACTACTAGATTAGTGCCACCACTCAATTGGGCAATGGAGTTAATTAGGGCAACGACAATGATAGAGGGCCTTGGATGAAAAGGGTGGAAGATAAAAATTATTCTCTTAGAAACCCTAGCAACTTATTTTCTAGGAGACTTAAGGTCAAAAGATGCATCCACCAAGTTCCTTTGATGGAATCTTGAAAGACAAATTTTGCATACCATATAAAGAATCAGGATTTCAAGAAAGATATTGCACTTTTTAATATTGAACAATAGAAACCCTATAATTCCACCAAGAAAAGAAAATGACAATAAACGTACACAATTCCATCAAGAATCACTTCATCAATCCCAAAAAAATAAAAACTCTCCATGCAAAAATCTCTGCAGTAATGGCTAAAGGAATACAATGTAGAATTGAAGGTACTTTTGGAGAGAGTGAAATGTGATAATTACGAAGTGAAAGTGGCTTCTCTCTAACAGTTCCAGTGCACTCTTAATCTGAAATTTTCTTTAAGATCCTAATTGGTCCTATCTTCATCTTCAACTTTTGTATGTTCCTCTTGGAAAATTTTCCATGCTTAGATGTGCTAACAAATGGTCTTGTTACCCACAAATTTTTGCCTAACCCAAAATGGGATAATTGGGGTGAATCTTGGATCCTTAATGCATAGCTCTTTCCCTACATTTCACTTTCAGATCAAGAGCATTCTTTTAACTTGACTGAATACTGAACAGTTGCTTGATTGTTGTGTGCACTTTCATGAATGAGGAAAGAAACAGTGATGTGAAACGAACAATAACTATTAAATCAGAAGATGGGAGTGTAATGGGGCAGATTTTGTTTTAGAACATTGGTTTCAGTCAAATAATATTGCTGATCTGACTCGAGATTGATCCACACTGGTAGCAATGGCATTTTTGTTTCAAATAATGATCAATGGAAGGTTGAAACTTGATTGAGCTTGAAGAGTCACAGGAAGTTGTCATACAAAGGTCTGTTTATGACAGGGCTAGGATCAGCATGGCAGCATAATAATAATTGCTTTTCTGCACTCTCATGATCCTGTAGCGTGATGATAACAGTGAAAAGATTCCTGGTTACTTGCAGCAGTCACAAGCATAAAAATGCACAGAAGGTTACCCTCATCGTTTGAAGTAAGGACTGGATTGACTGGTAATGATGTTGCTGGTGTATCTTGGCCTTTATTCAAATTTCAAATAGGCTGGTGGCAGAAATAACAAAAACCTTGTCTGTAATAAGTGCAACCAGTGTGTATGAGTCTCCTGGGTAAGAAGTCCATTAAATCTGAGGTATATAGGAGTTTGTTTGGCCTCATGTCCTATTCCGCCTTAGTCTGTGCCATAGGTCAAGGGTGAACATCTCAGAGCAGAATTCCTGCAAGCCTATCCTTGAAATGAAACAAGTTGGACAGCAGTAATGAAGGCCTGATTTACAAAAAAAAAAGAAAGGAAAAAATGTTCAAAACTGACCTCCAAATGAGCAACTGTCATGCCCATAGGCTTGGATTACAAAGCAGGCAGAATTAACATGGACTCAGAGCATATCTGGATTCTGAAGTGTGACCAGACTGTGGAATTCGGCCTAAACAGCAGATTCAGACCTATTAAAGTGGTGGAACGGGAGACAAGTGTAAGGTTTGATTTAATAAGTGCATGTCGCATATATATATATATATATATATATATATGGACAGAGTATGAAAGAGCAGGGCCGACCTAACTTAAAGGCTCTACCCAAAACCATTAGATAGGCCGACTTGTATATTTGATGATTTGAATCTTGGAGCCAACCTGACTAGGTCTCAATTGTGGAAATATTTTGGAAGTCTCTTTTTTGTTTGAGGGGTTTCTTCACGCATTGTTTTGGGGTAGCTTGCATCAGAAGATTAGAGGAGATTGTTATTTGGAGATTTTGGGGGTGAAAATACCCATTTTGGAGCCCTCACATATGTATATTTGTGCATTGATCACATGAACTGTGGGGTAAGCGAGAAATATTTTTGAAGATTGGAAACGTCCTACTTTGAAGATCATTTGTTCCACAAGTTGTCCCCTATTTTTGGATCTTGCTTGTGTTTTGTGTCATCGGAAGGATAGTTGGGCAGTCTACTTGGCGTTTGATGATGGTTTGGGAGAATCCTTTGGGTAATGATGAGGCCACATGGGAGATTGTGTGCCCACATTGGATAATGGATGTGGCTTTGAAAAGATTTCTTTCAGTCCGCTTGGGAAGTTTTGAAGTCACCTTGCAGATGAAGTATTACCTCTTGGGGCTTGTGTACCGACTTCTGGGCAATTTGGAGTTTGATTGCTGTTTTGGAGATTTGTAGAAGAATCCATGCACATCTAAGGGCCTTTGGAGGCTGGATGCTGCACCAGCACCCCTTGTTTCCCCGTTATTTGAGGAAAGGATCATCTTTTGAGGGCTTAAGCCCCTAATGTTTTTACATGTGGCATTAGAAGCCCTATTTTGTATTATTTTAGATTAATTAATTTGTAGAGAGGATCTTTTGCCCCTCCTTAGGCTAATTTAGGGGATTTTGGCTTAGGAAATTTTTATTTTATTATGAGGGAAGATGAGCACCTCCTCTATAAATAGAGGTGCATTTCCTCTCATTTTCTCATGGAATTTTGGAGGAGAAATCCCATAGCAATATGAAATTTCTGTGATTTTTCCTTGTAAAAATTTGGCTTTGGATATTTCAAATGAGCAAATTGTGGAGAAGATATGTTTTGCATGGAGGAACTTTCTTTGAATTGACAAAATGATGCTTGGATGAATAGTGTTATTTTATTGTGAGTATTATCTTCAATTTGTTACAATTGTTGGATTGGGGTTTATCTTGTGGCATATTAAAAATTGCAATATCTTTTTATGAGCTCTGATTCCTTCATATGCAAAATTTGTCTTCAAGTATCCATCAAGGAAACTAGATTGCATTCCTTGACCTCAAGTCCCCTTTTGTTATAATCCTTGCACCTTAAAAATGATAAGAAACCAATAATTACAGTCGTCTTCGAGGGGGAAACCTCCTTTTACAATGAATACAATGTATAAGACGATATTTGATGATCCTAAGACTAGGTCTCTTTAGTGTATATATAGAAGACACAGGGTACAATTATAACAAAATGAGACTATGAAGGGTTCTAGCCTACCTAACAAGATAACAATAGTAATGTAATCACTCAATTTATAGGGCTTAATACGGGTTTTTTGGGTTAACATGGCACTTAACATGTCCCTCCCCTTCAAAGGAGTGTTGTCCTCCACACTTGACTATTTGTAGGTGTTTTTGCATGAACAACTCATCTTCCCATGTCATTTCTTCCACTGGTAGGCTCTTCCATTTGATGAGGTACTAAATAATTACTCGACTTCTCAACTGCTTAGTCCTTGTTTACAAAATTGTTTTTGGTTCTAGTATTATTTTCACTTCTCAATTAATCTTTGGTAGAATAGTTTGGACTAAGATCTTATCACTGATTACCTTCTTTAAGCAAGAAAAATGGAAGACTAGATGTACATGTGAGGATGGAGGCAACTCCAATTTGTAAGCCATACTTCCAATCCTCTGCAACACCCTATAGGGGTCATAATACTTTGGAGCTAATTATTTGTCCTTCTTTTGTTGCTTGAGGGGCATCTGTTTATATGGTTGTAGTCTCACAAATACCCAATCCCCCACTTCAAAATCCTTTCACTGCGACGTTGACTTGCTTGTTGTTTCATCCTATTTTGTGCCATAACCAAGTTGTCTTTCAATAGTTAGAGAACCTCTTATTGGTGTTATGTGGTCCTCTACTACTTGAGCCTTTATAGTCCCTTTCAAGGGTGATGTGATGGATGGAGAATAATATCCATAAAGTGCCATAAATGGTGACATTTTTTATTTAGTATGGAAGGATGTGTTGTACCACCATTTTGCCAAGGGCAACCATTTGACCCATTGTGTCTGTTTTTTAGATGCAAAGCAATGTAGATATCCTTCTAAATATTTATTCACAATCTTAGTTTTTCCATCAGATTGAGGATAGTAGGATGAGTTGTGAGCCAATTGCGTACCCAAACAAGAATATAATTCAGTCCAAAAAATTCTAGTGAAAAATTCCATTGAAAATTTTTGATATCTAACTAGATCAACTCCTGTAAAGGTGTTCCCTACCTTGGTAGAGGTGGCTAATGGTCAACCCTATTAGGTGCTTCCAACCCTCAAGGGTAAGTGACAGTTCCTAGGTCAACCCCTAAATCAATAGGTGTTAGTGTAAATATGTGACAATGAAAGAGGAAAGGCTTCATGGCCAAGTGCCACGATCAATGGGACCAGCTGATGGGGTGTCCACATCCTGAGTGTATGAATGTAAAGGAGGAAGCAATAATGGAGGCATAAGTTACCTTGCTCAGCCTGCTCTTTTAACCCCTCTAATGTGCCTTTTACTTCTTCTTGATAATGCTTTGTATTAAAGTGCATAGCTCAAGGGTTAGAGCTTGCTCGCATTTTATATTACCTCTTAAGGTGAGACAATTCATTGCTCACCAAGGTTGGGACATGCAAGGGTTCCTTTTGATGTGAAGGAGAATCATGCACTTAGGAACTAGGTGATGGCTAATGAGGAGGGTAGAGTTCATGCTAGGCTTTTTCCCACGCGCTAACTTATGTCCCAACCATATTTTGCGTTTTCTTTTTTTTTCTTTTTCTTTTATTGTAGCCATGATGTGCTTTTCCATTCTTTTAGTTCCATCAACCTCCAAGGAAATAGTTTTCCAGCCTTACTCAACGAGTGTGGACATATGGGTGTCAAATCTTAGTGAACCAATGACAAGTTACACCCGAAGAATGAATGTGGTATATGGGGCTTGTAATGTGTGATGGAAAGTGTCAAGTATGGTGTAAGGGATAATAAAGACACTATCTCAATCTGAGTTTTCCAAGTAGTGCCTCTCCTATGACCCTAAGGCCTCAAGGGAGGTCACACTGGACTAGGGCTAAAGAATAACCCCCCTGTTAAGGTGAGAGAACAGATTTACAGTCAAGATCGATCAATCTTCCAGACAACCACTTTATCCATACTAAATAAACCAAAACAAATAAGTATAAGCACCCAATTTCAAAATAATAAAATACCTTTTGAATAGCAACCCACCTTCATCCAAGTGGTAATGTCGGATGCTGAGAGGCATATGGCTGGTGCAAATGGCAAAGGCACATGGCATATCATCGTCAAATAGTGGCTATGAGGGGTTGTTGGTTGGCTAGCTATTCAGTTGGCTATCAAATGTAGGAGAAAAAATTTCTCCTATGGGGTTACCCATTTTGGTGGGTAACAAGGCCCAGGATAGTCGAGGGGGAAAACCAAGTGACCTAAATGTATAATCTGTATATATCCTCTATGATGGACTAATTCAATACCTATCTAGGTGGCACGAGATGGTTCAGTGCAGCAAAGGAGAACCTAAAGGGGGGAAGACACTCTGGGGAGATAGTCGGTGTCTGGAGAAGTCGAGAAACATCTAAGAACCAACCTCGTGTCCGACCTAAGGGGTGAGCTGAAGCGAGGGCCTCTAAGGAACAAAGTGCAAGGTAGGGGTACTAGTCTCTCTCTATGATTGAATCTCTGAAAGATCTGACTCAGTGGAGGAAAGAAACCAAGCGAAAGATGACATCGAGTCAAAAGGGGTGGCCATTAAACTCTGCCTAAATAATGGGCTATGAGATTGTACATTTGCATCACATGATGTGACTGAGAAGCAAGGTCTAGACTCGCTCCATCTAGGCCCAAACTATTTGTACCAAGCTTGACCCCCAAATCTCAAAGCCATAGAAGATTGTGGGTCTAATATTCATGTCCATGAGGTAGAGTTTGGACGAGATGTTTTGAAACTAACTATGGAAGCACTATCTCTCAATAAGGACCATGGAACTATATCCTTTGCTAAGCCAAGGCTAAAGGGTCTATCACATACCAAAATGAGGTCCCGTGAACTGTAGTCCCAAGTAGATGTATGATGTGGTGATATCAATCTCTTCCCCCCGAAAGTAGAAATGCATGTCTATAAAAGTTATCTTCAAAGCCTTGAAAATTATAACCTTGGGTTTCACTAAGTTGACCATGAATTGTCGAAGGTCACAAAAGCTGGCTAGGGTGTCGATTTGCATCTGCAAACCCTCAGGTGTAGGTACCAACAAGACCAAGTCATTTGCAAAAAGAAGCAGGAAGATCAACACCTACGGTAGAAGGCAACCATCCCCCTCTTAGATGTGCTCATGGAGGAAAGATTCCAACTCATCAATGTAAATCCCAAAGAGGGTTGGCAAGAGAGGGCACCCTTGTTTGAACTTTGACCCCAATGGTACTTTGGGTAAAGTCAAAAAGGCCATGTGCCATCCTGAGGCAACCCAAAATTGACTTGTATAGTCTTATGACGGCTACCAGAAGGGTCTCAAATATGCCAATGACCCGAAAACTTTGGAATATTGCCTCCCTAGGCACAGTATCAAATTAATTTCAAAAGTCTACAAAACAACAATAGACTTTCGATACCAGAAGGGTCTCAGATATGCCAATGACTCGAAAACTATGGAATAATACCACCCTACGCACAGTATCAAATTCTTTCCAAAAGTCTACAAAGCAACAATAGACTTTCGAAGAGCAGTGACAACCCTCCTCAATATGGCTCGATGTGTGAAGATGTGGTCAATCGTCTAGTAACACAGGCGAAATCCTGCCTCTCCTCTAGCTCTGAGATGCCATCTCTCTAGCTCCTCAGAGAACCATTGATGTAAGACCGTGGCATAAAGCTTAGAGAAGGTGTGGCCCACCATGACAATCCTGTAGTTGTTCGGCTCACAATTGCTCTTTGATTTGTGGATCGAATGGATAACGTGTCTTTCCCAAGCAGGGGGAAGCTGAAACAAACCACATGATTGAATAGTTCAACAAAATAGGAATCAAGAGATTGGATGCCATGCTTCAGGAATTTTGCCTAAAAGCCTTCCTCATACGCTGCTATGTTGGTGCTCATAGCTTTGACTATTCTCTTGATATCCCACTCAGAGAAAAGATGGCATGAGGAGAGGGGAGAGCGAATATGTGTTGGGGGTTGTCCGGAAATGTCATAAAGGGAGGTGTTATGGGAGAGCATAACCTAAGGGTCAAGGTCAGATGGGGTATCATGGTATTTAGGAAAGAGGGCATGTCAAAATGCTTTTGGAGAGTGGAGGAGGGCTGCACAAAGTTCACGTCTTCACTGGGAAAGAATGCACGTTTTTCACGGCAAAGAAGTTGACGGTAGGTGGCGCAAAGATGAGGAGCGGATGGGGGGTCATGCGTGAGAGTAAAGTGGATATTTTTATCTCATGAGTCATGACAACTCAATGATACTCCAGTTAAACTCAAGCATGTGCCTCTTCATGAGAGTTTCTTCTCCAATCCAAGTTTAGTTGACTCTACATGATTTTTTCGACTGCCATTTTGAGAAACTTGACCTCCTACTTTGCCTGTGCAAATTAGATGAATTAGAGGGGGGGAAGTCTTATAAAAACAGGTGGAGACCAAGCTCACAACTCGAGTTGTCTTGAGCAAGCAAGCAGCCTTACTCTCTTGTCTTCATCATTATTCTTTCCTCTCTCTTCTAGCTTTTGCTATCTTGTGTCTGGATATCATTGTCTTCAAGTCTGTAACAGTCTCCTTGGTACAACCAGCCTCTTGGCTCTTACGAAATTAAACTCAGCTTTAATCCAATAAATCTCTCTAGGTTTGTTTGATGTTTCAATGATATTTTATGCAATTTAGTAATAGTTATTTCAGCTATTTATTTGGGTAATTTACCATTCAAATATACTTTCTATTTACTCTATTTATCCATATAAAATACTGATTTGCGAAAGATATTCCACATATTAAATATTACAAATTTTGCAAACTTGTTTTCCCACCAACTGCTGGCGGAACAGGCATTACTTTGTTGTTTTTTCTATTGTATATCACAGATTTAATCCAATAAGTCTCTCTAGGTTTGGTTGGTGTTTCAATGATATTTTATGCAATTTAGTAATAGTTATTTCAGCTATTTATTTTGGTAATTTACCATTCAAATACACTTTCTATTTACTCTATTTTTCCATATAAACACTGATTTTCTAAAGATGTTCAACATATTAAATATTACAAATTTTGCAAAGTTGTTTTCCCACTAACTGCTGGCCAAACAGGCATTACTTTGCTGTTTTTTCTATGTGATATCACAGATTTATAGGTTAGAACAGCAAGTACTAAGGCCAGGGGCACCTCCTGAGGTTAACAAGCACCAGCCCAAACAAAGAGGGAGATGTGCTAGAGACACTTAGGGCAGATTTTCCTATTTGTTCATTGATTTTTACTGTTGATTCTCAAAGGTCATCTTATTCACAACTGGTGTAGAAATTAGTGCCAACAAGATCGAATAAAGTTAATCTATGCAACTGAATTCATTGGAAAGCCTTAAATCAGTACAATAATGATTGATGTCTGGCTTTAGGTAAATGAAGAGTCACTTCTCTGTAGTTCGCAATAACCAAAGATATATATTCTAAGGTTAAAGCAAGTTGTAAAGAAAAAAATGCCAACAAAGCACAAGCAATATCAGTATTCTATCCTTCAGAACAACACTGAAACTGTCCTGAATCATCTTAAGAATGAAACAGATGTTGTAACAAATCAATTTCCAGTCTAATGATCATCTGATCAATCTTCTCGGATAGTAACCTAATTGAGGGGCTTTCCCATAAACGATTTAAAGTCCATACATAAAGGAACAAAAAATAAATCAGAAAGAAATTATGAATTCTCTCAGTGATTATAGATCACAGAAAGTTAATCTTCACAACAGAATTCATGGAAAGCCTTATTTCAGTACATTAATGATTTTAATGATTGATGTCTGGCTTTTGGTAAATGATGGGTATTCTCTGTAGTTTACAACAACCAGAGATATATATTCTAAGGTTAAAGAAAGTTGTAAAGGAAAAATGCCTATAAAGCACGGGCAATCTCAGTATTATATCTTTCAGAACAACACTGAAACTGTCCTGAATCATCTTAAGAATGAAACGGAGGTTGTAAAAAATCTGAAACTGTCCTGAATCATCTTAAGAATGAAACGGAGGTTGTAAAAAATCTCTTTCCAGTCTAAATATCATCTGATAAATCTTCTCGAATAGTAGCCTGTAGCTAGCTTGATTGAGGGGTTTTCCCTAGAGAGGCTTTAAAGTTCAAAAATAGAATAACTAAAATAAATCAGAAAGAAATTATACATTCTCTGTAAGACTAAAAAAAGACTTTTCCAACGAGCTTTGATGTCCAAAAATATAATAACCAACAATTCAGAAAAAAGTTATCTCAATAAAAATAAAAATGAAGATAAAGTATTTGCTGGCCTAAAAGGAAAACAAATCATCCAGTCTCCTCCGGCCAGCTTTAAATTCCAGAAATAAAATGACAAAATAAAATAATTTGAAATGAAAATTTAAAAAAATCAGGAAAGAAGAATGAAACAAGAATTTGCAATCATATTAAAAAAAAAAAATTAAAAACAAAATATATGGTACAAAAATACTTTTTATATAAAGACTGTGCTAAGGCAAGCAAAACTTTAAAGTCTAGAAAAAGAAAAACAAGAAGCAAATTAGAAAGAAATCAGAGACAACATCTCTATAAAAATAACAAAATATAAAATGTCTGCAAGTTTAAAAAGAAAACTAGAGAAAACTAGAGAAATCAGAGACCTTTTTCTTGCAAGCTTTAAACTCTAAAGATAAGAATAAGCTAATGAGAAACAGATAGGTGTAATGCTTCTTCCCTGCAAAAGTCCGCCAGTAAAAATAAATAATTAGATAAAATTTGGCAAGTGTAAGACAAATAAACAACAAGCGAGAGAGAAATATATATATATATATATATATTGCCAAGTGGAAACATTTCCTCATTACAAGAAAATAGATAAATAAATAAGGAGCTATAATAGGGCAGCTCTAAAATCCGGAAATTATTGACAGCCAAAAAACAAAAAAACAAAAAATACTTTTGATGCATCTAGATTTTAATAAGGAACAATATTTTGCAGCTTTAACAAAATATTTAAAATAGTGAATGAAAACAGAACGATAAAAGTAGAAAACAATTCGAAAAGAAATTAAGCATTTTCTTCCTTAAAATTACGAAAATTTTCATTTCTGTCAACATAAAATATGAAACTTTTCACCTGCACATAAAATAATAAGATTATAAGAATACTTCACATCCAGAAGACATAATACCTTAAGCTTATAAGAATATTTTAAATCAAGAAAACACAAAACCTTTAAAGCATCGGCCTTCGATGAAAAGCAGTGCGATAAATTTTCGAGTTCAATCACGCATATTTCAAATCAAGAAAACATAAAACCTTTAAAACATCGGCCTTCGATGAAAGCCCGTGCGGTAAATTTTCGAGTTCAATGACGCGATGCGCAAGCCTGACTGGCAACTCCTTGTGCAAAAACTGCGCGGAGTACAGGAAATTATTTTCATTGGGATAGGACCCGAAATCCATCATGTGCTTCAGACTAACGCCGGTTTGTTTCTTCAGGCTGCATCTGTGAATGTCGTCCAGCAGGCTGCGGGATACCGATACCGCTAACTTGTACATAGCCATGGCCGGCAGCCCCAAGCACAAACAACTGAAGCCTCAACAAACTGCTTCAAGGATCACGATTTCATAAGGAAAAATTCGGGACGCCGCGGCGGGTCCTCCATTAATTTTTCCTCCGTGTTCCTAACGTAGTTTTAACACGGCAGGCTGCGACATGGAAGGCGTAATGGGAGTGACTCAACTGAATTGCTCAGACTTCGCATCAGCCACAAGCTCGGAAATTCCAAATTACAGCGAAAGACGAGCTAAATTCGGAAAAAACACGGCAGGCATGTGAAGGGTTCGGAGTTTGCCCGGGGTTTGGGTTTATGTTCGTAATCTCATTAAGGACGGGTACATGACGTGTCCGGATGATGGACGGGATGACTTGCTGGCATCTAATCCGGCAGTTGTCATCTTCCCTTACCGGTCAAGAAAAACACGTGGCTGCCGTTCGTTGGTTTACAACGTTGATAGTTCTGGCTCCATCGCTGAACGACCTGACACGTGTCGATTGGTGTTTAGATAAGCATATCCTTCATTAATTTTTCCTTTTTACTGTTTGAGTTTTCGTGTGATTGGCGTTAGGATTCCACGAGGCTGACAGGCTGACGTGGAGATAGACATGGTTCCATTCCATTATTCATCTTCTTTTTTATTATAATGTTCCTTCAGCTTTTTCTCCTCATTGGTTTTAGGATTCCAAAATGCTGACGTGGACGTGGAAAATAAGTTACTAGAGGCACTAATGGAGTCCTGGTGTTTCTCCGAGTCTATGTTTATTTGTCATGCCACATTCAATGTTTGTGTTTTTCTGAGTATATCTAAATTTTATTTTAGGGATACTTTATTGTTTCGTCAAAGTGGTGATGATATTGGACTAGTCAAACGTGACCATGTACCAAGATGTTGTCCTCATGTTCACAACTTTCTATATTTTTCAATGCTGATGTTACATTATTAAATTAAATATTCAGAAATTTTTTAAATTTTCCAATATTGATGTAACATTATTAAATTTAGCAGTAGTTTAGATTGCCTTTTTGCTTTGAAAATCATTGAAATTCAGGTAAGATTTTAAGAAATTCTGGCAGTGATTTTTGTAAATCTAGGTTATAGCTATCAAATTTCAATATTTTTGGGTGCTCTAGAGGTTTTCGATGGTGTTGAATCCATTTCCACCATCAAAAACATGATTCGAACACTCATATTGCAAGATTTCTTTAAAAAAAATTACCCGGATTCCGACAAATTTTGGTCGTCCGGGCAATTCCTCTGGCTAGATAGACAACTCCTTAAATATAATATTCAGACTTTTTTAAATTGATTTATAACTATATTTCTGGTCGGGGTGCCAAGTGTGCAGAGGGAGGTGTGAGGTGGCAAGGGGCTATGCAGGCCACACGTAATAATAGTGATGACATGCAGTGGCAGTGGTAGGCGGCTTCACCCGCCCTGAATAATGACGATGGTTAATGTGGATGGAAGACAGCGAGGAGTGTCACGTTTTTGGAGAAAACATCAGCGTTGGAGGGAGAAAAGGCAAGGTAAAAACATTATGTTAGTTCCTGAGTTGATGATTGTTGAGCAGGTAACGAAGGCAGCTAGGTAGAAGGTAGGTGAGCATACTAGGGAGTTGGAAAACTATGTGTATTGATTCCTCGAGTATGTTCTCATATCTTGTTTTTTCCTGAGTATGGTTGTCTCTGTGATAAGAAAAGGGCTCTGTATATATGCTCTGATTCTTTGTTCTGCGCTTGGAAGGGATGCATACCACCCTGGTTTAGTTAAGATGTTTATTTTGGATGATGCTCTGTCTGGGAAGAATTTCATTTGGTTTGCTAAGGCTGATAACACATGTTTGTCTGGTCTCTGATTTTTAATTTTGTATGGAAATCCTACTATGGTATTCTTTCATGAGTCCATCAGTGTCTATCATTTGGTTGGTCGTGTTAATTCTGGTATCCTGGGCATGGAGATTGCAGGGGATGTAGCAGGCGAAAGTGAGGGGAAAACCCTAAGCCCGACTTGGTCTTCCATTATACTTGTTTTTTCAACCCTGCATGTCATGTAAATTACTTTGCATGTCAAGATTACAGCACTGCATATCAAGTCCATAGTCCTGGATGTAAATTTCACAGGTTTGCATGTCAATTTCATAGTTGTGCATGTCAATTTCACAGCTTTGCTAGTCAATTTCGCAGCTCTGTCTATCAAGTTAACAGCACTGCATGCCAATTTCATAGCCCTGCTTGTCAATTTTTCAATTCTGCAAGGCAATTTTACGAACTTGCATGCATGTCTTACAATGACAATTTGGGGTTTAGGGGTTCAAGTCATTATGTCAATAGGGTTGAGGGTAAATTGCTCAGTATGCCAAATTTTGGGTTGCTATTTGATGGGGGGGTTCACTCAATTTCCAAGCAGGTCGAGATTTTATTCTTGGGATGCATGGGAGTAGTTGACCAGATTGTTGGTTTCAACAATTGTCTAGGCTCTATCTCATTGTTTGTGGGGAGTGGAAACATCTCGCTCTTGTATTCAAGTCTTTACTCCATTCCCAAGTAGAGAAGTGGAACTATTATAAATTTTTGAAGGCATAGGCATGCTTGTGAGGCCTTGTTTTTGGAACTGACAGATATGAGCAGTGTATGTTGCTCTCAGGTCAGCTTAAGAGGTTGTCGCTAGCTGAAAACATAAATACTTCCAGGGATAAAGGAATCTGGACAGACGATCAAGAGAATATGAAAATGGTTGAGGTGGCGACCCTCAATAAGCATGATAATATTCTATGTAAACTGACTAAAATTCAATACTGTTATTTTGTTTCCTTCTATAGGTCTTCCTAGCATCTCTCACCCTCAAGCCATTGCACATCGGGGGAGAACCCCAGTGTGGATCTGGGTGAACCTTCAGCTACTGGGAGACCAGCCTCAAACAAAATTGGTTAAAGCATAGTTTGGGAAAAGATAGGGCAAGGACAAAGGAAAGGAAAAAGTGGGGCCTAGTAAAAGGGGAAGGAAATTTGGCAAGGAAATTATGTAGAACCTTTTCCATGCCTATGGAGTAGGGACACCTAGTCACGTAAAATCTTTGATTTATGGATGGGAACAAGACCTTAAAACTAAAGTGGAGGAAGACATCCTTGATGACGAGATGGATCCGATGCTGACTGACCCTAGGAATACTAGAGGCATACTGTCATTATTAAAGAAGTCTATTCATATTTATTGGACTATGAAGTGTTTAATGGCTAAAGCCATTGTCACTGTTCAATAGATAGGAGGAGACCCAAAGAAAGCCTCCATATTAGCATAAATGTGCAGGGACGTCCAGGAAATTCACCTCCAGCAACATCATCAGAATGTCTGCCTTGGTCGAATAGAACGATAACTCCAGAGCATGAACCAAGTTGATATGTCAGGGTCAAGTGTCAAGGATTTGACACCCATTGAATCATTAGATGACTGAGTTGAGAGGTTTCTTGTTTTTTGTTTGATATGCAAAGAGCGGGATAGTATTTATTTTGTTTATATGTCACTAGATGTAGTAGATAATAGACCTACTCAGGTAGCTAGAGACAGATTCAAACTGTTCCAATTTTGGTTGGCTTATAACTCTTTGAGGTGGCCAACTAACTTGGTTTCCTATGGGCAGGTTGAGGCTACCAAGTATATAATCTGATAATGTAACCTGCTATTTTGATTAGATGAATGAATAGAGAGGTACTACCAAATTTATCACACACACAAAAAAAAAAAAAATTATAATTACAAAGAATCTTATATCTTTTTAAGATGATGATGATGATGATAGTTAATGTCCACTGAGACGAATCTTTGGTCTATCGGACCTAAATAAAATAATTATTTAATTTGATTTAAGATTTTATTCCTATGCTCAAAAAGCTTGGAGAGAAGCCTCTTGAACTCATTATAATTTTGACATCTTAAAAGGCTAGGAAGGTCAGTATTGCAACAAAGAATTATGAAATTGAGCTCTAATGTGGTTGTACACGGGGCACTCTAAGAGGAAGTGATTTTCATCCTCGATGTTCATATTCTCATAGAGATGGCAGATCCTTTCCATCCATGGTGTTTTAGGAACTGTCCAACGACCTGTTTCATTATGGAGCTCATGAGAGTTTGTTCTAATCTTGGCTATATTATTTTTCTTCTTTGAGCTAGTTAAAACAGAGAGATAATTTTGATCTTCGAATGTGGGGTTGATGACCTCCTTATAATATCTTAATTTTCTTTTAGCTGATAGATGTATTTAGTTGAGAATTATACAAAAAAAAAATCGACAGTAAGATTATTTGGAGGTATGATTTAAGTTTAATTTTTTCTTTTTTCTTCACAAATTTATTTATTTGGTCTAGTTAGGTTTGAAATATCATTTTGAGATTTTTTACTCAAGGTAATTAGTGGTTTTTTTCTTGGTTTTTTGTGAAGGTTATTTATTTTGTGTGTTGGCAATAATCCTAATCAGATGGTTTCTCATTTCATTTTCCCCCATAATGATTAGTTTTGTGGAATCAAAAATAACTGATGACATCAATATATAGGAGGTTGGAAGAACTCTTTGTTGATAGGAAGAGACCACTCAAAGCAATAATGCATCCCTATTTTTAGTGACTTACAAGGTAAAAACAAACATTAATGTCCATCTCAAAGTGTAACAATTATGAATCTTCTCATTCACCAAAGACAAAAATTGGATACTCTTGAAGTATAATGTAGCATTCTTAGGAATCTAGTTCTTAATATTCATAAAGATTCTCTCTTCAGTACCTCAAACCGTTGATCAATTCAACTCAAGTTGAACTTCAAAGAAGAGGAGATAGTTTGTGAGATGGAAGAGAACATCATTGATGTTGATCAACAAGCTCCTCTCCAATGTTGAACATGAGGAAGTCACCAATCAACATGTCTTGTGATAATCTTCACAAGGAGATCTCTAATTTTTAAATTGAGAAAAAAGGGAGATTTGTGATTTTTATTATTTAATTATTTATTCAGCAGTTTAAATAATAGATAAAATGACCTTTTGTGAGCATTTTTTGTGAATGGTTTTGTCTAAAATCCGTAGAGATTTTTAACAATCATAAGTTTAAGTTGTTTAATTTACTGATAAATTTCTGAGCACTTTCTGTGAACAATTTCGTCCAAAATCTGTAGATATTTTTAACAATCATAAGTTTAAGTTCTTTAATCTACAAAGATTGAGTGTCTTGAGGATTTTTTAGAGTGCCAAATATATTCATGCATTCAAAAGTGCATTTAAAACAATAAACAATCACAAACTTATTCATGCATTCAAAAGTGCATTTAAAACAATAAACAATCACAAACTTATTCATGTATTCAAAAGTGCATTTAAAACAATAAAAAATCACACTCTTACTAAAAATTGGATCAAGAAATTTCCAAAAAAAAATATCTATTAATTAGACTATGCCATTATTTATATAATTTTACCCAAAAATATCTATGAAAAAAAATTGAAATATGAAAATTACACTTAAACAAAACATTATAATAATAATATGATATAAATATTTTAATAATTTTTTTTTTATTAAATATGAATACTTCACAGCTTTTTACCAAAAGCAAAGGTATCTCAAGTTTAAAATGTTTGAACAACTCACCTTATCTAAGAACTAGGCATTGAATCACTACTAAATAATTCTAACTATACATTCAAAGATAATTGCACCTTAAGTTTTAATAAATGAACCAATATGAAAAAGAAAGATAATATGGAAAATTACATGAAAAAGAAAGATAATATGGAAAATTATATGATATGAAACAAACACACAAGTACAAATATCCCTCTTAATTATTTTAAAAAATAAACTAGAAACAAAATAAGTCTCTCCGCATACTTCCGTTAACCATTATCTACTTGTAATAAATTCTAATTTTTATTTTTCAATGAACGTAGAGTGTACAGATGGGTGACTTGGGGGGCATTCCATAGAATTTGTGGTTCAAAGAGTGTATCCTAGCTACATCCCTTAGAATTTTAGGGCCCGCCTTGGATCGACATCTAAGAGCAAGCTTTATCCAATAAAAGAAATTATCTCAAATGTATTAAAGGAAATATTGATTTGAAAGCTTAAAAAAACCAAAACCAAAACTTGTTTTTAATCATGTGACGTGTTAGAATATTTTCTCATATCAATAATTTATTTTATAATATTTTTGAAAATTTTATGGTTATAAAATAAAGTAACTCAATGAGTTTATTTTTTTAATAAGATTATTTTTATTTTTATAATTTTAATATTTAAATTATTTAAAATATAATATATAATATTATTATTATTATTATTATTTAAGAAAATGGGTAAATTTTTAGGTTTATTATGATTTTTTATAATAAAAAAAATTGAAATAGATTAATTTTTTTAAAATAAAATTTCAAGTCAAAAATAAAATTTCAACTCAAAATTTATGAAGATAAAGTAAGAAAAGTTGTAGTTTGATTGTTCTACATTTTGAAAGTTTTTTGGACATATTATTTTGGTAAAAAAATGTTTAGAATTTGAGAAGAATTTGTTGGAATCACAAGTTTTATTTATGAACTCTACACAAACCAATGCTCGTGGGGTTTTTCAAAGAGCTAAATTCATTTATACATTGAAAAGAGATTTTAAACAACTAAAAACCAATCACATCAAAAATTGTTTCACTGAATTCCACTCAAAAGTTTCAAAATGTAGAATAGTTAGAAAACACCTTAATAAAAGATTTGCAATACTTAGAATTGATAACACAAAATTTATCAATACAATCTCAAGACTCAAGTGTATCATTATGTGCAAACAATACTTGGCCACATATAATAACTAAATAGTAGTTTAGAATGGAGCAAACTTCTACTCTTTTAAGATGACTCTAGATTTTGGACTGTAAATTGTTTTTTTGTGTTAGAGGAAGATAAACTCTTACCTAATTAAATATAATATAAGGTCACACTCTAAGATCAAATAATGAAATTAGTTTAAAATAATGTCTTTTGGTAAGAAAAATTATTTCATTTCTTAAATCCATTCATAAAAACATATTGTGGTTTTCTCTGCTCTGCCACAAGGGAAACCTAACCAATGGCAAAACCGAACTTTTTTCAGCATCCAAAAATTAACAAAGTTTGTCGATATCAAAATTACAACAAGTTTGTCTTGAGGCATGTAGCCCCTATTGCAACTATACACTGAAAACTAAAAGACCAATATGGAAAATGAATAAAAGGGAAGTAAACAGAAACCATCATCTAGCTTTGGGGATTTTAATTCTTTTGTTACAATTGGTTATTTATAGTTACATAGTCAGTAGCCTAGATCTAGAGGGAGCCCCAAATGAACTTCAATGTGCTACATATGTTTATCCAAACCATGCATAGAGAGTTGAAGTTCATCAAGCATAAGGTGGATCTCATCATTGGCTTTGTTACAGTCCAGCAGGACCCTCTCCAACAACATCTTTAAGTCCTAATAGATATTCATCTTGTACATATACTTACTGAAAAGGCCATAAGTGTGGCCAACATTAGGAACCCAATAAACTATTTCACTTTCCACCTCAGTATCAAATAAGTATCCATGTTCACCTACAATGTTCCTTTTAACCTTAGCAATTTTGTCTTCGATAAATTGGGGCATATGAGAGCAAAAAATCCACACAAAGGATTCCACCCTTTGTTTGGATTTTGAGCCACCATTATCCCTGTAATAGGAAACACCACATTGGATTTTGGCACATTTCCTTAGCGTTGTTGCCACCAACCTGAGAATTGAATTGAGCTTAAGATGCAAGTGGGCAAGTAGGGAGTGAAAGCGGAGGGCAAAGAATGTTGAACATAAATGGGGGATAATGAAGAAAGTCAAAATACGATGAGATGTTGGTGCTAGGAAGGCCCTCAAGATCAAGGAATGAGGAGAGAGACAAAATGACAAGGGGATAGGGAAAGTTCTATATCAAAGAACATAAAATGAAGGGATGAAAAAAGGCAAAGCTAGAAAACGAGAAACACTACTAGCAAGCTTTTTGATTGGATACCAAAGAAAAAATATTGCCTCATAATGAAATAACCAAACAGAGTCAACGAAGATGGAAATTGATGCAATTTTCCACCTTGGTGTCCTTCTTTTGCAATAAACCTATAGTGTGGGAGGCGAGAGACATGAATGGCCATAAAACATTTTGAAACTGAAACTTATACCATTGGCACATGAAATTTTTTACGCTTGTATAGACTATGCATCCACTTTACTTGGAATGTATGATCAAAATGAGAAGTAGGGAAGGTAGTTACCCTGTTAACGACATTTGCAACCCTCCACTCACTAAAATAATTATTGTGTTGATTCTCAAACCAAACACCACTAATCCATACCTATTTTCGTGTTTGACTTGGATTATTCTCTTATTTATTTTGATCATTTTAAAGGGTGCATCACTAATCTACTAATTGATACTTGATGGGACAAAAATCACATTTTTTATACAAGCCAACCTAAATCCTCACATATATATATATATATATATATATATATATATATATATATATATATATATATATATATATATATATATATATATATATATATATATATATATATAACCTCTATTTTCAAGCTTAAATAGAATCTTCTCTTTAGGGTATCTTTTTATAGTTTTTAAACGTCAAAAAATAAAAGGTAGATTCCTCTTCCTTTACTTTATACTCTATTTTTCGGGGAGCAGTAAGAGATATATAAATTGGACTCTTTCTCTCTAGAGTATATTTTTATACTTTTTAAACAGAAAAAAAGAAGTAGATTTCTCTTCTTTAGTTTTATGGAGTTGTTTTTAATGTGATTTTTTTGGAGTTTTTGGTGGATTTTTTGGTCAAAATTTGCGCGGAAAAATTTGAGGTGAAATCTAGATTTGTGTTACTTAAACTATTTTTTTTACTGCATATATGGATTCAACACCCTAAAAAACCCTAGGGCACTTTAATTATGCAGAGTTTACCCATCAAACTTGTGATTTCAATGAATTCCCTCTAGATTTTAGACAAATTAGGCCAGAAAAATAAATCGGAAAAGTTTTCAAAAAGTCACATTAAAGACAACTCGTTACTTTAGACTCTATTTTTCCAGGGAGCCATAAGATGTACATAAATTGGACTATTTTCGAAGGAGAATCTCGTAGAAATTTGAATGACATTTTAAGATTGGTTTTAATTTTTTTAATTTTTTTTAAGACAGTGAAAAAACTTGTCATAACTTAATTGTCAAACATGCACTAAAGACAATCATTACTTTCTCTCTGCTATTCAAGAATGCAAACTAGCTCATCATTGTTATTTAAAGAAAATCATGCTACCTAGAATTACTTGTTGGTAGTTTGTAAGGGGCAACTTTCACTCCTACCAGAAGTTTCCTCTAGGTCTTAGGTTGTTAACCTATTTCCTTAGGTCCAAGAAAACAAACTCTTAACCCAACAAAATAATGATATTAATGTGATAATGATATTAAATTATTTGAAATTGTGATAATTTTTATTATTGTACCTGCCGGCAGGTCACTACGCATCAAATTTTGTTTGATAGTGACATTAATTTTCTTTGATTAGACGTATCTCTTCAATTTTTGTATAGTTTGGCTATAGTCAAGTTTTAATAAATTTTTGTATTTATTTTTTAAATTTATTTTTCTTGCATCTGATTGGTGGATAGTTTCAACATGTTATTGAAAAACGCATAGATCTTAGTGCCAATTTCAATGGTTTTGATCTATCGTCAATCCCTACTCTGCAGTCGTACTATGGTTTTCGCCGACTTTTTCAGTGTGTTGTCTCGGGAATTTGCAGGGCTCTGTACATACAATGCCTTTTTATTTGAGCATCATAACTCACCTTGATGACATTTAATGCAGATTTTGCTTTCGCTTTACTACTGAATAGAAATTTCTATCGACTGGATATGGGCGGAATGGCGCAGGTTCCATGAATTCATGGTTCAATCCTTTGATGTAATTGTTTGCTCATGCATACACTTCGTATAGCACAAAGGCCACTCATGCATCGAACCCACAACAATCGATTTCTTTTAATTCAAATGAACTCCTACTCTCTCATGAAGGTGGATCAAAGGTTCCACTTTAATTTAACAACCAAACATAAATTGAACCTTTATGAAGACACATTATGCGATGTGTCTATAATCTGAAACACATCTTTGGACTTACCTTAGGAGACCCGAATCACCATTCGAACATTTTTACAAAGCCATTGTGTAATACATTAAACCTCTTCATATCAACGTATTGCATATATGGTCCCACATTACAGTTTAAAGGCTCGAATTCTTTATTAAATACTAATGAAGTTAATCAATGGTTGAGCTGCTCTCGCATCAGCCTTGGCGATCCAACAACCACGATGAGGGTTTTTTTTTTTTTTTTTTTTTTTAATATATATATATATATATATATATATATATATATATATTGAGGTTTAACACTTGAAAATAACGCGATATAGATGGTTTTCGAAAACCACGATTATACGTGTGTCAATCCCCAAGAGATATCACGTTTTTTTTTTCCAATTCAACTTACCGCTTAAAAATTATGCGAATACCATTCGCGGGTTCTCCAGGCCGCTTCATGGTTCTGCTCCCTCCTTCATGGTTCCGCCAGCAGTCTAAAATCTGTACTACGCTCAATCGCGCGCATTCACTTCCAGATTTTTGTCACTGCTCACGGCTTTACCTTTCACATTGACGTTAACTCTCCGCGCCTTTACAAAATACAGGGTCTCTGCATGCTGGCAGCATGAAACCCCAACTGGTTCACGTTTTGTTATGTCCCTCCAGGCACGCAGACAGTGCATAACCAACTCCCTAAGCTTAGTTAATGTAATACAAGTCCATTATTTATGGATGGCATGAAACCTCCCTGCGTGGCTTAAAGCCAGACCTCTGTTCACTGCATATACTCAACAAATATATATAACTCCACTATCTATCAGTTCGAAACACACTGTCGATAGTATTAACATCAATTTTTCCATCAATGGCGGAGCCTCATCTCCAAGCTCTAATTCAGAATAAAACCCCTTTTTTCACAGAGGCTTCCAGCTCACAAAACTGGGATAACTAACTCATCCTTATACATGTACTTTTCGATCAGTTAGTAATACAAGGCTCCATATCTACTACAGGAACTCGGATATTCGTCAGATAGAATTCGACCCTTCCATTAAGGAGAGTATCATCTAAAAATCTCTGCACAGCTCTTGAACTCTCTACCCTACTTCTGAACATTTCTATGCTGGAATTAGATAACCATAACCTATGTCTACCTGTGCGTGCCACGATTTAAGAACCGTTTAGTGGTTCACATGCATATGGCTATGTGGTTTGGAGGCTTGGTGATATGTGTCGTGGCATGGCACTTACATGAAACCACCCCTATATTTAAATGAAATCTCCGCATATAACACCGCTTGGTTAACAATTATTGGTTTCATTTTGATTCGCCCAGACTTATAAACCCCGAGACCCACCATAGTGTTTGAACTATGTGGCCATTTTAAATTCGAGCCCAAACTTGGTTGGTTAATACTAAATGTGTATAACAAAGGCACAACACCTAACAACCCGATTGCAAGGAGCTGACATTAAACAATGGACCTTGGTTCAATTACATACGCGCCTTCATCTTTTATAACTTACCAAGCTTCCAAGTGTGGACCTTAGTGATGATCATTCGTATAAACCTTGATTATTAACACCATACATTCCTTTCACATTAAACTTCCGACCATTCAACACGATCCTTAGCTGGGCCCCAGCGCCTTTACATTGCATTAACCACCGAATGGATCTAATGATCCGCAATTTGTCGCGCTCTGATCAACGATCCAACAAACATCAACGAATGTCGCGCAATTTTGATACACGGGCTTTAATTTTCCAAATTCACGCGATGAGGGTGGTTTTGTAATACCACCAAAGGCCACGTGTCCTCCATTGTGTGGAATCTCGTTTTTTTGTTGCAATTCCTCTTACCACCTTGGCGCCGCGCGATACTGCTGGGTTTGCGCTTGTAAACCACCTTCACTGTTTTTTAAGGTTCCAATGACTCTTGGACTCAAGGTTTCGCATGATCTAACTCTGTTCATGCCTTACATTCCCATCCATTGCCTCAACTTCTGCTTTCCTCCAGTTTCACATTCGAACCATCGGCTTCCATCAACAATCTCTCACACTATTGGCTTCGATTAGATGCCATTTCTTCATAACCTCCATCGCTCTCCACTGGTTTCTACTCCACGGAATGGTTTTGCCCATACTTTTCATCTAACTCTACAAGGAATGTCTCTTCACATATTTATGCACTAATTGAACAGTTCTCCAGCTCCTCAGGTATAAATGACAGATCCCAACCTCTGAATTGAATGCTCGGGTTTAAAAGCATCGATTCCTCCATAATCGATGCACCAACTTGCATATGGAATCCCCAGAGTCGATGTTCCACTCGTATTCCAAACCTCTCTCACTGTAATTAAGACTCACCTCAAATTTTCATAACCTTGCACATTCGCCTGGAGCATATGGGTTACTTAAAGACATGATTCGACACTACTATTCAAGTAGACTTTTCTTGGATGCATGTACAAAACCTATATTAGCCCTTTCACAGGACTAATATGCATTGAATTCATACGCACTCAATTTCCATAGGGTTAGAATGGAAAATCATATGCGTTCGGAACATAGCCTTCCACACAGAGTTATTCACGACCCAATTAAAACCCAACAATTGGGAAATCTCACATTGTTCTAATTACAAACAAATGTATATCTGGAGCTTAATATCTCAATTTGGAGAATTGAGATATTAATTTAACTCTTTTCTCTAAAGGTTATAAAATCCAACATTCACCCTTATGCGGGAGCTCTCTTTTTGTCTTTATATAAAACCAAATTCCATAAAGGTCCAACAACTATGTTCAAGCGTGAGTAGTATTTACTCAAAGTCTGTGGGGTAGACCATACAATAAGGTCCTCGGTGCTATCACTTAATAATTCATTAATATACGCTCCGGCCTCCATTCATATGCATATCCAAATATTAAATTCTTCGACCTTTTTATAAAACCCCAGGCCTTTATAACAAAGCACCTTGATAATGTTACCCCTCCTTTGTATATTATGAAAAGGGGTAAGTATCTGATGCTTCACCCCTTCTTAATCACATATCTAAGCTTGGTTTAATACCTGTGATATTAACCAATAATTCGAAACTATTAAAAGTGTGACTTGTGTGTCATGGAGGTAACAACCAAAAAAACATGTGACATGGGTGTACTGGAGTCACTCCAAATGCTCTGATGCGCATTATTCCTTTCCTGATTGACCATCTAAAATTTACCTAGAAATACGGTCATGTTGGAGGAATGACATATGTTTGCAAAATGTGAGGTTATAATGTGAAATTCGATCACCTTCTAGATTTAACTTCACGATAAATTTTTACTTTCCCACCGACCTCCAGTGAAGGCCAATATATTTCTACTAACTTCACGATAGGACATATCGATTTGAGACATATAATTTGATCCTCATGTTCTGCATAAAATCCTCGTGCTCAACTGCAGAGATACACTGATTTTTGACTGAAAATATAAACAAACACTTCACTTCTTCGATCTGTCTCATCCCACATCGCTTTTACACGTAGATGGTGTACATTTTGTATGTTAGCGTTAGAAAAAAACCATTAAAGTGTACATGTCGATGGCGTACATTCAAAAAAAACCAAAATAGTAAAGTCACGCGGAGTGCATACAGCTGGGTCAGTTTGGAACTTCTAAATTATTTCTATTGAATATTTACTATATTTTCATTTAATTCATAAGATTATATATATAATAATTCGAAACTATTAAACAAGCATTCAAGCGCTTATAACATTCAACCCAGGCATATAACTTTAACACGATGGTTACATTTCATTTCGGTTTCTGGGCCCCACATATAACTATTCCATAGTGTTAAACTCGCCGCTTGCCTTGGCTTATCTTCTGCGCAAGTCACCACGCGAATGCCGTGCGATCTCTCCCTCTCTAGATCAGATGCTTCGGGTAAGTATCACGTTTTTTCTCCGACTGAGGTTTAATACTCAAAATTAACGCGAAAAAAAAAGCTGTTTTCGGAAACCACTCTAAGACGCGTGGCAGCCAACCACTGATATCACGTTCTTTTCCACAATACAACTTACCACTTTTTACAAGCACGAATACCACTAGTATCTCGAACGCTGGTTTTACTGTTCATTTCACCGTTCTGATTCTCCTTGCTCGAGGTTCCGTCAGCGCTTCAACAACATATTATAAAGGATTCACCTCCGCCTTCGTTATCTATGAATTTCACTCCTTTTGTATCACTTCTATGCTCTCGATACATACCAACCATTACGTCCAATACTGTGTATCAGTGATAAATACTCACACACCAATTCACCAGGATTTCATAAGAATCGAGCCTCCTTCATATAGCAGGCGCATGAATTCAATTAATTGTCACGCTCTCTTTGAAGTATGCCGAAACCCTCAAGTGCTGTAATTAACATAATTTTCCTCAACATATTTAGGATTACGCTACAACCCAATTACAAAGTTTTGTTACTTACAATTTCCATTCAACCTTAACCACGATATCGATATTATTCACACTGACTCTTCCACTAAATGCAAAGCCTTATTTTAGAGCTCTATGACAGAGTTCCATCCACAAAGTTAATCACAGGGATTCAACTATTCCCATACAGAAATTGATTCGACCAATGCACATGTAAAACTGGACAGATTCATTCATATATAAAATCTTGAATTTACTTACAAAGCTTTGGCCAGATCTTTGATCAATTGGCCCTTCAATTGTAAAAAATTATTAGGATTAAAATTTGTTGAGATGTTAAATAAATCTAATACAAATAATAATATGATTTTTTAAAAATAATTTTAGTAATTGAGATTATGTTAAATAGTTATAGTGAATAATTATTATTTTTCTAATTCAGATTCAAATTTTCACCAATTACATGATAAACATTAATGTCTTGATGATTATTACTTAAATTAGTTATATTTGAACTAACTGACACCTTTATTACAAAGGAAATCCTCATAAACTTCCTCAAAGTCAAATTGCAACATTACTATATTTACACTAGTAATTATCAATTGGTTACCATCATCAACACAAAAGTTATTTTACTATAATTTAGATAGATTTAAACTACTACTACGTAGCGCATAAATTTTTTATTTTTACTTTAATTTAATTATATTTAAACTAAATTAACTTTATAACAAAGCAAATCTTCATAGACATGCTCAAACTTAAATTGCAACAATTATTTCTAATTTAATTTAACTATACTTTATTACAAAGCAAATCTTCATAAACATGCTCAAACTCAAATTGCAACATTACTATAATTACATTAAGAGGCATAGTATTTTGTTTTTTAAAAGTTGCAAAAGTTTATAATCAATAAACAATTAATACATATAGTCAAAAGCATATGGAATCCCGCATAAAAATAAAAATCTATGGATTATAATGCAGTATTTTTTTTAATAATCAATAAAGAATTAATACATGGTCAGCAAAATCAAGAAATAAACTGGAAGTATGATTTACTCAATTGTATTGACTCCCCCAACCAATAGTCAACGTTACAAACGTATATTCTCTTAAGGTTTTTTTAGGCCAATTGGTTTAGAGTTTGGTAGATATTGGTTAGAACCATAAGTTTTAATGAAGAACTCTCACTATTTACCCAATAATTAATTCACAGAACTCCAACCAATAACTTAAGTACAAAAGTGGCAGATTGATCAAAATAAATATCTATATAAACTGCATACTTGAAATAAAAGGTAAAGGAAATAATGTTAACAATCGATTTTCGATTATTATAGTCCCATGCCTAACGGCAGGGACTAATAAGAACCATTCCATGAGACTCGAACTAACATTCGAATAGCATTTCAATTTTCAATTCTAGGTCAACTAATATTTGGACCCATCTCATGTATATTCAAATTAATATTCAAAGGGGCATATAGCCCACAGTCTTCCTTCACCTGAAATCCGAATGTATCAGACTTGGACTAGACTCAAATTGCAACAATTATTTCTAATTTAATTTAACTATACTTTATTACAAAACAAATCTTCATAAACATGCTCAAACTCAAATTGCAACATCTCTATAATTACATTAAGTGGCATGTAATAGCCGTAATAGCTATCCATAGACATTTCCAACATCACATTGCAACATTACTATATTCAAACTAAGCAAAAAGTAGTCGCTAGCTTGTAGCCTTATTAAATATTAAATTTAATGCGAAAAGTTTAAACATAAATATCCATTAAAAGAAATGAAATTATCACCGAATTGGATTATACGATGAGCTGATAGGGGTGGAAGTGGAGGATCCAAATAGATGTCCTTCTATACCACAAATATCTTCGCTTATTGCTCAAAGATATTAATTACACAAAAGTAAATAATAATGATTATAAATTATTTTCCTCAAGTTTGAGAATTATGGCTTCGTATCTCATCAAACATGAATCGATTCACATAAAGAGGGTGGGAGTTGAAAAACTAGCAACTTGTTGAAAGAAGTGGGGAATTTATTTCGAACACTCTCCATTTGAACTAGGTTATTAGGCATTGAGAAAATAGAAAACAAAAACATAGCGATATCACCTACCTAACCTTGCAACCAAATAAATTGAGGCAAGGGCTATGAGTGAATGTGATTTATAACTATAAAGAATCTTATATCTTTTTAAGATAGATGTATTGATTTGAGAAATACAAAATAATCGAGATTAAGTTTGTTTGGAGGTATGATTTAAGTTAGTTTTTTTTTTTTTTTTTTTTTCAAAGTTATATATTTACTCTGTATAGTTAGGTTTGAAATTTTATATTGAGAATTTTTAGTCAAGGTAATTAGTGGGTTTTTTTTTGAAATTAGTTATTTTGTGTGTTGGCAATAACTTTAATTAAATGGGTTTTTATTTTATTTTATCATTTGTAATGATTAGTTTTGTGGAATAAAAAGTTATGGATGACATCAATATATAGGAGGTTGGAAGAAATTTTTATTGATAGGAAAAGACCACCCAAAGCAATAGTGTCTTACAAGGTCCATGAAAACAAACATCAATGTCCATCTCAAAGTGTAACAATTATGAATTTTCTGGTTCACCAAAGACCAAAATTGGATATTATTGAAGTATAAGGCATCATGCTTAGGAATCTAGTCTTAATCTTCATAAAGATTCTCTCTTAAGTAGCTCAAACCATCCATCAATTCAACTCAAGTTGACTTCAAAGAAGACGAGATAGTTTGTGAGATGAAAGAGAACATCATGGATGTTGATTGATCAACAAGCTCCTCCCCTCCAATGTTGAACATGAGGAAGCCACAATCAACATATCTTGTGATAATCTTCATGTTTATTAAATTATTAGAATATTGGGTGTTTCTACAAAGTAATATACCTAAGTGAATATGTGGGATGAAATTATTATGGCATGCAAACCCTCTTAAGTGACTTTTGAAAATCATCAACTTTGCTTCAAATTCTATAACAATATTTTTTTGTACTATGTTCATTATTAACTTTGCTACATCAATTAAATATAATATTTCTCAATTTCAATATAAATAAAATAAATAAATGATATATACCAAATATCTTCGAAATGAAATTACATATAGATTTTCACATCAACATGTTTCGAACCACTTATTGTGGTTGGATAATTAGGAAATAAATGTTATATTTAATGTAAATAAAAGAAATAAATATTTTTATGATGATTCAATCTTTATTTTACTAATGTTAAAATTTAGGTTTATAATTAATATCAATTATAAGTTTTAAATGAATTTAATAAAATATATACTATTAAATTCCCAAAACTCCTTGGAACGATAGAATTTGTCAGATTTGCGATTCTAAGTAGGTGGAAGATGAAAAGCACTTCCTTTTAGACTGCCCAACTCTTACTCACATTCGCTTTCAATTCCCTACCATCTACCACACTTCCAATCTTCTTGACCTATTAAGCCAACCCACCTATAGCGATCTTGGAGCACTTATTTATCTTCTCTTTGACCATAGAAACGAGATTTTGAAGAATCAAACTTAAATTCTCTCTCCTCTCTTAAGGTTCGATAGACCACATTGGTCTTAGCGAACGATAACCACCATCATCATCATTAATCATAAATATCTAAATTTTTTTGTTGAAATATAAAAAAAAAATTCACTTTTTTCATTTTGATAAAATAAATACTTCCCTTTTAATTATTAACTAAAACATTTCTATTAAAAAAATTACAATTATTTATATAATTTAAACATCATAAAAGAAAACTACATATTTTGTTTAAAATAATTAAAAAGATACAATACATCTTCTTTTTATTTTGATAAAATAAATATTTCTGATTTTAACACTTAACTAAAACACTTCCATTAAAATATTATAGTTATGTGTATCAATCAGAATCATTATAAAATAAACTGCCTTAAACAAACAAACAAAAAACACTATATACAAATAGTTTTGTGCGATTTGATTTTTATTTTTTAGGTGTCATGTCAATCATAAAGTTCTAGGTTATTTAAATAATTTAGTTTTAACATGTGACTAAAAAATAAAAATGGAATGGAAGAAATCTAGAAAAATGGGGAGATTTGTAATTTTTAAAACACTTCTATTAAAATATTATAGTTGTGTATCCATCAATCACTATAAAAGAAAACTGCCTTAAATCTTAAAAAAACACTATATACAAATAGTTTTGTGCCATTTAATTTTTATTTTTCTAGGTGTCAAGTCAATCATAAAGTTCTAAGTTATTTAAATAATTTTGTTTTAACATGTGACTAAAGAATAAAAATTGAATTGGAAAAATCAAGAAAAAAAAAGGAGATTTGTAATTTAAAAAAAAATAAAAAATAAAAAGAGATTTGTAATTTTTATTATTTAATTATGTATTTGGTAAATTAATTAATAGATAAAATGGTATTTTTGTGAATAATTTTGTCAAAAAACACTATATATAAATAGTTTTGTGCCATTTAATTTTTATTTTTCTAGGTGTCAAGTCAATCATAAAGTTCTAGGTTATTTAAATAATTTAGTTTTAACATGTAACTAAAGAATAAAAATTGAATTGGAAAAATCTAGAAAAAAAGGAGATTCTTAATTTTTAAATTTATAAAAAAATAAAAGGAGATTTGTAGTTTTTATTATTTAATTATGTATTTGGTAAATTAATTAATAGATAAAATGGTATTTTTTGTGAATAATTTTGTCTAAAATTTATAAAGATTTTTAATAATCATAAGTTTAAGTTGTTTAATTCACTGGTACTTTTTGTGAACAATTTCTTTTAACATTTATAGAAATTTTTAATCATCATAAATTTAAGTTGTTTAGTTTACAAAAATGAAATGCCTTGGTGATTTTTTAGTGTGTTAATCTATTTATACATAAAAAATGCATTAAAAACAATAAACAATCATAATTTCATTATGTATTTAAAAATACATTTAAAATAATAAAAAATGACAATCTTACTAAAAATTATATTACTAAATTCCTAAAAAATAATTTCATCTATTATCTAAACAAATCCATAAAAAAATATTTAAAATATGAAAATTACAATGAAACAAAACAACACTATAATAATAATATAATATAAATATTTTAAAATAATATAATATGAATATTTTAATAGAAATTTTGTATTAAACATAAATACTTCACAACAAAGGTATCCCAAGTTTAAAATGTTTGAACAACAAACTCACCTTATCTATAAGAACTAGGCACCACTCAATAATTCTAAGGTATCCCAAGTTTAAAATGTTTGAACAACAAACTCACCTTATCTATAAGAACTAGGCACCACTCAATAATTCTAGGTGTACATTCAAAGATATTTGCACCTTAAGTTTTAATAAATAGACCTACGTGAAAAAGAAAGAGAATATGGAAAATTACATGAAAAGAAAGATAATGTGGAAAATTATAGGATATGGAAACTAACCCACATGTACAAATATCCCTCTTGAATATTTTAAAAAATAAACCAAAAACAAATAAGTCAACCCGCATACTTCCGTTAACCCTTATCTACTTGTTTCTAATTTTCATTTTTCAATGAACATAGAGATATACATGGTAGATGAGTGAGTTGGGGCATTCCATAGAATTTGTGGTTCAAAGAGTGTATCCTAAGTCCATCCATTAGAATTTTAGGGCCCGCCTTGGATCCACATCTAAGGGCAAGCTTTATCCAATAAAGGAAATTATCTCAAATGTATTAAAGGAAATATTGATTTGAAAAAAAAAAATCAAATTTATTTTTAATTTTTTTATAGGTTTTGTGTTATCTTATAATATATTTTTTATATTATTGTGCTTGTCGCTGACAGGATATTACACATCAGGTTTTTCTTGATTGTGACATTAATTCACTTTGATTAGACATATGTTTTCAATTATTTTATTTTATTTTTGCCATGGTTCACTATAAGATTTATTATTGTTTTTTTTTTATTTTAATTATTTTAATTTGAATTATCTGTTATCTAATTGGCCAAAAACTTTCACTTGTTATTGCAAAATGCCTAGATTTTATCACCATTATTTGTACTGTCATTACAAAAACATTCATATCTATGCTGCAGGTCTTGTACTTTATCTGGAGTCGGGCTATTGCGCTCCTTTATCTGAAGAAAGGGTTCTTTCACGTCATACGAGAACGTTTCTGCGGTCGGCCTTGTCAGTACTCAGTCTTTAAGAAATAATTTTAATTTTTCCCTCAAATTCAAATGTTGTGCATAATATTGTTTGGTTATAATGATTTCTGGTACGAATCAAGAAAATAAAGCACGCCAAATACTAGTTTCCTCGCAATATGTAAATGCGACTGAGACGCTTAATCGCTGAATTTTGGACAGTTGGCATACACTTCTATTAGTTTATCGCTTGTGCTGTGATTAAAATCTGAGTAGCTTTTGGTTCAAAAATATTCAAAACTTAGAAATATTACAAAATCTATCATATATATAAGGAGCAATAACAAAAATGGAATTAAATACAAAGTTAAAATAATATATATCTTATTATAATACTCTTTTTTTTTCTTTTTTCTTTTTGTTGTTGTTGTTGTTGTAAAGGAGCAATAACAAAAATGGTTCCACCGTATCGACTCACGGTTCCACTTCCAATACTAATTCGCCTTTAACCTTAACTTCATTCTAACTCTTGCCACAACAACTTCTCTTCGGTGCAGGAGCTCTCATCACTCTACACATAACTACACTCATTGGAAAATCCACAACTGGCTATTTCAAATTGAATGCTGTTCAATCAACCTTAATCCAGGACTGACTCACGCATTCTCATACAACTCCAATTACCTTATGCGTAGAATCGATTGACACCCATATGTAATCGATTCCCTCCAGAATGCCTCCAACCTTGATACATATAAAGCCTCTTATATACCCAGTCATACACAGAATTACATTTTAATGCCCAATTACAGAACTCTTGCTACAACGTTTTCTTCGACACAGTAGATCTCATCGATCTACACAAAACTTCCATTCCTTATGTTGGTCAATCCTAACGGAATTGGAAGACTTCCATTAAATTAACTACGTTTGCCGGAACAAGATACAAAGTAGTACCAATAAATCTCCAAGGGGTTCCTTCACCTTGAATATTAATCAATTAAACAAAGTTCAATACTGAAACCAAATATACCGATAGCCAGGGATTTACTGCCCTTCACGAGAATTGAATTTAGCTGTATAGGACTCACTAATTGAGTATGCGCTCTCAATTTCATAACCAATTTTTCAATACTAGACAGGATTCCACTTTGTTTCTTATACAATTGGGTTAAGGGAATTCGAATTCGTTTACGCAGGACTTAAACCAATCAAGGCACATAAATTTCAGAATACAACATCGACCGGAAGGTCGAGTTCTTCAATGACACACAGGATTCATCTGACCAGAGTTTAAACCAATCTGGCTGACATCACATGGCCATTTGGAGGCGCGATGAGTCATTAAATCGAGTTCATAATAGCTCATCGCGTCCGCAAACAAGTTTTGGTGTACAACCGATTTGGACGCGCGATTAACAAATGAAATCCGGCGTATAATATGCATCGAATCCTGAATTTGAGAAAACAAATGGGCCATTTTGAATGTTCCAATTCCGATTGGGGACGGAGATGCGATGACCAATTCTTAACTCCAGCCTATAAAAACATCGGGTCTAGACTTGCAACACAAAACAAACGAGCCATATAAAATCTCCGATTTCGATTTAAGGATCAGATGCGAAAACTAAAGTTTAAGTCCGCTAGATAACACGGATCGGGTCCATGACATAACAAACAAACAGACCAATCGTAAAAGTTCCGATTGCCGATTAGGAACGGATGCGATGAATACAATAAAATCCGCTGCAATAAAAGGATCGGCTCCTCCAAGGGAAATCAAAACTCGCGGATTTAAATGCATCACGTCCAAGATAGGTACTCTAACATGTATATTGACTATAATATTATTTAAAAATAAAAACATGAATAAGGCTATTGATTCTAACTATTAATTTTAGAGCCTTGTTTCGAAGCGCGTAACAATTTGAACGTGCCATAACTAACAACTTTTGATGCCTAAATACTCGATGATTAAACTAATGAGAGAAGATGCAGTCATGTATAAAGAGAATTAATATATAAATATTTTAAGAAATTTTCCTTGGCTATGGTTAGTGTTTCATTAAAAAAAAAAAAATCATTGAGTTTTAATGCAAATTAATCTCCAAAGTTAATGATTGGATGTTACTTTTTCGAAAAAAAAATAAAAACACAAAATTAAATTTCCTGTTGTTTAAATATTATTAAAAACATTTTAGATTACCAATTTAAAATAAAAAATTTAATAGTGATAATATATCACCTGTTATGGAGTATTTTGCTATACCTTTGCATCGAAACATCCATATAATATTTCGTGTGCGATGATAGAATCCTACATATGATTAATATATGGAACTTTCCAACATTCAATCTATATCATCTTAGTATATAATCCTTGTTTCATTTGGTAACGTGGCCAATGTTTGACATGTAACTCTCATCGCGATGTTAACATCATTGCATCCATTACATTTTATTACATTACATTGAAACCAAATATACCGATAGCCAGGGATTTACTGCCCTTCACGAGAATCGAATTCAGCTGTACAGGACTCACTAATTGAGTATGCGCTCTCAATTTCATAACCAAATTTTCAATACTAGACATGATTCCACTTTGTTTCTTATACAATTTGGTTAAGGGAATTCGAATTTGTTTATGCAGGACTTAAACCAATCAAGGCACATAAATTTCAGAATACAACATCGACCGGAAGGTCGAGTTCTTCAATGACACACATGATTCATCTGACCAGAGTTTAAACCAATCTGGCTGACATCACATGGCCATTTGGAGGCGCGATGAGTCATTAAATCGAGTTCATAATAGCTCATCGCGTCTACAAACAAGTTTTGGTGTACAATCGATTTGGACGCGCGATTAACAAATGAAATCCGACGTATAATATGCATCGGATCTAGAATTTGAGAAAACAAATGGGCCATTTTGAATGTTCCGATTTCGATTGGGGACGGAGACGCGATGACCAATTCTTAACTCTGGCCTATAAAAACTTCGGGTCCGGACTTGCAACACAAAACAAACGAGCCATATAAAATCTCCGATTCCGATTTGAGGATCAGACGCGAAAACTAAAGTTTAACTCTGCTAGATAACACGGATCAGGTCCATGACATAACAAACAAACGGGCCAATCGTAAAAGTTCCGATTGCCGATTAGGAACAGACGCGATGAATACAATAAACTCCACTGCAATAAAAGGATCGGCTCCTCCAAGGGCAATCAAAACTCGCGGATTTAAATGCATCGCGTCCAAGATAAGTTCTCTAACATGTATATAGACTATAATATTATTTAAAAATAAAAACACGAATAAGGCTATTGGTTCTAACTATTAATTTTAGAGCCTTGTTTCGAAGCGCGTAACAGTTTGAACGTGCCATAACTCACAACTTTTGATGCCTCATTACTCGATGATTAAACTAATGAGAGAAGATGCAATCAGGTATAAAGAGAATTAAATATATAAATATTTTAAGAAATTTTCCTCGGCTATGGCTAGTGTTTCATTAAAAAAAATAAAAAACCGTTGAGTTTTAATGCAAATTAATCTCCAAAGTTAATGATTGGATGTTACTTTTTCGAAAAAAAATAAAAAACACAAAATTAAATTTCCTGTTGTTTAAATATATTAAAAACATTTTAGATTACCAATTTAAAATACAAAATTTAATAGTGCTAATATATCACCTCTTATGGAGTATTTTGATATACCTTTGCATTGAAACGTCCATATAATATTTCGTATGTGATGATAGAATCCTACATATGATTAATATATGGAACTTTCCAACATTCAATCTATATAGTCTTAGTATATAATCCTTGTTTCATTTGGTAACGTAGCCAATGTTTGACATGTAACTCTCATCGCGATGTTAACATCATTGCATCCATTACATTTTATTACATTACATTGCAGTGTATTGCAAAGGTCTCTTTCACATATATTTACTCCGTTAAAAAATCCGAACACACATTATACAACTTTTCCCAAGACCCGATTTATAACATAACTCCATGATCAGTCGTCGCACATTCAACATAATATATTAACATTACTATCGACCAAACCATTGCGTTACATTTGTCAATACTTCGGGCCCACAGTACTTACCTCACCATTAATCTTCGTCCATCGCGTGCAACGCATCACCATCAGATCTTGACAATAGTAGATCGGACGGGTAACGTAGATATCGCGTTCCTTTTCGTTCCGTGCGTTAACACCACAAAAAAAATGCGATACAAACGGTTTTACAATACCGCCTGTGGATGCGTGTCGAGCCAAGACACTAATCGCGTTCTTTTTCCCAAAACAGCTTACATCTTATGAATTGCGCGAAACCCACCGATCTTCAACCCTGGTTTCACTATTCTCCTCATAGTTCCGTCCTTCCAACTCAAGGTTCCGCGTTAGTCCATTAACACTTTAATATCAAATTTAACTTTACTCCACACAGACTTAGGTTGGGCTCTGCGGTTCTATGTTAAATACATTCTCCACGTTTACACATTCCTATCCACTGATCATCGTGTTTTTAATTACTCTCCTCGAAAAGTTTAGACAGTGCTTTGTGCCTACATTCATATGTCGACTCCAGCACAAGATTTCACCCCTACTGCATATATAATTCAGAACCCTTGGAAAGAGTCAAGGTCCTTCTTCGGACAGTGAACCCAGAATTCAAATTACCGTCAATGCTTTACACAGGGGATTACTACTCACAAACCCTGGTTACCCATACCTTCACGAAGAGCTCGAGTAGTCCATACATGCAATTTCATTCATTTTATACCACAGAGTTCTTATGTAGCCGCTCATAGAATTCGACATCTTCACACAGGATTAGACCAATACTACTCATACAGCTCAAATTTCAATTCCCACACATATATGTATACTGATTCCCAATTTACCTTTATCATTCAACTCAAACATAGAACTTCACATCTCTATAATTACATTAAGCGGCATGTAATAGCCATAATAGCTATCCATAGACATTTCCAACATCACATTGCAACATTACTATATTTAAACTAAGCGGCAGGTAGTCGCTACCTTGTAGCCTTGTTTAATTTGGTAAAGATTTGATATTTTCTTATATGAATAATTTATTTTATAATATTTTTGATAAATTTTATGATTATAAAACAAAAATTATATAGTTGTTAATATCTATTGCTTAATTTAAATATAATTTAATTAAATTAAAAAATAAAATTAAAAAACAAAAAATTTATTATAAAATAATAAAATAGTGTATTGTTAAATGCCATCACAAAAAATATAATTAATTTATATATATTAAAATATGTTTTTAATATAATAATAAGTCATTTTAAATTAAAAATATGGAGGAAAAACTATAATTCATGAAAATGGAAATAATAATAAAAAAAAGAAAAAAAATCACTTATAAAAAAAATAAAATTAATAACTAATAAAAATGGAATTTACTAAATAGCTCATAATACAACCTCAATCAATCACCTTACAAATAAATAAATTAAAAAAAAAATGAATTTTCAATCTTAAAGTATAAATAATTGTCATAAATTTTTGGTGAAAAACAAACTAATACATAGGAAAAAAATGAATGCCTAATACCATGGAAAATATAAAAAAGTTACTTAATAAGTTTATTTATTTTTTTAATAAGATTATTTTTTCTTTAATTTATTTTTATTTTATTTTATATTTTTAATAGTTTAAATTATTTGAAATATAACAAATCTTTATAATTACTAATATTTTCAAGAAAAATAGGTAAATTTCATAGTTATTATGGATCAAAATTCTTAAAATAAAATTTCAAGCCAAAATTTTTGAAGATAAAGAAAAGTCATAGTTTAATTGTTCTACATTAACATATTTTTTTCTTAAAACTTGTTTAGAATTTGAGAGGAATTTGTTGGAATCACAAGTTTTATTTGTGAACTTTGCACAAACCAATGTCCCAAAGTTTTTCACGGAGCTAAATTCATTTATGCATTGAAAAAATATTTTAAACAATTAAAAAACAATCTCATCAAAATTTGTTTCACTTAATTCTAGTCAAAAGTTTCAAACTCTAGAATAGTTAGAAAACACTTCAATAAAACATTTGCAATACTTAGGATTGCCAACCCAAATTTTATCAATATAATCTCAAGACTCAAGTGTATCATTGCATCATTGTGTGTAAACAATACCTGGCCACATATAATAACTAAATAGTGGTTTGTAATGGAGTAAACTTCTACTCTTTTAAGATGACTCTAGGCTTTGGACTATAAATTGTTTTCTTTTGTTCCAAGAAGATAAACTCTTAACTAATTAAATATAATATAAGGTCACACTCTAAAATCAAATAATGAATTTAATTTAAAATAATGTTTTTTTTTAAAGCAAAATTATTTCATTTCTTAAATCCATTCGAAAAACATATTGTGGTTTCCTTTGGTCTGCCACAAGGGAAACTGGACCAATGGAAAAACCAAAGTTTTTTCAGCATCCAAAAATTAACAAAGTTTGTAGATATCAAAATTACAACAAGTTTTTCTTGAGGCATATTCCAACTATACACTAAAAAATAAAAGACCAATATGGAAAATGAATAAAAGGGAACTAAACAAAAACCATCATCTAGTTTTGGGGATTATGATTCTTCTGTTACAATTGGTTATTTATAGTCACATAGTGAGTAGTCTAGGTCTAGAGGGAGGTGATCTGAATATGGGTAAACTAGTTTTGTTGTGCTAGCTCCCTCATAAGTTGAATAAAATGTGTTTAGGACTGTCTCAAGTTAGCCACTTGTGAAGGGGTTTATGTGTCAAGTTTTGAGAGTCCTTGATGAGAAATTTATGAGTTAATTAGCTTTTAAAAACTCATGTACATCAAATAAAATGCAGATAAATAACATACATCATACACATTACACAATGGCTGATAACAGAGTTCACCCCTCCTGGGCTACATCTCCATGGACCTGCTTCAACTAGTTAGGCCCTCTTGGGATTAATGGTCAATTGTCTGATTACATACACCTACAGTGCTCAAATGGCTTTGTAACTTACTCCATTGGCTTCAGAAGACCCAAAAACCTCAAAATAGACTCTTCAATATCTGAAAATGAACTTCAGCTGATCTAGGCATGACCTCCTCTCTTGGTGGCCCTAGGCTTCTTTAATCTTCAAAATGGAAAAAACACTTTCAGAAGTGCTCCAACGCCTTTGAAACCTATTCCATCATGCTCAGAGCATCAAAATAATCTAGGAATGACTCCTCTTGAGCCCAATTTGGTCGAAATATGCAAAAGTTATGCTTCCTTCAATTTTTCCCTAGAAATCTCCTCCAAAATTGGAAAAAATTCAGTTAACGTAGCTAATTTTGGGAGTCCCGCCTAAAATGATGGACTCTTCCATTTTAAAATGGGATTAATTAATTTAAGTGCATTTTAATTGCGACTTAATGCGCTAATGGCACACTTATGAAATCCCATTAAACAAACGATTAACACATTTTAAGCATTTGATTAAGGGTTAATAAAACCCATTTAAGCGCTTTAACTCTGCATTAACTTGGAGCGCTCCGCTCCTGGTTCTGGGCCACGGTCCCGTGGAAACTGTGGGCTGACCCCTTTAAACTCCATCCAAAACTTGTTTAAACAATAAATAGAAAGTGCGCCCATAGTCTATTAAGACTTGCACACGTGGTATGGTGGTAAGATGTTTGGGTTATGTGGGGGAGGTCGCGGGGTTGAGCCCCGACCTTCGCCCTTCCATCAGTTTAAGATTTTGCATAATAAAATATGCATATCCATTATCGTAGGTTTAAACCTTACAAATACAAAATATTAATCCACCCATTGAACATTAGAATTCCGCCACTTTGGACTTTGGATAAATGAAATTTCGACCATGGTTAATAAAAATTTTGACCCACCATATAATATATGAATTCGACCACCATTGAAATTTTCATATCCAAAATTTAACCTTGGTCCACCAGAGGGGGCACTTGGCGGCCCCTGGCTGCACCACGTGTCATCCTCTGGTTGGATTGTCCCCAACTTTAACAAAAATATTCATCCCACCATTAAAATAATGAAATTCAACCTTGGTGGAGAACCATTAAAATAATTTCACCTTCAAAACTCTCCTGCAAATGCTCGGTGCTTCAACCAATGTCCTCCTTTTGCTACTGACCCATTCCAACACTTGTTGGCTACTTGTTGACTGATAAAACACTTTGTTGTACCAAAGCGATCTCTTGGTGCTTGGAAAGCTAATTGATGGCCTTCCCACTGAGAATCTTGTTCCTCCTTTGAACAAACATGAATTTGATGCAAGCTTCTCCCTGGAAACCACTTTCCCAAGTTAAGCCCATCTGAATGAACTAAAACAATGAATTCCAGCATCAGTAATAACAAGAAAATAAATGACCATTCTTTTACCTCCACGGTTCCAAATTCTACATCTAGAAGAATGAATTCGCCACCTCTTTCGCTTCTTAGCATCAACACGTCAAATGGTGTACAATGGTTGTTATTTTGGCTGCAAAATTTTTGGTATCTTGTCCCTCTTTCCATCATCCTCCAGTTCGACATGCTGCTCATGCCATGGATTTGAGAATGAAGGCTAAACATGAGCCTCTCGCTCAAGAGTGGACCTTCACAAAATCCTGCGACATCTTGTCACAAACAAAACCACCAATCTGAAAAAAACATCATGCAAGAAACATAACTTGATGACATATCCTTTTGCTTCTTCAAAACAACAAATTCACATCATGTGAACATCGCCATGTACTCTCACATCTTAGTGTACAAACCATCGACCAAACACAAGTCGACTCTCATGCATGTGCAAATGATAAACACTCTCAAGTTGACATACATACATGATAAACAAAGTGAGTCAACATACTCCACTTTCAAACACCTTTTTGGCGTAAACATGCAACATAATTTCAATTGGAAAAGAAATGCATCAATCATCAAAAGACATGCAAGGCCTTAATTGGTTAAGAAATCTAAGCATCTCTTACCAAACCACTTCAATGACACTTCTTTCAGCTACACTTCATCATTATGTGAATCATCTTGACCCACATTGATTATGGAATTCTCCTTTCCATTCTTGTTGATTTGAAAGGAGTGTATTAGTTTTGCTGTGCTAAGTTTCCTTTCAGTAATAAAAACATGTACAATTTGTCTCTGTTTGTTTGCTTAAGGAATGAGTGTTTTAACCATGAATCATAGATGAATTTGTGAACTTTAAGCATGAAAATAAGCCTTAAAAACACTGAACAACAATGTATAACAGAGAAATACAATCACACATAAGTTTTACACAGTAGGCATGATGAAGCAGTTCACCCCTCCTGGGCTACATCTTCTGTTCCAGCTCCCAATGGCATGTCCCTATTTGTCATTATGCTCAAAATTGTAAATTACATGTGTTTACAGGCCTCTAATGGTTGCTTTCTCTACACCAATGGCTCCAGAATTCTCAAATTAGTCTAGTTAGACTCTTGTTTCAACCAAAGTGGTCGAAAATTGACCTCCCAATGCATTTTTCCCAATGACAGCTAGAAAATCTCCACTAAAAGTGGAGACTGGCACTTAACTGGCACTAAAAATAGTAAAAACCCTAATAATAGGGTGCCTCCATCTTTTCCGCCGGAATAGATCGTTAGGTTTAAATGTTAATGGTTAGGTGGGGGTGGTCACAAGTCGACCCCCTTCCTAAAACCACGTGGTTATGGGATTTTTAAAACTCCGCTACGTTAAGTTTGGAACTCAGAGTGTTGATTCCGCAAACCATGGCATTTGATGCCATTACTTCGCGCCATGTGACTGGTGCAAATATCCGCCAGATAATCCACCCCACTAACCGTCAATTGCAATCTTAAAGGTTACCGCATGACATGTGATCACTTATATCGCTGCCAGTTGAGGTTTAAACTGCCAGTTTGGATAGCATTGGGGTATCAGTGATAATTGCCAGGTATATGGTGGTTAGGCCTGGCCCCTTTTTTTTTATCCGCCCAAACATTTGTTAAACCATATAACGAACCCATAGCCCTATAGGGTTAAGTAACACCCGTAGAACAATTGGTAAAGCTGTCCGTGCCCACGCCCGAGGTCTCCGGTTCGACTCCTGTGCCCTCCAACAAATTTTACCATACCCTTCTGAGGACACGTGGCAGCCTCTGGGCTTGCCATGTGTCTCTCATCCAATGGCTTAAATAAAAAAAAAAATGTGCAATCCATCCAACGGTCAGAAACACATCTTAGATCAACGATCCACAACATGCCATGTGTTGAAATCCTGTTAACTTAGGAAAAAAAAATATTCCCAAAATATACATGCTGATTGGGCATCCTAGTCACAAATTTTGCTATTTGGGAAAATGAACAGAATGTGATATCTTTCTCATACGACATTGGTTTTTCGAACAATTCACGACGTCGAAATCGCAACAACGAGACCTTTCCTGTCGCTCGGGTTTGGTACAGTTTTGAGCACTGATTTTTTTAGCATAACACATGATCTCCTTATCACACCTCCCCACTAGGAAGCTTTTGGACCCAAAAATCTCTCTGGATTACTGAACATGAAGATGAGGAGAGTGTGTCCCCACTCTTCCAATATTTGTCCACTGAAATTTCCCTAATTTCATTAATTGGATCTTTTCATGAAAAGACAAATTTTTCCTTGATTTCGTCGACCAACCATTGCTATCTATGACACTGTCATGCCGCACATTTTATGAATTTTCAGAATAGAAATCTAACTTTGCAGTAAACATCTTGTTTCTACATTGGTCTATAATCAAAGGAAACTTGGAATTGTTCTCACCTTGCACTCTGTCCTTATGGCGATTTTTTGCTATTTTGGCCTTGAACTTGTATTGACTCTCGACCAAGTTTCTTTGCCATTGTACCATGCCTTTTGGAAACCAGCAATGAACATTTGTGAATCCTATGTCTTCTTTTCCAACTTGTCGTGTCCTCTCTTTAACCTTTGCAACTTCTTGCACTAACACCTTGTTTTTAGCACCGTTCAACACCAATGTCGATTGCTGCAACTGCTTGTCATCTTCTTTCAAAGAAAACCTGCTTTCAAACTGAAACAACTCATTACATACATTAGCATTTGTTTGAAAAGGATGATGTAAAACATCTCTTTGTTTAATCATCATCAATTTCAAGTTTTGGCTTGCATTGACTAGCCTCTTCATTTGCCTTAAATTAACTAAAGAAGTCTCTAATTTTTTACGATGAGCTCTCACAATATACTCATTGCCATCTTTGAATAAATGGTATTTTTTATCATGGCGATGGAAGATTTCTTTCCTCTCATACAAGTAAGGAATTCACAACACCATACCCGTTATATCAAGCAGAACAACATCTAATTCAACTGTGTCAATGAAATGTGTAGTTATTGCAAAGTGCAACATGCACTTCTTTGAAACCTGTAAATTTGCATCCTTAAAAATCCAACCAAGTGGATATGGTTTTGGATGTGGAATAGTCTCAAGATTAAGTTTCTTGACCAAGTCTTCAGAGATTAAGTTTTCTTGTGACCCACTGTCAAACAATGTGTCAACCTTGGCATGTTTGGAAATGACCCTCACATGAAATAGTTAAATTCTCTCTTATTCATTTGGAGCTTGTATGTGACAGTTAGATACACTAGAACTGGGTTTAGTTTCATTCTCTTTCCCTTTCATGTTATTTAGTCCCATAGCTATGATTTTTGTTTCATTTCCTGAATCTGACCCTAAGTCTTGTTCAACTATTGTAACAGTTTTGCCTTTCTCTTTGGCCTTCAAACTTTTTGGTTTCAACATTGGATGAAGTTTCCAATAATGGTCTTCATCATGGCTAGTTTTAGAATAGTATTTGCAAAATAATTTTCCCTTCTCTTTTCTAATATTTTCATTTCTCTTTTTATTCCATTTGCCTTTAAACTCATTTTCCTCATTCTCATCTAAGTTTTGTTTTCCCCTTGCCTCCAAATGTGTGGCTTGTACACAAACTTCATCTAGGCTTGTAGGGTTAAACACAAGGATAGTATGTCTTAGGTAGGTATGTAAGCCTCCTATATACTTGAGAAAAGTGTCTTGACTCTACAAATCTGCCCTAATAAGAGAGCTCTTCTCCTAAATTATTGGGTATAAACTTGTACATTTTTTCCTTTCAATTGTTTAAATATTTTCCAATCCATTATGGTTTTCTTCATGTGAGCTAATGGATAAAACTGTTGTTTTATTGCAGAAATGAAATCAATCCATGATAGAATAATCTTACCATGTTTCTTGATCTCCTCCTTTGTCTTGGCTTCCCACCAAACAAGTGCTGCACCTTCCATTCTCAATGAAGCTAGTTGGATTTTGGTATCATCATCATGAAAGTTTTGGATTCTCAAATAGACCTCCAATTGCCTAATCCAATTATCTAGCTTTTATGCATTAACTTCACCATTAAACATTGGAAATTCAAACTTAACATCAAGCTTTAGAAAAGGACTTTTACCAGTGTTATTTGACTTGTGTGACTGGTGTACTAAAGATGAAGTAGAGGATGATGATTATGAGGGTGAGGATGGTGACTTTCCACTGCCTCCATTTGCTCCATTGCCCTTGTTTGATTTATCTTCATCATTATGGCCTCCTAATGATCCCTAACCTTCCTTGTGAAGTTTGGATCCTTCTCCTTCTAGTATTTCATTCCTTTCTTGATAAAGGACTCTCACCATTTCAATCATGTCAAGGAATGCTTTTTTGTACACTTTTTCTTCCTATTTGGGATCCATCTCTTCATGGATTTCTCCTTCCCCTGGAGGCATGCTTAATGCTGCTTCTGCTTGTTTTGGAGGTGAGCTAGGTGGTGGAGAATGTGGCAATCTTGCCCTCCTTTTCTGTGGCTCACTTTGAGAACCTCTTGCTTCTACCAATTTTCCTTCTCCTCTCTTAAGCTTGAGCCTAACAAGCATGAAAACCCTTGCAAACAGTTAAACAATCTTTGCACACAAAACACCAGAGATTAAACTCTAGCTTTGATACCAACCTGATCTGAAAGGAGTGTATTAGTTTTTTTGTGCTAAGTGTCCTTTCAGTATAAAAACATGTACAATTTGTCTCCATTTGTTTGCTTAAGGAATGAGTGTTTTAACCATGAATCATAGATGAATTTGTGAACTTTAAGCATGAAAATAAGCCTTAAAAACACTGAATAATAGTGTATAACAGAGAAATGCAATCACACATAAGTTTTACACAGTAGGCATGATGAAGCAGTTCACTCCTCCTGGGCTACATCTGTTGGTCCAGCTCCCAATGGCATGTCCCTCTTTGTCATTATGCTCAAAATTGTAAAGTACATGTGTTTACAAGCCTCTAATGGTTGTTTTCTCTGCACCAATGGCTCCAAAATGCTCAAATTAGTTTATGTAGACCCTTGTTTCACCCAAATTGGTAGAAAATTGACCTCCCAATGCATTTTTCCCAATGACAGCTAGAAAATCTCCACTAAAAGTGGAGACTGACACTTAACTAGCACTAGAAATAGTAAAAACCCTAAAATTAGGGCGCCTCCATCTTTTCCTTCGGAATAGATCGTTAGGTTTAAATGTTAGTGGTTAGGTCGGGGTGGTCACAAGCCGATCCCCCACCTAAAACTACGCGGTTATGGGATTTTCAAAACTCCACTGCATTAAGTTTGGAACTCAGAGTGTTGGTTCCGAAAACCATGGCATTTGTTTCCATTACTCCATGCCATGTGATTGGTGCAAATCTCCATCGGACAAGCCGCCCCACTAATCGTCAACTGCAATCTTAAAGGTTACCGCATGACATGTGATCGCTTATATTGCCGCCATTTGAGGTTTAAACGACCAGTTTGGATAGCATTGGGGTCTCGGTCATAGCCACCGGGTATATGGTTGTCGGGGCTGGCCCCTTTTTTTATCCACCCAAACATTTGTTAAACCATATAGTGAACCCACAACCCTATAGGGTTAAGTAACACCCACAGAGCAGTTGGTAAAGCTGTCTGTGCCCATGCCCGAGGTCTCTGGTTCGACTCCTGTGCCCTCCAACAAATTTTACCATACCCTTCTGAGGACACGTGGCAGCCTCCAGGCTTGCCACGTGTCTCTCATCCAATGACTTAAATAAAAAAACTTTCAAACCATCCAATGGTCAGAAACACATCTCAAATCAACGATCCACAACATGTGACATGTCGAAATCTTGTTAACTTAGGAAAACAGAATATTCTCGAAATATACCTACTGACTGTACCTGCATGCTGACTGGGCATCCCAGTCACAAATTTTTTGCTGTTTGGGAAAACGAACAGAACACGATATCTTCCTCATACCACATTGGTTTTTCAAAAAGTTCATGGTGTTAGAATCGCAATGACAAGACCTTTCTGGTCACTCAGGTTCAGAATGGTTTTCAACACTTTCATTTTTGAGCATAACACATGATCTCCTGATGACTTGTCAAGATCTCTTTCCACTTTCTTCAAATGTCATGGATGACTTGTTATATAGAGTCCAACACTTGTCTACAAGATGACCCTGCTTATGGAAATGAGTGCAAAACAATTGCATCTTCTTTTCAACATGGTTTCCCTTGTCCAATGGACCTTTCACTTTCCGTCTCCTCTGTTTTGAAATTTTCTTGTGCATGGCTATCTTCTTCCAACATATTGAAACATTATGGTTATTCAAACCACAAAAGGAACATGCAAACTTTATCCAAATATTATGTGAAGACCATGTTTATCATAATCAAAATCAACTTGATTAAAGGCAAATTTATTCCTTGAACGTTCCCCTTTGCCACCTTCTTGAGGAGTTGAATTTGATGAGGTAGTGGCTCTCTTTGGAATATAAACAATGGCTTCAATGGTTTTAGAGCTCTCAACATCCTCTTGTTTTCCATTCTCATTAGCTGCATGCTTATGAGCATCTTCTAACATAGTGGGTGTAAAAATTTTGCATTCCTTATGAACACAATCTTCAAAAGCTTGAGGTAATGAACATGTAATGAAATTCCTTCTTGTAACACCTTCATGTGCTTCCTTGACATTGGATCATTCTCCATCATGTTGTCCATAACCACGACCCAAATACTTAGGCCTTTCCTCAACAAAAATTGGCTCAACTATGCCTTGTGCATGTTTTCCCAATCCTTTACCTTCGTAGCCCATCTTCATAAATAATTTGTACCCTATTCCTCTATTGTGTCTTTCAAAAGCACCTACACATTCATCTTGAGAGGAAATTGAAGATAGAATTGAATTGCATACCTCTTTTTCAAGCACATGTTTGGCTAAGGTTTCCTTGGCATCATGGAATTGAGTCTTCATCTCATGCATCTTTGCTAGGTTTTCATTGCAATATGGAGCTGAGTCTCCATCTCATGCATATTTTCAAGAAGCTCTTGCTTCTCCTCCTTCATGGCAATCAAATACTCTTGAATTATAATTCTCTCTCTCTTATCTTCATACATCTCTTACACCATATCATTCATGATGTAGAGCTTCTGCAACATCTCTTCATTTTTGCTAAGGAAGACTGACTAGAAGCAATTCTTGATGAAGCTGCTATCACACTTGTAATGCACATAAAGCTTCTTTGTTGTGATTTGAGAGCTGGGTCACAATCTTGACCTTCTCTTCACACACATAAAATTTCACATAGTTAAATTCTCCTTGCACAATTACAAATCCAATAGTTAATTCTTCTATCTAACCTTGGCTAAAATGAGCTAAAAATTTCTCTGATACCAAATTTATCTGAATACGGGTAAACTAGTTTTGTTGTGCTAGCTCCCTCATTAGTTAAATAAAATTGTGTTTAGGATCGTCTCAAGTTAGCCACTTGTGAAGGGGTTTATGTGTCAAGTTTTAAGTGTATTTGATGAGAAATTTATGAGTTGAATATATTTTAAAAACTCATGTATAAAAAATAAAATGCATATAAATAACACATAATATACACATTACACAATAGCTGATGACAGAGTTCACCCCTCCTGGACTACATCTCCATGGACCTGCTTCAACTGGTTATGCCCTCTTGGGATTAATGGTCAATTGTCTGATTACATGCACCTAAAGTGCTCCAATTGATTTTCAACCTGCTCCATTGGCTTTAGAAGACCCAAAAACCTCAAAATAGACTCGTCAATATCTGAAAATGGTCATCAACTGATCTAGGCATGACCTCCTCTCCTGGTGGCCCTGGGCTTATTTAATATTCAAAGTGGAAAAAACACTTTTAGAAGTGCTCCAATGCCTTTGAAACCTTTTCCATCATTCTCAGAGCATCAAAATCATCTAGTAATGACTCTTGAGCCCAATTTGGTCGAAATATGAAAAAGTCATGCTTCCTTCAATTTTTTCCTAGGAATCTCCTCCAAAATTGGAAAAACTCCAGTTAATGTAGCTAATATTGGGAGTACCACCTAAAATGGTGGACTCTGCCAAATTCGCCACCATTTTCAAATGGGATTAATTAATTTAAGTGTAGTTTAACTGCAACTTAATGCGCTAATGGTGCAATTATGAAATCCCACTAAACAAAGGATTATCGCATTTTAATCATTTGATTAAGGGTTAATATGTTAGGTCCCTATATTACTAGTGTAGTAATTTATTGTTGTTAGTGTAGCCCGCTTATTTTTATTGTTGTACCCCTGTAACTCCCATATTGTTATTATTGTGCCCTTACATTATTATTGTTAGGTCGGCTAGGATTATATTGTGACCCCATGGACTCCTATATATAGAAGGAGGTTTTGTCATTTGTATCATCCAAGAATTCTTCATTTATGTAATGTAAAGGAGGTTCCCCCCTCGAATTGGCTTATTTATAAGGTGTTGATCTCTCTTTTCTTCGATTTTTGGAGCTGGTTTCATAACATTTGGTATCAGAACTTTGGATTCTAGGGTTTCACTGCTCTAAACAGGTCATCGTGGAATTTTCACTATAATTTTTTTTTCTACGAAGGTTCAGAAGCTGAAATTTTTAGCACTAGAAACCGAAATCCTGAGGAAATTTGTGTAAAAATTTCAGATCTTGGTTCGTAATATTTTCAGAGATACGATATGTGGAAGTTAGGGTTTTTGTAGGCTCCCGAATTTCATCTAAAAGAGGTGACCTTGGGAAAATTGTCATAACTCTCTCTCTCTGAGCATTGGATTTGAATTCTTTAAAAAGTGGCCACAAGTACACTAACTTTAGTTTCATGTGTATCAATTTCAGAGCCGAAGGAGGAAGCAGTGACATGTGGCACACCGTACAAGTTCTCTCTACTGAACTAGTCCATAATTAGGCCATTGTGGGAGATTGGGCATAACTTTGCGTTGAATAATCAAAATTAGGTCAGACTTGTGGCATTCAAATGAAGATTCAGAGGGATACTACAGGACCTAATTTCAAATATTGAAGATACACAATCATAGAGATAATTCAGTTTCGATATCGGGCTCCTCAAAAGCAAGAAAAAGGTGTGTATTTTTTTTTCAAATTGCATAAGTCATGTTTGAAAAATTAGTTTGAAGTGATTCCAAGGGAATATTGAAGCATAGATATTAGTATTAGGTTATAAAATGCCCCCTAAAAATAATTTAACACACATTAAGCCCTCATAATACTTTACAATGACTCATGAAGATGAAGAAGTGCAACATGATATATCAAAATTACAAGAGCAAGTGCACCAAATTTTGGTCTCGCAAAGATCAGCAAAAAATCAAATGGATGTTTTGAAGAAAGGCGTGGAAGCTAAGATGTATGGTTTGAAGAAGGGCATGGAATCTAATATGGATTTTTTGAAGAAAGGCGTGGAAGCTACGATGGATGGTTTGAAGAATGGTATGGAAGACAAAATGGAAGGTTTGAAGGAAGACATGGATAGTTTGAAGGAAGGTTTGACACAGTTGATACAAGAAATGATACCTAATGGAAAAAAGATAGTAGATAAAACTATACCTAATTGATACAAGAAATGATTGAATTTCTTCCTATACCTAGCACCAGAATGTCAAGTGATGGTTTCAAATGGAGGAACTATAAATTTCTCTAGAAAATTCCATAATATCAAGCTAACCATGGGCGAATATGTATTGAATAGTCCAATGGTTTCCATTCCAATGGGAGCTGCTGATGTTGTACTAGGAGTACAATGGTTACAATATTTGGGGATGGTAGCTTTTAATTTTCAAGAGATTTTCTTGAATTTTTTTTTCGGAAGGAAAGTAAGTCAAATTACAGGGTATGGTAGGGAAGTCAGGAAAGATAATAAGCTCTAATGTCATGATGAAGCCTTTGAAGAAATAACAATGAGGCGTAACTGCACAATTATGCTCACTAGAAGTTCTAACATCAAAATCATCTATTTCTCCAGATCTCCAAAAAGTCTTGGACAATCATTCCAAGGTGTTTGAAACTCCCAAAGGTCTCACACCTATTCATGATCATGATCATACTATTCATTTGATTCCAGGAAGTGTTTCTCCAAACATAAGGCCTTACGTATATCCTTATGTCCAAAAGAGCGAAAATTGAACGTATGATTGCAGAAATGTTAGAGGTTGGTATAATTCAACCTAGTCAAAGTTGTTTCTCTACTCAGTAGTATTGGTGCACAAGAAGGATGGATCATGGCACATGTGTCTGGATTATAGGGAGCTCAATAAGCCCACTATTAAAGATAAATTTATCATTCCTGTGATTGATGAATTATTGGTTGAATTACATGAAGCACTTTATTTTACCAAGTTGGATCTTTGTTCAGGATATCATCAAATTAGAATGAAGTCTGAAGATATTCCGAAAACAACATTTTTAACTCATGAGGGTCATTTTGAATTTTTGGTCATGCCTTTTGGCCTTACCAATGTACCTTCTACATTTCAAGGGTTGATGAATTCCATTTTCAAACCCTTCCTTAGAAAATTTGTTTTAGTATTTTTTGATGATATACTAATCTACAATAGGCCTTGGAAGGATCATGTTAAACATGTTGACAGGGTGCTCAAACTATTGGAGGAGAAACAATTATATTCAAAAACCTCCAAATGTTTCTTTGGAGTACAAGAGGTGGAATATCTGGGTCATATTGTATCTCACGAGGGTGTTAAGGTAGACGCTAACAAAATTAAAGCCATTAAGGAATGGAAAGTCCCCAAAACCATAAAGCAGTTGCGAGGATTTCTAGGGTTAACAAGGTATTATCGCAAGTTTGTTAAGAAATATGGGATAATAGCAGCACCTATAACAAAATTATTGAAGAAAGATGCATTTTCATGGATTCCTAAAGCAACTAAGGCCTTTTAACATCTTAAAGAGGCAATGTGCCTAGCACCGGTCTTAGCTACGCCAGACTTCAAACAAAAAAACCTTTATTGTGGAATGTGATGCCTTAGGAAATGGAATTGGTGTTGTTTTAATGCAAGAAGGAAGACCCATTGCTTTTGAAATTAATCCAATCAAAGGAAAGTATTTACAGAAAGCTATTTATGAGAAGGAAATGTTGGCGATACTATACGCACTAAAGAAATGGCGACCTTACCCAATGGGAAGACACTTCAAGGTCAAAACTGATCATGATAGTCTTAATTTTTTTTTGGAACAAAGCCTATCTTTAGAAGAGCAATAAAAATGGGTCACAAAGATGTTGGGTTATGACTTTGAAATCATCTACAAAAAAGGGAAGCTAAATGTTGTTGCTGATGTACTCTCAAGAAAGGATGAAGAGGTGGAAGCATTGCTTTGTGCCATTTCTTTTATCCAACCACATTGGATAACCGAAGCAAGGGATGAATGGAAGAAGGATGAATAAGTGTGGACATTCATTCAAAAGTTGCGGCAATATCCTAGTACATATGATACTTTTAGTTGGAAAAATGATTCCTTATGGTACAAAGATCGCTTATATCTTTGTAAGAATTCCTAACTAAAACAAAAGATTCTTTTGGAATTGCACACTTCTCCTTTAGGAGGACACTCAAGATTTTTGAAAACTTACCACAGGGTGAAGAATTTTTTTTTGGGATGGCCTTGGATTTGATATTCAAAATTTTGTGGCGGAATGTTTGGTTTGCCAGAAAAATAAAGTTGAGACAATTAAGACCACGGGTCTTCTACAACCTTTATCCATTCGAATTCAACGTTGGGAGGAGATTTAAATGGATTTTATCACATGTTTACCTAAGTCTGAAAGAAACAATGCCATCATGGTGGTAGTTGATAGAATTACCAAGTATGCACACTTTTGTGCATTATCTCATCCTTTTAAATCAAGTACAATTGTTACTACATTTATGGAAACAATTGAAAATCTACATGGAAACCCAAATATTATTGCAAGCGACAGAGATCCCATTTTTACTAGAAATTTTTGGAGGGAATTGTTTTCTTGTTTGGGTACTCAACTAGCTCATAGCTCATCTTATCATCCTCAATCTGACGGTCAAACTGAGATAGTGAACAAATTTTTGGAAGGATATCTTCGTTGTTTTGTATCTGATAAACAAACACAATGGGTCAAGTGGTTACCTCTGGCTGAATGGTGGTATAACATTTCCTTCCATACTATTAACACTGGAAAATCGTACATCAGAAGATGACAATAATTAATGTCAAGCCTAAGGATTTACAGGGCAGGAACACATTATGAAATCAAGAAGTATTTAAAATCTCTAAGCTTTTGAGGAAATCAGATTTGAACTAGTCTTAAATTCTGAATTGAGCGCTTAATCCTTCGAGAAGAGTGCCTTCTGTATGCCATTTTTCCCAATAAGAGCGCATTCCTGGAAATGGAAAAATGTCACTTTCCGGGACCACACAAAGCAAAGGACAGTTACTCCTTAAATGAAGCCATCTAAGGACAGTCACCAGTGCCTCCTTAGACACTGAAAAAAACCCCCCCCCCCCCCCCCCCCGCGCAGGGAGGGAAGGAGGATTTTAAATCCCCTATATAAAGCCACCAACAGATGAAGAAAGGTTGATCACATTGTTATGCTGGCCAGAACTGTCCAAGCAATACCAGCAGTGTGTGACCCAGAGCTGGAGATAGATTGGACTCGGTTGTTGGCCACCCAACAATCCTAGTCCATCATATCGTAGAGAGAGGGAGACTGCATCAGAGGCAGAGCTTGGAAGCCAACATCCTTGCATTGGGACCTAGAGCCATTTCCTATGGGCCCTTTGGAAAGTGGGTAAAATTTCTTCTCCATTTCAAACGTTTAATAAGAAGAGGCCTTTGAGCCATCGTTTGCATTATTATCGTTTTGAATCTCTTCAATATCTTCTATATATTTGTGTTTAGTTTTTAGTTTACTTTGAGCATACATTCGCATATTTTTTCCTCTAGATTATATGCTTTTAAGCTCCACCACTTTCTGCCTGTGACCAATAGTTTATAGAGGTAGACCACACCCCTTAAATTGGTGCGATTTCGTACACCCGTGTGTCAAATCCACCACCACAGGATTGGCGACTCCACTAACGGTTTACAATTTTATGTGGTTGTGCCATCTTTTGTAGGAGACCTTTGTCTACGCTGGAGAGTTGAGCTGACAGTCCTCTGATCCATCGCACAATCCCTAGATTCACTTGGAGTGACAGACTGAAGAAGGCAGCTCCTAATCTTTTTACTTGTAGGATTTTTGAGCACAATTTTTTCTCACAGACGCGTAGTGTGCGCATTCAAGACTGACCTGCGCGTAGGAAAGCGCACTTGTCAGAGCCTTTTCCACGCAAATCACAGAATGAGATTTTTATCCCTATGTTCTACAATTTTCTGCTTGTAAGTTTGATGGGCAGCCCCTAATGTATCTGCCAACACTTGTGTTGATACCCCACAGCTTCTAAGAACTTACTTTTAGCTGCCTTCTGTAGGCTTAGAGTTAGTTTTCATTTAAGTTGGTTTTTTGAAAAAAATATTCACATAGTTTAAGTTGGGGGAAAATTAACCATTGCATTCCGAACAATTTATGTTTTTCAAATTCTGGTATGCACACTTAGATAAACTAGTCCAAGTAAACTAGTTTTATTTTCTAGTGTAGAAATTGTTTAGTTTAGTTCAATTTGTGCATTAGGGATTGCAGGACTAGGAACGATTTGTTGATTATAGAAAGTAATCTCTGCTACCTTTGCACCATTTGGTGATCCTAGGTAAGCATATGAATTCTCTATATTTACAATTCACCATCTCCCTTTATTTAGTCACATAGATTAACTAGGAAAATTTGAAAGCGGCCCTTTATCAAGAAATGTTTTCCGTTTGAGCCAGGAACAACATCACATAGTTTAACTAGGGGACTTTTGTAAAGGATCATCGATATCCATATGTTCAAACTATGATATTGTTCACTATATGCTCACACACACTCACCCACTAAGCAAAGGAACACACCTAAAACTAACTTAACCAAACTCACTAAATTCTCCCTATAGGGGACACAAAAGAATTTATAGTTTAAGTTAGGATCAAGGGGGTAGGCATCTAATAATCCGCCTTGATCATACTTCATATTGAAACATAGAATTTGTGTATTTAAGGAGCTTAAAATCCACCTATCAGCCCATGGAAAAGAAAACTCGATCTTGACAGAGACCCGATTTAGAGGGGGTTAGGCTTAGGCGCAATGCGTGTGGTATCAGTTGGGGCTATCTGACCTGGCTGATACTCGATACTGTTAGATGACTAACAATAAGCCCAAGACTCGAATTCTCACGTGGGATGGTGGTTCTTAGTGGCCAAAAACTAGGGCATCCTTTACCCTATAGGTGATGGTGTAGGAAAGCGCCAGACCCTCTACCCTTACCTTGGTGGATTCTCTTTGGCTGAATGGGGGCATCACCAGCTCTTACGGGACGTTGTGCCAGCACTCACAAGAAATATTCTTAAGGCCCAATTACTTTTGAGTGTGTGAGGACGCATAGGTCTTCTAGGATTTTGAGTATCACGTTCAAACAAAAAAATAACCATATTTTTTGTTTGATTGATCGCATAGATTAAGTTGAAGGGAAAATTTATTTTATTTTTGCTTTGTTTTATGTATGTGGCCATAAATTCGCTTTGATAATAGAATCTATCCTCTCAAATTTTTCCAAAACCTAACCTGGTCGACACCCCAACGGTCTCAACGGAACCTCGTCGATCTAGGCATCTTTTGGACCTCCCCCCATTATAGGGAGGGGTTCCAGGACTTTCTCCATTCAGACATCAAAGATGGAACACTTCGACAGTCATTGGTTCATCCTTCATTGGAGAAACCATAGTTGGGAACCCTAGTCGGTCTCCCAACACCAAACCGCACACCACTCCCCCCTCGACCCCTAGGGGGCAGAGGAGCGCGTCCCATTTGGGAAGCCAGCTGAACACACATCAGGGTATGTCACAGAATAACCCTCATTCTAACCAGTAATTTGTGTCTTCACACGTTGCCATGGCGTCAACCTCCCAGTCACCCTTCTCAGCTGCATTGAATCTACTCGATTTAACCAAGCTTATAAATGACCCCATCACACACAATCCTTCATGGCCTCCCATGCCCACGAAGCTCCCTTCGGATATACCAAAGTTCGAAGGAAAGCAAGCGAAACACCCAGGTAATCATGTAATGACCTTTCACCTGTGGTGCTCATCGAATAGTATCATCGACGACACTATTCGATTGAGGCTATTTCAACATACTCTTATAGGAGTAGCCACGAAGTGGTACATGGAGCAACCTCCTGCTTCACATGGAACCTTTAGCGCCCTCGCTACCATGTTCCTCACTTATTTTCAGTTACCCATTCACCATGATTCGGGAATGGAGTTACTGACTCATTTTAGACAAACCCCCATCGTGCATATCTTTGACCATATTCATGAATGGAGGCGACATTGCATTTTATGTAAAGCTAAACTCGACAATCGGGTCCTCTTAGATTTATTCTTGAAAACTCTGATGGCGGAGATTTCAAAGGATGTGGCACAACAATACCCCACATCTGAAGAGGACGCAATCAGTAAAGCCCAGAATCTTGAACTGATTTATAGGCAGTCAGGATACATTTACAATATCCTGCCTAACGCCCCACGCCTGCAAAATTATCAAGAATTTCCAGGCGCATCGAACTCTGTAGACGGATTAACTGGGTCAGTGACCCAAGGTTACCTAGGCAGCAGTAGTCACAATCCCGATTACGCACATAATTCTACCCAGAACATGTCTCAACCTGGATTTCAAAGTCATCATATGCCTCAACAATATTTGACTAGTAGGGCGCAAGTGTATCACCAAGGAGGACCCTATCCTCCGACTGAGGGGACCCAGTACCCAGAAAGAAACACTGATGGAAGAGCTTCCCCCCAACAGCCAGGTGAAAACAAGGGACAACGTTATGCCCGGTCCCAAGCACACGACACACCTACGCAAACCAATGCACAAGTGAACTTTGTGCAACCGTCCCAAAATCAACCACACTAGTATAACCAGGAGAACTACCCTCCTAACGTGGTTAAGAAAAAATCAAAAAACAAGCCAAAAGGGAACCCTGGACAAGGGGGAAGCAACCAACAGCACCCACTGCGATCCCAGGCTGGAGGTAATTCTAGCAGGAATCAAAACCAGGAGCCAAGCAATGCCCAACAGCAAGGCAAAAGGCCACCTTTGCGAACAAACCATTCTTGTTCAATATGTGGTGAGTACAGGCACTATAATCACCACTATCCCGATCTCCCCAAGCTAAAAAAGCTTTAGAGTAACCAAGGACAAGGAGGATCTTCCCAACAACTGATGTTATGCAATAACCTTTCCCCCACCAAGGGACGATCAGCACTTAGCAACAAAACCCAGATGATTCCGGGAAAAGTAGCAATGAAATTTACATGACTGGGGAAGAAATGTTTTTCCAAACACGGAATCGCAGTTATGACACCCCACCAAACTCCACTACATCAGGGGCTAGTACTAGTACATCGACTACACCTTTGACCATTTCAAAGATGCCTATAGAACCATTGCCAAAAATGGCAAAGGGAACTAATAGGCGAGCAGGTAACTAATCCAAAGCGGCCCATAATTGTAGCATCGTGGACGATTTAGCTCAATCACCCACAACTATGTCCGCGTTGGAAGTACTACAGTTGTTCCCAAAGCAACGGAAAGCCCTACTTTCTGCCTTAGGCGTTATCGACCCTTCCGATACGTGCATGATGGCTTTTGACTTAGACAAAGCCACCCCTAGGATTCCTTCCATGGTCACCTTCCAAATACTGGTATCGGTCCAGAATATCAGTATTCACCGATGTTTCATTAATGAGGGTGCATCGACATGCATCATGTCGAAAATTTTTTGGTAAAAGTTGGGTTCTCCCGAACTAAAACCCTCGGTCACAATGGTTTGAGCCTACGACAGTCGTCCCTCGACCCCCGTTGGCCTCTACCAAAATGTCCTAGTTTGTTTAGCTGGCAAGAAGGACCATATAGACATTGAAGTCTTGGACGCTCACTTGGATTACAATATAATCCTTGGGCGGAGTTATATGTACACCATGTCCGCCATAGCCTCCTTCGTCTTTCGCATTATGATGTTCCCCCACGAGGATCACATCATTACCGTAGACTAGCTGACAGATAGCGAGAAGCGTCCCCTAACCGACATGGATGTAATTCTACCCTATGTAGATAAAACTGCAGATGGTCTTTCACGGTACCAAGAATATGGCCCTGGCCAATTCAAATTGTCGTCCGTCCTAGGGTCATTCCTAGGAGATCCTCCCATTATCGTTGAGGCATTGCCCGATGCCACAGGGGCCTCAGTGTGCATGATGTCCACATCAAGCACCGAGGTTAGTCAGGACACAGACTCAAGTAGTAACGTCATTGAGGCATCAGCCACGACAGCTTCTCTAGCCTACGTCGCCTCCCAAACCCCTTTCCTCTACCCTCTAGCTGGATTCGTCTCCTAGCAGGTTTTGGCAACACTGGTGTTACCCAACATATTGTTGGCGTTCCCAGTTTGGTACCTCATTCCCCCTTCCGGAATAGAAGCCACCAATTTTACTGCCATAGGGATAAAGCCCCTCAGTCCCGAGGAGCCCTAACCTACCCAAGAAACGTTCAAGACCGCCCCTGCAAAGGAAGTTCCCATTGTGAAACCGGTTATCACGGCCAAGAAAACCACAAACAGAGGAAAGAAGATGGTGACCCTCACCATTAAAAGGGAATCACCAGTCTATGCCATATGCGATGTTATAGGCCACCCTACCCACATATGTCCAGAGTTGGACGAGTTAAAACCACTCCTCGGCTCTGAAGTAGACATCTCGACACCACGTTCTCGTAAAAAGGAACCTACCACCAAAGGTAAAGGAAAACCGCTACGTACCAATCATGCATGCACTATCTATGGAAAATATGGGCACTATACCCACCATTGTCCAAAGATACCACAATATAGGGACACCTTGCTCGCCATCGAGCAGTACTATCAAGAGGATCCCCCCACCCAGTCTGCGGGAAATGAACCGCGTGTCATCCCGTACCTGCAAGAGGAGAAACAGTCACTAGAAAGACAACCATTTGTCCCTCCTCCCCCCAAACCACCATACACAACCCAGGAACAGGGGAACCTAGTTGCCTCATCCTCTCAAGTTATTAGGCGCATCGATTACTACAGACCGTTTGATCAAGTCTTTGACCCAAGGTCACCTAGGAAGAAATAATCTATAGTCGGGGAGATCCTAGACATGGGGTAGTAACCAGAAATGCCCCCAATGATCTCAGTCTGGGGGCAACCCCAACTAACATCAAAACTAGGAGCCAACTAACAACCTCCATGATGAACGGAAGCGATGCCACACATTCGCTTTCCAGAAATAATAAATTTTCAGCGCTGGCAGATATGCACCCTCCCATCTTCCTTTTTTAAAGCTCATGCCTTTCAATAATGTTTGATGAAAAGAAGATGCTTTCACTTGAGGTATATGTTTTTGCAAGAAGAGCTTGCAAACCTTTTACAACACCATCCACTGAAGGCCCAGGAGAAGGTATCATTCTACCCTCAGCATGATAGAGTCCTAGAAAACTTTGCATATCCTGACCTCATTTCTCCATCAAAAATAAACAATAGGGTCCTCATACCCTACTGCGTTTATCACCACCTCACCCTTCACATGATAAACGTCCGCATTGGTCGGTAGAGCCTCCCCTCCATGGCGCTTGTCACCCAAAGTAGACCATATATCACAGCACAAATGATGCCATGGCCATACCATTTCAATCCGAGAAGCACCTCGTGCCCATCCATTCATCATGCATAAGGTCAAGTTTACCATTCAAATTCAATCCCCCCTTCCTGAATGACCAGGTTGTACAAGCAGATTGAAAGCGCACCTCCACGCATCGCATTTGGCCCACCATACCTCCATAAGCATAATCCCATCTGTGACACTTCTTCATCCACTTCGTCAACCCCGCACATGAGACCAACCAATGGGACCCCCACCCCCAGCAAAACATCGTCCTCACACCTTCAGTGAGTGAACCCTTTCATGTTTTGGGTACCCGTCTCCGTGTTTTGTACAAAACAAACCTCATTATTTTATTCTTTTGGTAAGTGTACAAAGACCGCAAACGATGCACTTCGCTGCTTCGCCCTCATATTTCATCTTTTCCCCCATGGCAGCAGTCCTTCATTCCCCTTGGTTGGCGTATTTCACCCCCATGCACGCACCATCATGACATTCATATCCGGTTCACACCCGCCCTGGAAGTCCTACCGACTCCAGGGACTTTCCCTTTAGAAATAACTATGACTGCCGCCAAGTTGCTAAAGTATACTCCGAACTCGGGCCACTGAATCCCCATCATCCATTTGTTAGTGTCAGTATTTGCAACCTTCCTCCAGTGATCAAACATGCTCTTACAATGTGATTTTAAGGTGTCAAGGTCAAATTTTGTCATTTCAGTGAGTCTTCAAGCAAAATTTGGTCACTAAGTATTAGGTCTAGGGTTTGTTTTCACTCCTTTCAAAGTTGTCCAAATGTCGATCCATGTCACCATTTAGCTGAGTGTACCATCATTCAGAGGGTTTTCATCATCATGCCAAATTCCAAAGGGTCATTTTACACCTTGTTCATGCTTCAGTTGTGCCTAGGTAAGGTTCATTTCCATCTCCTATGGTTTTGAAGGTAATTTCTCTTGGATGGTCAAATCATCAACAAAAATTGTATCTTGATGTTCATACACCTTCCCCTATCCTTAATGTACCTTATTAAACACTTCCCATCATTGAGATCCCCCAAATTCCTCATTTTTGCACAAACCCTAGTTTCTTGCTACAACTTGGCAATTTTCTAGGCTAGGCCTGTGTTTTTCCCTTTTGGACCCCTTCCCCTCACTCAATCCCTGAAATTCCACTTTCCCCTACTTCCTAACATCCCTCCCTACTTCCCAAAATTTTCTCAAGAATTTAGAAGCCCCTTATCCCTTTCATTTCACTTCATTTCGACAAATCCCTTGTTCCACACATCGGGATAGGTTTTACTCCAATGATGTTTCTAAGCAATAAAAGATGAATTTGGGAAAAATGAGAGATTTTTTTTTTCTGCAATAGGCCAGGGAAGAAAATCCTCCTTCACTTTTTACACAGGTGTCATGGTTTTATAGAAATGTCAAAAATACAGTTGCCTCAGGAGAATTGATGCACCTCTGAAGTGACCTTGGGAAAATCGAGATTTATCCTAACTTTGTTGGCCCAATGACTTGCTTGATGAGTCAAATGATAGCTAGAAACAAAGAGATTTACAATGAGCTATCATGAGCTCAATTTTTAGTTGAGGAAGACCTTCAAAAGTTGACTGCAACAGCACTCTGCCTTTAGGCAGCCTCATTTTGCACATTTTGACCAGTCTTGGGAGATTTGATTTTTTATAGGGAAAATGAACTCCAAATTGAAAAATTACAGTTGGGTTGGAAATTAGACTCAATAATATTTCCAACGAGCTATCCTACACCCAATTTGGACACTAGGAAGGCTTCCAAAAGTCTTCTTCAAAAAGGCGCTACACGTTGGGTTTGTGGCGCGGCGCGGTGGGTTTGTGGCGCGACGCATAGAGTTGCAAGCCATTTTCACCACAAATTCATCCAAATATTCAATTTTATTGGTTTTCTCCAGTCCAAAGTAATTTAAAAACTCTTCAAATTCCAATGAAAGTGTGTCTTAATATGTTTGTGATGATTTAGTAAAAAATTTCAAACCCTACTTCCTTGCAATTTTTGCTCAAGACATGATTGCTTAGGGTTTGTAAATTGGTTTTTTGTGGCCATCACTTCCTCACCTTTTTATTACCTTACTTATTTTCTAGTTTCATTAAACCATTTTACTATCCCCCATATCCATAAATTCATTCACCTCTACCCCCAATTCCCATTTTCCCAAATCCTAACTACAAAATTCCCAAACCCCAATTGCTATCCCAAAAGCCTAGAGACTGTCCCTAAAACCATTCAATTCCCCAAATTCGAATTGGAAATATTCCCAAAATTCCCCTTACCTCTCCCATCATAGTCCCTCACACATTTTCATACACTTGGCAAAAAAATATCGAAGACACCTAAAACTCTTCATACTCATCTAAGACAACACAAATTTTGGAAAACATGGAGATAAATTCCTCTTATGACCGAGATGAAGGAAACACAGTGACTCTACAACCGAATTGCATGCACCAAGGAGACCAAAAGCTATTGGAGAAAGCCAACAAAGAAAATAACATGTTGAGGCACATGGCCAATCATTATTGGGTGAGAAACCATGTTTACAAAGCAAGGATCAAAATCTTGAAGGCCAAGTTTGAAGAAGGCATCGAGGAGGCGAAAAGAGCATGATAAACTTCAGATATTGGTCGAGGCTTCCTTGGCCCAGCATAGCACATAATGGAGGACACTCAGACCAAATTTCAAAAAATTTGGGACATTTTTTGCATTTTTGGAATTTTTGAGCTAAAAAACAGACTTTTCTGCTCTATGCGCCGCGCCACTTGGCGCCGCTTTTGATAGGGGACTCCTTTTGATGAAAACTCAACATTTTTGGATTTTTCATGGAGAAATATGCATGCCTACCTATGGCCAAGAAATTTTGATAGGTTTTGGGCTTCCAGAAGGGTCAAAAACGCCTCAAAAATGACCTTTCTGCCCCTTTTTTGACACACAGGAAGCAGTGTTGGGAGAAATCAGTTTTGGAGGGGCAAATGAAGGCCAAATTCAGAAATTCCACTTGTGTTGGAAAGTATACAGGTATAAATTTCCAAAAAGCCCACTTGGAGAAAATTTTGACATTGGGAAGGCCTCCAAAATCAGCTGCAAACTGGCATGACGCATAGGGGAATTAGGCGCGACACATTGGAGGATTTTGCTCTTTTTTGACTCAGTAACTCAGTTTTTCGCCTAGTTTTTGACAATTTGAATTTATTACTTCTAAATGTCAAACTCATGATATAATTTGATGTAATTTGATGGATCTTGATGTAATTTTGTTAAATTTTCACTCATAGAAGTAGATTCATCCATCAAAAGGTGAATTGCAACTGAATGAATCAATTTCCTAGTTTATAGAGGCAAGCTGTTCCACTACCTACTTTCTAGTTCTCAGTTTAGATTTTGTTGGAAAAAATCCTAAACTCATGAGCTCGACCTCTAGAAGCTAGGATGAGTGGTTGTTTGTCTATATCTTGTGGTTTTTTAGTCATTAGCATGGTTGGACTCTTGGGAATGCTTTGAGCATCATTGTACATTCATCTCTGCATTTTTGGCAAAGGAATAGACCATGGTTTGTAGCACTCTATGGGATTCATGTGGAATTTTGTTTTGATGATGTGTTTCTCTCTGCAAATTTAAGTTTACTGGTGTTTGATGTATACCATTTTCTCTCTTATTTCTTCTTAAGTTAAATAAACAAGGATAAAGGTGGAATTCATTAAAATTTGCAGTGCTCTACCTAGGGTTTGTTTAATTTTCTATGTTTTCAGCTGTTTGGAGAGGATCCCTGAAGGTTTCCTACCCTCTTCAACTCCTCACCTGTCTCAACTCTCCATTTATTTCAAATTTAAGTTTCAAATCAATTTCCTACCTTGCCCCATTCAGATCTCTGTAGAATTGAGCCTCATTCCCCAGACCCAAATCTGCCTTTCCCTTTTACCCAACAAAACACCCTTAAAATCGATAAAACTCTTTTGCATACATACCTAGCCTAAAATTAGTCTTTATTCAAGTCATCTCAAGCCTCATTGATCATTTTTTGCTGAGATTGACAAGGAGAGAGCCCTCTCCCGATCTGGTAGGGCTAGCTACAAGGTTAAGCGTGGTTTGATGTTACCCTAGATTCTGCCTTTCTCAGCCTGAGGTAGATTTAGGCCATAACATAGTGGCGACCATACTGTGGAAGACGAATTTTTTTTTGTTTGCTTTATAAACTACAGAAGGAGCCTGAAGTTAGCCAGGTAGCCTTCAAAACGCTCTTGCTTTGCATTAGCGAAAGTAGATGAATGCTGCTTCAGTCAATCTCCAGTCTAGTTTATGAACTGAACATCTGGTTTCCTCAGTAAAATGTAATCAAGTTCAGAACTAATTGTTGATGGTGGACAACAATCAGACATTGCAAGGCTAAAATCATTCACCTGGTGACTTTAAATTAGTTTCGAGATCAAATCCAAGGAATCCACTGGAGGATGAACCCGACTAGCATAAACATGAAAGGACAATATGGAAAGATCAGGTATTCAAGTTGGAATTTCATCCAAGACATTTTTCTCTTTGTCATAAATTATTTCTTCTCTTTTCCCGAAAATGTCAAGAAGGCTTTGCAAAGTATATTGTATTTGATAAAAGATCCTCAGCCTACATTTGATTCCTTCCCTTTGAAGATTGTGAATACCAAAGATTTGCATGCTTTTGAGCTTGATCAAGACCTTTCTTCCGAATCTTGTGATGACCATCTTCAAACTGATGAACCTCAAGAGACCAAAACTGATTTTGCAGCATTTGTACATACCCCTATACCTTGTAAAATTCCAGATCGATACAAGCCTATGATTTTACCTCCTATATCCCATGCTTTCCTAAAAATCTTTACCTATATCTACCAAGATTTGATGGTGAACGCGACAACATCACTACTGAGAGACATGTTTTGAATTTTGAGTCTTTTCTTGACCTTTTTGAAGTTGATGAAGAGGATGTTAGTATTAGGTTTTGTTCTCTTTCTTTGCAAGGCAAAGTCAAGAGTTGGTTCAAAACCCTACCTGATGCGAGCATCTTAGATTTCCAGCAGTTCGTCAAAGTTTTCCTCAACAGGTGGGTGATCAGACATAACCCTTTCTTGATTATAGAAGAATATAACCAGTTGAAAAGACTGCCAGGGGAGACATTACAACAGTTTTCTTCCAGATTTAACCAATTTTATTATTCGATGCCAGTAAATATAAGACCTCCTCTTGGATCCACTCTCTTGCACTACCCAGGTGCCTTTGATCCGGAAATGGAGTTTCAGCTGAGAGAAAGGAATCTTGCAACACTTGAAGAGATGCAGAATAGTGTAGTAGATGTAGAGGCTCATTTGCTGATCCGAAGGGAAAAATTGAAGGAAGAAGAGATGAAAAACATAGATCCGGAGGAATCGACATCTCTAGAGGTAAAGCTTGAAATTTTGGTAAGTGCACTGGAAGAGATGATGCACAAGATCACCACAAGGAATGAGTATAATGTTTAAGCCTATGGCTCACTGATTGAAGAAGAACAAGTTGCTGATCCAAAACATTTTGTTTCTTATCCCAGTTGTCATAGATCTGATAATGATTGTTTTGTAGATCATCTTGGAGAAGAGAAATATGTTGATATGACATGTATGCTTGATGATGTGTTTTATACTTATGATTTGCCTCAGTTTGACCAGTATGATGATGATTATGTTCTCCAAACAGAAGCTAATCTTGCAGACAAATCATCAGCTAGTTTCTGGGAGGAAGAAGTTCACTTTCAACAGCTCGAATACATTGATCAACCGATGCATATCAGCTATGGAAATGACGAGGAAAGTGCAGCAAATTTTGAAGTAAGTGAAGGATCTTTTCCTTTTTGTTTTGATTCATTTCTGTTCATCAGAGACAACTTCCATGCAATCAGAAATAAACTGTCGACAAGTCTTGATCTGGACCAAGGCATGCATATTTCTCCATGAAAAATCCAAAAATTTTGAGTTTGCATCAAAAGGAGTCCCCTATCAAAAGTGCGCGCCAAGTGGCGCGGCGCATAGATCAGAAAAGTCTGTTTTTTAGCTCAAAAATTCCAAAAATGCAAAAAATGTCCCAATTTTTTTGAAATTTGGGCTGAGTGTCCTCCATTATGCACTATGCTGGGCCAAGGAAGCCTCGGCCAAGATCTTAATTTTATCATGCTCTTTTTTCCTCCTCGATTCCTTCTTCAAACTTGGCCTTCAAGTTTTTGATCCTTGCTTTGCAAACATGGTTTCTCGCCCAATAATGATTGGCCATGTGCATCAACATGTTATTTTCTTTGTTGGCTTTCTCCAATAGCTTTTGGTCTCCATGGTGCATGCAATTTGGTTGTAGAGTCACTATGTTTCCTTCATCTCGGTCATAAGAAGAATCTGTCTCCATGTTTGCCAAAATTTGTGTTGTCTTAGATGAGTATGAAGAGTTTTAGGTGTCTTCGATCTTTTGCTGCCAAGTGTATGAAAATGTGTGAGGGACTATGATGGGAGAGGGTAAGGGGAATTTTGGGAATATTTCCAATTCAAATTTTGGGAATTGAAAGGTTTTAGGGACAATTTCTAGGCTTTTGGGATAGCAATTGTGGTTTGGGAATTTTGTAGTTAGGATTTGGGAAAATGGGAATTGGGGGTAGAGGTGAATGAATTTAGGGATATGGGGGATAGTAAAATGGTTTAATGAAACTAGAAAATAATTGAGGGAATAAAAAGGTGAGGAAGTGATGGCCACAAAAAACCAATTTACAAACCCTAAGCAATCATGTCTTGAGCAAAAATTGCAAGGAAGTAGGGTTTGAAATTTTTTACTAAATCATCATAAACATCTTAAGACACACTTTCATTGGCATTTGAAGAGTTTTTGACTTACTTTGGACTGGAGGAAACCTATAAAATTGAATATTTGGATGAATTTGTGGTGAAAATGGCTTGCAGCTCTATGCGCCGCGCCACAAACCTAACGCGCCACGCCACAAACCCAACGCGTAGCGCCTTTTTGCAGGAGACTTTTGGAAGCCTTCCTGGTGTCCAAATTGGGCATAGGATAGCTTGCTAGAAAGCTTATTGAGTCTAATTTACAACCCAACTGGAATTTTAAATTTTAGTTCATTTTCCCTATCAAAAATAAAATCTCCCAAGACTGGTCAAAATGTGAAAAATGAGGCTGCCTAAAGGCAGAGTGCTAATGCAGTCAACTTTTGAAGGTCTTCCTCAACTCCAAATTGAGCTCATGATAGCTCATTGGAAATATATTTGTGTCTGGTTATCATATGACTCATCAAGAAAGTAATTTGGCCAACCAAGTTAGGATAAATCTTGATTTTCCCAAGGTCACTTCAGACGTGCATCAATTCTCCTGAGGCAAATGTAGTTTGACATTTCTATATAACCATGAAACCTGTGTAAAAAGTGAATGAGGTTTTTCGTCATTTTCCTATTTTAGAAAGAAACCTCTCTTAGTTTTCCCAAATTCATCTTTTATTGCTGATAAACATCATTGGAGTAAAACCTATGCTGATGTGTGGAACAAGGGATTTGTTGAAATGAAGTGAAATGAAGGGGATAAGGGGCTTCTAAATTCTTTAGAAAATTTTGGGAAGTAGGGATGGATGTTAGGAAGCAGGGGAAAGTGGAATTTCAGAGATTGAGTGAGGGGAAGGGGTCCAAAAGTGCAAAACACAGGCCTAGCCTAGAAAATTTCCAAGTTGTAGCAAGAAACTAGGGTTTGTGCAAAAATGAGGAATTTGGGGGATCTCAGTGATGGGAAGTGTTTAATAAGGTACTTTAAGGATAGGGGAAGGTGTATGAACATCAAGATACAAGTTTTGCTAATGATTTGACCATCCAAGAGAAATTACCTTCAAAACCCTAGGAGAGGGAAATGAACCTTACCTAAGCACAACTGAAGCATGAACAAGGTGTAAAATGACCCTTTGGAATTTGGCATGATGATGAAAACCCTCTGAATGATGGTACACTCAGCTGAATGGTGACATGGACCGACATTTGGACAACTTTGAAAGTAGTGAAAGCAAACCCTAGACCTAATACTTAGTGACCAAATTTTTCTTGAAGACTCATTGAAATGACAAAATTTGACCTTGACACCTTAAAATCACTTTGTCAGAGCATGTTTGATCACTGGAGGATGGCTGCAAAGACTGACACTAACATTGGCTCCAATGGGGATGGTAGCTCCTTGGAGGTGCCAAGAACTACAGATCTTTGGAAAGCAGACAATGCTTTCATCCATTGGGCAATGGAGTCAAAAACTCAAGCTGAATTGCATGACTAAAAACTGATGACTTGACGACACAAATTGAATCTCACTCAACTAAAAATTGACTCGATACTTAAACACAACTGAAAAACTGAAAAATATGCTCAATATGAAGCTTTTTTCAATATAACCTACTCTAGTTGTTCCATTCATCACCTGATCAAGTGAAATGAAACAACCAATGCAACCAAGTAAATATTCCGGCTGCTGTTTGAATTCTCCGCAAGTGCTTGCTTATGAACAACAAGAGAGAACTACTGAAAGGCAACTCCCATGAAAACTTGTGAACAGATCCGTTGAATACTATGGATTCTCTATCCGCCTCCAAAAACATTGCATAAGGATCTTGAAGTTCATGCACACTGGGACTTAGCTCATCCAATGGATTACTTCTCTTCTTCTCATACCATGAATGCAAAATTTGTTTTGAGTTTTGTGATGAGACTCCTGCTAAAAATGACAAAGAAACTAGCTGCCGAATCAAGTTTATATCAGCACATGTTTCAAGCTCACATGTAGTCTATGGAGAAGGACTTTGATTGCAGACATCATCCAACACATCAGCTATTGGATCGTGAAAAACTTGAAAAGACTGCTGCAACCCATTTTCTATTGGTTCCGATGAGATTACATGATTTCCTACAGGCTGCTCATTTGAAGATTTACCATGCCAATTTCCCTTCAAAAACTGAAATGATTCAAAACAGAAAGGTACAGAATCATCTTGCATCATTTGATCGTATGTGCTAGCTTCCAAGTCCTCATCTGCAACTTGGAAATAAATAGCATTCGGGGGCTGCAAATATGGATATGAGAATTCTTGAACAAGTTTTTCATTTCCTACCTATGGCCAAGAAATTTTGACAGGTTTTGGGCTTCCAGAAGGGTCAAAAACACCCCAAAAATGACCTTTCTGCCCCTTTTTTGACACACAAAAAGAAATGTTGGGAGAAATCAGTTTTGGAGGGGAAAATGAAGGCCAAATTCAAAAATTCCACTTGTGTTGGAAATTATACAGGCATACCTTTCCAACAAGCCCACTTGGAGAAAATTTGGACACTGGGAAGGCCTCCAAAATCAGCTGCAAACTGGCACGACCATAGGGAAATCAGGCGTGGCGCATTGGAGGATTTTGCTCATTTTTGACTCAGTAACTCTGTTTTTCGCCTAGTTTTTGACAGTTTGACTTTCTTACTTCTAAATGTCAAAATCATGATGTAATTTGATGGATCTTGATGTAATTTTGTTAAATTTTCACTCATAGAAGTAGATTCATCCATCAAAAAGTGAATTGCAACTGAATGAATCCGTTTCCTAGTTTATAGAGGCAAGCTGTTCCACTGCCTACTTTCTAGTTCTCAGTTTAGATTTTGTTGGAACAGCTCCTAAACTCATGAGCTCGACCTCTAGAAGCTAGGATGAGTGGTTGTTTTTCTATATCTTGTGGTTTTCAGTCATTAGCATGGTTGGACTCTTGGGAATGCTTTGAGCATCATTGTACATTCATCTCTGCATTTTTGGCAAAGGAATAGACCAGGGTTTGCATCACTCTATGGGATTCATGTGGAATTTTGTTTCTATGATGTGTTTCTCTCTGCAAATGTAAGTTTATTGGTGTTTGATGTATACCATTTTCTCTCTTATTTCTTCTTAAGTTAAACAAACAAGGATAAAGGTGGAATTCATTAAAATTTGCAGTGCTCTACCTAGGGTTTGTTTAATTTTATATGTTGTCAACTGTTTGGAGAGGATCCCTGAAGGTTTCTTGCCCTCTTCAACTCCTCACCTATCTCAACTCTCCATTTCTTTCAAATTGAAGTGTCAAATCAATTGCCTACCTTGCCCCATTCAGATCTCTGCAGAACTGAGCCTCATTCCCCAGACCCAAATCTGCCTTTCCCTTTGAGCCAAAAAAACACCCTTAAAATTGATAAAAATCTTTTGCACAGATACCTAGCCTAAAATCAGTCTTTATTCAAGTCATATCAAGCCTCACTGATCATTTTTTGCTAAGATTGACAAGGAGAGAGCCCTCTCCCGATCTGGTAGGGCTAGCTACCAGGTTAAGCGTGGTTTGATGTTACCCTAGATTCTGCCTTTCTCAGCCTGAGGTAGATTTAAGCCATAACACCGTTTTCATTCACCTCTCACCAACATGCCTATGTTAAACTCATCACATATAGATCCCCCGACCCCTCAGGTCAGCGACCCATGGTTCGATTAAGGCTTCCTTTTTTTCGACCTCGACACCTCTTTTCCAAAAAGGAAGCGGTACCTTGGATCACCCCTCCCCATGCAAAGGGGTATCCTCAGGTGGCACTGTGGGAGACATCATTGTCCACAGATGTCATCGATCCTTTTGAAATTCAACTACGACAAAAGCTCTCATGTCAAGATGGTATTGTAACTTACAACCATTGCACTTTGATTAAGATTCGTAGAAGACCCGTGCCTCCATAAGCATCTCTGTCAATAATTCTTACATGGGAAGGTCACAACCAGTACATATGCGTACATTTTGTAGCTAGATTCCATACCAAGTTTACGCATATGGGTACCACATTCCAACTATCGTCAAAGAAAAAATGCCCCTGAGGGCATCAACAGTGATCGTCAACAACCGCCAACATCACTACCACGGTAGTGACGCAGACAACACATGTATCTATCAATTTTGTTTAACTAGCCATAGCATCACGAGCATGGGACATGCTCGCCTTGTTGAAATTTTGTATATATGTTGTATATTTTATTTGCTTGCAGGGGTCCTTTAGGCCATGGTCATCTCGGAAATGGTGAAAAGGTGTTGTCAATTCCAAGATTCACACAAGCCTCTCTCTCTCTCTCTCTCTGCACACGATATATAAAAGAAACTATAATGTATTTCGGCTATACAGTCCTTCCTAGACCTCACACATTAGGGGGAAACTGTTAACACTGGAAAATCGTACAACAAAATATGACATTAATTAATGTCAATCCTAAGGATTTACAGGGCAGGAACACATTATGGAATCAATAAGTATTTAAAATCTCTAAGGTTATGAGAAAATCAGATTTGTACTAGTCTTAAATGCTAAATTGCGCGCTTAATCCTTCGAGAAGAACGCCTTCTGCTCACCTTTTTTGCTGATAAGCGTGCATTCCTGGAAATGGAAAAATGTCACTTTTCGGGGCCACACAAAGCAAAGGACAATTACTCCTTATATGAAGCCACCAAAGGACAGCCACCAGCGCCTCCTTAAACACTATGTGAGCACACAAAGGAATATTTGGAGCACACTGATCCAGATTTATGTAGGAATGCAACATAATACAGAAATGACCATAAACATAGAGATGCAGTGGAAATAATGCATCATTTCATTAATATGAAATAACAGAAATATGCTTACAGACATAATTGAAATAAAATAGCTAGGGTGCTGGTAGCGAATCTCTAAGAAGAGATGTGGTGGTTAAAGACCTATGAACTCTGTGACAATGAGGCTCGAGGGCCTATTTATTATTGAGAAACAATGGAAAAACTGAAACGTCCAAAAACCTAACTCTAGGAGATGAAGCGCCAAAACTGTGGGTCGCGTTTGGGTAAATTGGCGTTTCAACTTCCTGGGGACGTAACTTTGGAATCCGATCTCCGTTTGATGTGCTCAATAGCTTGTTAGAAACATATATCCGAGGAGTACAACTTTCAATGTGAGGAACATTGGTCCATGGACCCATGTTGCTCCCGGTTTTCCCAAAAAAACGTTTTTTAGGGCCTCAAAACGGCTTTGGAAGTTCAGGACCCGAAAAACTGCTAAAAATAGTAAGTTGTGTTGCAACTTAAAAACTAAAAAAACTGATGGTGGGGTTTCAAACGGAATAGGTGGGTGGCCACCAATATCCACCTGGATCATTAAGGCCCCAAAACGGCTCCTGGAGTGCAGGACCCCAAAACCTGCTAAAAATAGTAAATGGTGCTGAATGTGAAAAGCTGCAAGAATTGATGGTGTGGGTCCAAATGGATTAGGTGGGTGGCCATCGATATCCACCTGGATCATTCCTCCCTCCTTAGGAAGCAATGGTCCCCATTGTGTTGAGATCCTCCCTAATATGAAGCAATTTCTGTTGAACTGGGTATTATATTTGTTGAAGATGTCATGGACCTGTGGGTAGACATGCTGGATACGTTTAGTAAATTTGGTTTCTTTATCAGCCTCAGACAGTACGTGTGTGGATTTTGTATGTGTATTTGTAGGAGGTATGGCAACATTAGGTGGTGGTGCGTTGGGGGTCAGATCAATGGAGTGCTTGTCGTGACAGTGTAGAGGAACCTCTGTGAGTGAGGAGAAAATGTTCTCGTATTCCTCCATGAATTTGTCCATTTGCTGTAGCCGTACAGGGGAGCACTGATTCGAGGTTGTGGCCACAATATTATTCTTTCCTTGTGAGCGAGTTGTAAGGAAAATGAATTTCCTGGTTTGGGAAACAATCTTACTGCATTGTTTTGTAGTAGTCAAAGAAATGACAGGAGGCGGTACTACCTCCAGTATCTTGTACAAGTTATTTCCCAAAGCAATAATAACAGCATGAGGCGTGGACTCATACATAGCATGTCGCCTCTGCAAGTATGGTTGGCCCAATAATACATCAGGTACATCAAGAGGAGCAACATCACATAATACCTCATCCGTGAATGGCTTGATGCTGTACGGAAGGCGACATTTTTGGCGGATGTGGATATCTCTCCTTGGGTGAAGCCACTCGATGGTATATGGTTGCGGGTGTGCTATGGTCGGTAGGCCGAGCCGCTTCATGACCTCTGCTGAAATGAGGTTCTTTTGGCTTCCGCTATTGACAAGAAATTGCAGCGGAGACCCCTTTACCCACATTTGCGAATGGAAGAGGCGCTCCCCCTCCTCTGGATCCTCTGGGTCCTCCCTCTGGATCTTGGTGGTGGCAACAATGGCACTGGGATATGCATCAATGATCTGCTTCCCTTTGTCATTGCCTTTGTCTGGTTCTGACTCAGGATCAGAAAATGCATCTAATTCGGGTGCCTTTAGTTCGGCCAGCAATGACTGTTTGGCCCAACACTTGTTTGTGCTATGAGTGGGGCTGTTATGAAATTCACACCACTTCCCTATGTCCTTATTTTGATTTGTGGTGTTGTTTTGAGTCGCACCGCTTTGGCCTTGCCCCTTGTTCTTCGGTTCGGCGGCACCTTTCGGATTCGCAGATCCAAAGTCTTGCTTCTTCTACTTAAATTTTTGCTCGATCTTGGCGGCATAGCGTTATATCGTGCCAAGTGATGTAATGTCGAGGAACTCCATTTCCTCCTGAATGTGTTTGTGTAGATAGCCATGGTACTTGAGCACCAAATTTCTCTCTGAATCTTTAATACCCAACTTTGTGCGTAGGGTATGGAACAGATTCGTCAGTTCGTGCACATCTTGATCCCTTTGTTGCCACGGCGTGGTCCATTGGATGTATTTGTTTTCATAGCTCCCCATGAGGTAATATTGTTCCTTGATGTCGTCTAGGAACGAATTCCAAGTGGGTGTGGTTGAGAACAGAGAGGGTTCCCCTTCATCCTCTTGCTCACGGTAGGTTTCCCACAAGTCTTTCACATGGGGGGCGGCTTTGAGGAGTGAAAAAATAATCTTTTCTCAGTCAGAGAAATCATGGATCGAGAAATACCCTTCCAACAAATTCAACCATATATCTACAACGTCTGCATCTATTTGGCCTTCAAATATAAGAATATCAAAGTTTACCTGTACCTTGAAGGGAGTGGCGCCTCCAGAGTGGTTGTTGGTTGCATATGCGCTGTAGGTGGGCATTCGTTGAAGGATCTGAGCAAAGTTATCCATCATCGCGTTCCTTTGTTTCTCGAGGGCCTCCTCGAGCAATATTTTGATAGGGTCTCCTGCTCTCTCGTTTTTCTTTTCTTCCACCATGGGAGGTCGTCAGGGTTCGCAAGGCTGATCTTGCAAGGGTTCAACTAGATCGAGCCCTAACTCCTTATACCTTGATCGTGCTGGGGACATGCAAAGAAAAAGAAAGAAAGAGCAGATCGCTTTGATACCAATGATTTGGATTTATGCAGGAATGCAACAAAATACAGAAATAACCATAAACATAGAGATGTAGCGAAAATAATGTGTCATTTCATTAATATCAAATAACAGAAATATGCTTACAGACATAATGGAAATAAAATAGATATGGTGCTGGTAGTGAATCTCTGAGAAGATATGTGGTGGCTACAGACCTTTGAACTCTGTTATAATGAGGCTTGAGGGCCTATTTATTATTGAGAAACAATGGAAAAATTGAAACGTCCAAAAACCTAACTTCTAGGAGATGAAGCGCCAAAACTGTGGGTCTCGTTTGGGTAAATTAGTGTTTCAACTTGCCGGGGACGTAACTTTGGCATCTGATCTCTATTTGACACGCTCAATAACTCGTTAGAAAGATATATCCGAGGAGTACAACTTTCAATGTGAGAAACATGGGTCGAGCTCCTGGTTTTCCCAAAAAAATGTCGTTTAGGGCCTCAAAACGGCTCCAGAAGTTTAGGACCCAAAAAACTGCTAAAAATAGTAAGTTGTGTTGCAACTCAAAAACTGAACGAACTGATGGTGGGGGTTCAAATGGAATAGGTGGGTGGCCACCAATATCCACCTGGATCATTAAGGCCCCAAAACGGCTCCTGGAGTACGGGACCCGAAAACCTGCTAAAAATAGTAAGTGGTGCTGAATGTGAAAAGCTACAAGAATTGATGGTGTGGGTCCAAATGGATTAGGTGGGTGGCCATCGATATCCACCTAGATCACACACAATGGAATCATACCTCTCCTTTGGGTCACCATCCATCATGTAACAAGGGAGGGAAGGAGGATTTGAAATCCCCTATGTAAAGCCACCAAGAGATGAAGAAAGGGTGATCACATTGTTATGCTGGCCAGAATTTCCCAAGAAATACCAGTAGTGTGTGACCCGGAGCTGGAGATAGAGGGGACTCGATTGTTGGCCACCCAAAAATCCTAGTCCATCACAGTGGAGAGAGAGGGAAACTGCATCAAAGGCAGAGCTTGGAAGCCAACATCCCTTCATCGGGACCTAGAGCCATTGCCTAGGGGCCCTTTGGCAAGTGGGTAAAATTTCTTCTCCATTTCAAACGTTTAATAAGAAGAGGCCTTTGAGCCATCGTTTGCATTATTATCGTTTTGACTCTCTTCAATAACTTCTGTATATTTGTGTTTTAGTTTTTAGTTTACTTTGAGCATACATTTGCATATTTTTTCCTCTAGATTATATGCTTTTGAGCTGCACCACTTTATGCCTATGACCAATAGTTTATAGGGGTAGACCACACCCCTTAAACTGGTGTGATTTCATACACCCATGCATCAAATCCACCACCACACATACTGCAACAAAATGACCCCATTTATGGCACTTTATGGATATCATCCACCGTCCTTCACATCAACTTTAAGATAAAATTCTAAGGTTCAAGCAGTGGAAGATCACATCGAGCATCAACAACAAGTTCTCCAAATCTTAAAGGATAACCTAAACTTGGCACAAAATCGAATGAAACAATGGGCAAATCAACATCACAACGAGAGAAGTTTTGATGTAGGAGACTGGGTATTTTTACGGCTACAACCATACAAACAAATGTCCCTCAAGCAAGCTAAGAAGGATAATAAATTATCCGCCAAAGTACTATGTTCCTTACAAGGTGTTGCAAAATGTTGGTGCTATGGCATACAAATTGGAGCTTCCTGCTTCTTTGCGAGTGTATCTAGTTTTCCATGTTTCATGCTTAAGGAAGGTTATAGGTGACAAACTTCCAGCTCAAACAATATTGCCAGAACTGGACGAGGAAGGAAAAATCATATTGGAACCTGAAGCAGTCACGGAAATAAGAAACCGACAACTACGAAATCGATCAATTTCAGAGTATCTCATAAAATGGAAGAACTTACCCACTAAAGATTCTACATGGGAGAATGAGAATTTTATACAGAAGCATATAGAGCTACTCAAGCATTGAGGATGACACTTTTTTGAAGGACAGGGGCATGTTAGGTCCCTATATTACTAGTGTAGTCCCTTATTGTTGTTAGTGTAGCCCCCTTATTGTTATTGTTGTACCCGTGTAACCCACATATTGTTATTATTGTGCACTTACATTATTATTGTTAGGTTGGCTAGGATTATATTGTGACCCCATGGAATCCTATATATAGAAGGAGGTTTTGTCATTTGTATCATCCAATAATTATTCATTTATGTAATGAAAAGGAGGTTTCCCCCTCGAAGTGGCTTATTTCTAAGTTGTTGATCTCTCTTTACTTCTATTTTTGGAGCTGGTTTCATAACATAATAAAACCCATTTAAGCGCTTTAACTCCACATTAACATGGAGCGCTCTACTCCTGGTTCTGGGCCACGGTCTCGTGGAAACCGTGAGCTGGACCTTCAGGGTTGGCCCCTTTAAACACCGACTGAAACTTGTTTAAACAATAAATAGAAAGTGCACCCATAGTCTATTAAGACTCGCACATGTGGTATGGTGGTAGTTGGGTTGTGTGGGGGAGGTCGCGGGGTTGAGCCCTGACCTCCGCCTTTCCACCGGTTTAAACTTTTGCATAATAAATATGCATATCCATTATCTTAGGTTTAAACCTTGCGAATATGAAATATTAATGTGCCCATTGAACATTAGAATTCCGCCACTTTGGACTTTGGATAAATGAAATTTTGACCATGGTTAATAAAAAATTTGACCCACCATATAATATATGAATTCGACCACCATTGAAATTTATATATCCAACCTTTGACCTTGGTCCACCAGAGGGGGCACGTGGCGGCCCCTAGCTACACCATGTGTCAGCCTCTAGTTGGACTGTCCCCAACGTTAACAAAAAAATTCATCCCACCATTAAAATAATGAAATTCAACCTTGGTGCATAACCATTAAAATAATTTCACCTTTAAAACTCTCCAGGGAATCCTATAGTGACACTTGTCACAGTTTCATTAGGCGAAATGGAGGAAAACCCAAATTTTTTTCCTTTGACCCTGTTTGACCTTTTTTTTATTTATTATTTTATTTTTTTATTTTTTATAAATTCGCCTTATGACATGACGATCAACAAGCTCTAACTTCCTCATACAGACTCCGTTTTGAGTGAAATGAATTGCACCAGAATCTTGGCGATTGGCCCAATCCTGTCGTTCTAGTTTGGTGCGATTATGATCACTTTAAATTTTTGGAAATTTTTTTCCCTACTCCAGATTCCGATCAGGAGGCCCAAATGAGCTTCAGTGTGCTACATATGCTTATCCAAACCATGCATAAAGAGTTGAAGTTCATCAAGCATAAGGTGGATCTCTTCACTGGATTTGTTATAGTCCAACAAGACCCTCCCCAACAACACATTTAAGTGCCAATAGATATCCATCATGTACATATACTTACTGAAAATTTCATAAGTGTGGTCAACATTAGGAACCCAATCAACAATTTCACTTGCTACCAACCTAAGAATTTAATTAGGCTTAAGATGCAAGGAGGAAAGTAGGGAGTGAAGGTGGAGGGAAAAGAATGATGAATATAAATGGGGGATAACGAGGAAAGTCAAAATACAATGAGAGGTTGGAGCTAGGAAGGTCCTAAAGAGCAAGGAATGAGGAGAGAGCCAGAATGACCAGGGGATAGGGAAAGTTCCATATCAAAAAATGGAAAGTGAAGAGATGAGAAAAGACAAATCTATAAAACAAGAAACATTACCCCCAAGATTTTTATCAAAGACTAGAGAAAAAATTTAACCTCAGAATGAAATAACCAAATAGAGCCAACAAACATGGAAATTGGTGCAATTTGTGGCCTTGGTGTCCTTCTCCTGCAATAAACTTGTAGTGTGGGAGGTAAGAATCACAAGTGGCCATAAAACATTTGGAAATTGAAACCTATACCATTGGCGTATGCAAAATTTTACACTTGTACAAACTATACACCCCACTTCACTTGGAATGAATGATCAAAATGAGAATTAGGGAAGGTAGTGAGCCTATTAACGATGCTTGGAACCCTCCACTCACTAAAATAATTATTGTGTTGATTCCCAAATCAAACACCATTATTCTAGACCTATCATCATGATTGACTTGCAAAATTCTTTTATTTGTTTTTATAATTTTAAGGGGTGCATCACTAATCTACTACCATTGATACTTGTTGGGACAACAATCATGGACACAGATCCCCCAACCCCAACTAACCTGACTCTGCCCTAACATCTCTTCTATCTATATGTATATAATTTTAAATCACACACTTGTATATATATATATATATATATATATATATATATATATATATATATATATATATATATATATATATATATATATATAATGATGATGATGATGTTGATGATGATGGTTAACGTCTACTGAGACCAAACTTTGGTATATCGAATTAAAGAAATGAATTATTTAGTTTGCTTTAAAATTGTACTCCTATGCTCAAAGAGCTTGGAGATAAGTGTCCCAGGCTCACTATAATTTTGACATGTTAAAAGGCTAGGAAGGTTGGTATTGCAACAAATATTATGAAACTGAGATCTAATGTGGGTGTACGTAGGGCACTCTAAGAGGAAGTGATTTTCATCCTCAATGTTCATATTCTCACAGATCCTTTCCACCCATGGTGTTTTAGGAACTGACCAATGACCTATTTCACTATGGAGCTCATGAGAGTTCGTTCTTATCTTGGCTATATTAATTTTTTTCTTTGAGCTAGTTAAAACAGATAGATACTTTTGATCTTCTAGAGTAGGGTTGATGACCTCCATATAATATCTTAATTTTCTTTTAGCCCCTAAATATTTATCACACCACATTTTCTCTTTAAACTTAGAGATAAAAATATTTTTAATGTTAGTAATATTTTGCAATGCAACATTTTCATCGATCTCCCAATGGTTTAATTAGGCCCTAGTATCATTATACCAACCTCGTTTGAGCCTTAGGTGTTTTTGGTTGGAATTTAAAGCTAGCTTAGGAAGGTCTATGACCTCCCATGTTATTGATTTTGTGCTTATACAACAGAAGCCTAGTCATAGCTAGGCTCTCGATAGGGGAAAGACCCAATTTTATAAGGAGAATATGATAGGGTGTATTGCTTTTAATTTTAAGGTTATACGTTATAAAACGCTTTTGGATTTGCTCAATATTTCTCTAGGATTCTCTAGAGACACTGCAACCCCAAACCTCACATCCATACAAAATAATAGGAGTGACTAAATTTTCAAAGAGGAGCTTATTTTTATCCCACATCACAAGGGTTGCTGCTTTACAATTATTTTCAAGACCAAAATAAGCTTTCCACCCTCCATTAATCCTTTTCTCAATGTTATAGTTCCAGTTGAGCTTGTGATGAATATAAATTCCCAGGTACCTGTAAGAAGACACTTCCTCCAAGTTTCTATTATCATATACAAAATTAGTGTAAGTGTCCTTCTTGGATTTTATAATCATAACTTTTGTTTTGTCAGTGTTAACAATCATACCCATGGTAGAGCAGAAATCATTAAGAAGTCTTAGTTGCTTATTGAGATCAGATGGGCACCTTGCTAGAAGAACAATATTGTCAGCATAGAGAAGAAGGTTGATGACTATTCCAGCTAAGATCGTGCCATCACAGCCTGCTTCCTCTAAACAACCTTCTAGCTTGTCGATGTAAATGCCAAATAGGGTGGGGGAGAGGGGGAAACCTTATTTAACTGTGATATTACACTTAATATATTTCGACCACCCCTCATTGCTCTTCAGCTTGGAAATTACCTTCTCGTATAACCTTATAGCAGCAGCTCTCAACTCTTCCTTGATATATATATATATATATATATATATATATATATATATATATATATGAAAAATCCAATATTAATTATTATTACCATTAAACCTATAACATTTAAATCATATATTTAAAATAACATTAAATTAATTTTATACATTAATCGAGTGTGTGTATATATATATATATAAAAAATTTATTTTTATAATATTTTTTACTTTTATTTTAAAACCTGTTTTTTCAAACATAAATAAACTCTTCCTTTTCGAGTATATTCATATAGTTTTTAAACAACCAAAATAAAAAAAGTAGGTTCCTCCTCCTTTCATTTATACTCTTCTTTTTCGGGGAGACGTAATAGATACATAAATTGGACTCTTCTTGAAGGATAATCTAGTAGAAATTTGAACAACATTTTAAAATTGGTTTTATTTTTTTTTGTTTTTCAAGATAGTAGGAAAATTTATCATAATTTAATTGTTAAATTTGTATTAAAGACAATCATCACTCTTTCTACTATTCGAGAATGCAAATTGACTCATCAATGCTATTCAAGGAAAATTATTCCACATGGAATTACCCTGTTATAGTCTGTAAGGGGGCAAACTTTCACTCTTGCCAGAGGCCATTGGATTGTTAAACTTTTTCCTTAAGTCCGAGAAAATAAACACTTAACCAAACAAAGACAATGTTAATTTTTATTTTTCATCTTCATTTGTGAAACTTTTATATAATTATTATTAATATAAAAAAATATTAAAATTGGGGTAATTTTTAGTAATGGACATTAAATTTAGTGTGAAGAGTTTAAACATCGATATCAATATCCATTAAAAGAAATGAAATTATCACTACTTGATTGGATTATACGTTTAAACGGGTTGTTAGGGATGAGAGCGAAGGATCCAAATAGATGTCCTTCTATACAATATATATATTTACTTATTACTCAAGGATATTAATTACACAAAAATTATATAAAAATGTCTTCAATTATTATAGATTATTTTCATTAAGTTAGAGAATTATGGTTTCGTATCATATCAAACATGAATCGGTCAACATCATAAGGAAGTTTGGATTTGAAAAACTAGAAACCTGTAGAAAGAAGTAGGGATTTTATTTTGATCGCTCTACATTTGAATGAGGTTATTAGACGACCAAAAACATAGAGATATCACCTAGTTAACCTTTCAACCAATAGAATTGGAGTTTAAAAACTAGAAACTAATAAATGTCATCTACGGGTCGAAAACTACTAGTAGAGGTGAGATAATGAGAGCATTCCGGGAAGGCACTAATCCACCCTTTTACATGACTCTGGATTTTAATTCTCAAGTGGATGATTTTATTTTCTTTGGAAACTCCAGATCTAGTTATTTCGATTTGATTTTTGTAGTTATGATAGGAGGGAGGGACAATATTGTTGTGGCTTAGTAAACCAGATCTCTTTTTTTTCTCCTTTTTACGAAGTTGAAACTCTACATAGGGATGGAAATGTCTTGATTATATTTTTCTAAATTATTACTAAATTACAAAAAAAAAAAAACATTGAATTGGGTTATTAGTGAAATAATTATAACTAAATGTTTTATTACTTTTATAATAACCCTGTAACATATAATTATTTAAACAAATTATTTTTTTCATAACATTGTAAAGTGATTATTCCAATTATTAAAAATATAATTATATTGTTTATAACTCAAAAATATTAAAAATATAGAAGAGGTGTCACTTTGTAAAACGCTGATATGATTAAAATTACTATCACATTTGGTGAAATTAAGAAATAGATAAAATTAAGAAAAAATACATATATATAATATATATACATATACACATCAATTTCAAAAATAAATTGAAATAGAGAAGGTGATTTCTTCGCTGTCATTGCACTAGAAAATAATCAAGAAAAAGTGCATTATTATTTATTACGATGCACTACGTCTAAATGCACGTTTCCGCATGAGTATAATGATCCATCAAATTATACATACCCAATCGGTTCAATGGTGTTAATGGGACATTTCTTTGAAGAAGTAAAGAAATGTAAAGTTCATATTATTTTTCAAGATTACCAGCTAGAGGATATTTACGCCCAATATAGTCACTTGGTCATAGCAACTCGGTTGCAGTTGAAGCAAGTGAAGAGTAGAAAAAAATGGTGACAATGGAGGTTATCGATAGATGATCATGATTCATTCTGGAAAATTTGCCACTAGCACATTTCATATGAGTGGAACACATTGTTCAAGATGAATAGTGAACTTTGATTCTAGGGTTAGAACATATAATTGCTTCAATGTATTGGACTTTATATAGTTCAAGACTATATAGTTCACGACTATATTGTGGATTGCTTTCAAATAAATGAACATGTGGATGGTTAGATGTGTGTTGGTACAAACAATATATTATGATCTACTGGATAAGGGTGCTTTGCTACATAATTAAGTTATGGTGATTTAATGTGTCCATGATGTTTACTCCTAGATGATCTTAACTCGCCCCTTTTTTTGCATGGATATGATGGTGACGAATGAATATTTAATTACATATATATTCTTGTATTGTTAGTTTAGTTTTGATATCAAATGTCATCATATTTGCATCACATCAAACTTAAAATCATTCCATGGAAAACAATTAATGCACACAATTCTAAGTACACAAGTAATGCACATACAAACTTAGTTTCAAATGCATATCATATTAGCATTAGAGATGTACTTAATAAACTCATAGCATGTCATGAATTCATTTAGTATTCAATAAGAATAGTAATCAAGGAATTTATTCATTAATTAGCAATCGAACGTGCATAACTCTAGCATTTGGGTTTAAAGGGATGACTTTTGGGTTTTTCATCACTTTTTTATATTTCCAAAATCTTATTATTTCATTATTTATCTAGGGTTAAGTTAATTAATTAGACAAGTTAGCAAATCCTTTCCCCTTAAGAGCACTAATTCTCCAATTATATGTGCACATAAATTTTAGTTTGTGATTTATGGTAATGATAAATGGTACTAAGTGTTCAATTACTATGTAAAAATAAACATAGGAGTTAGGTGTGTCAATTAAAAAATGTAGGGGAAAGTATGAGGGACTTCTATCCCACATGTCTCACCAACATGAATGTATTTGCGGAATTAAATTATTCAATGGCCTTGAAATTATAACAAAGCTGAGAACATGCTTCACTGAGATGAATTCACAACCATGAATGAGTGGGTCTACCTTTAGAATGGTGTAATACTTAGTTTACTTGATTTTGGAAGTAAGGGTTTATCAGACATAATGTTGAGGGGGAGGATGAAACAAGACCTAATGTGGGAGAAAAAAAACTTAGATACCTATTGTTATTAGTTCATATTGATGCAAGGGATAAATATTTCCATTTTAGAGAAATAGAACACCACCCTGAAGATTCAATTATCCTTCATGTAAGTTAGAGGAAATTCACTAAGCATATCCATACATAGTTATTCTCATAAACAATGGTATAAGCCCTACTTATTATAGGCATGTATTAGTAAGATAGACTCGGCATATATGATAATGAGAATCAACCCTCAAAAACTCAGTTATAAGGCAACGTATGATCATAAGTGTGAGGTTATTAATTTGTCTCTTCAATGTGTATGTGTTCCAGTGTTCAAACTCAGAAGCCAAGGCAATGTATATATTGTTTCAGATCAACCTTTTTACACAGTTATGCTAAATTTGAAAAAGAAAGTTATAACAATAGCTTAATGACCTTGTTCTCAATTAGCTCCAAAGACAATAGATTACTTACAAGAGTATTAGGCCTAATTCCTTTCATACCAATCAATCAACCTTAGTTTGTATATTAGCATACAACATATTTTGGATTAGTCCTTCTTATCATTTACGACCACAATACAATGGATCAATTCACTTGTATATTATAAAACTTTGTACATCTAGACAACGAATTTGCCTCAACACAAACAACAATAGTAACCCAATATTTATGTCAATGCAAGATCAAGTTGAATAATCAGAAATTGTGTCAACATCCATATAGGGTATGTATTTCTAGCATGTAGTTATACTTTTAAACAAAGGTTTGTATTGGAAGCCACTTCAAAAATATATTTTGTGACTCTTACAACAAATTGTTCCTCTTTGTGCTTGTAACTAGTACCCCTATGCACTTATAGAAGCAATGCATATTTGCGTTGTGAGGTAGAATTTTGAATGTAGGGATCTTTGACAAAATCTATGGCATTCGATATGTTACATAAGTTTCAATCAGACCAGTAATGTATCGACCCCAAGTAAGATGTATACTAGTTAAGCTAGTACATAAAAGACTGCGATTAAAGCAAAAAATGTGACACTTTGTATCAAGTTGTAAACTCTTCTAACCACAGTAATTCTTGGACCATATATATGTGAATAATATTAACTTATAGTAGATCTAAAATGCAGTAAATGTATAAAATGAGATTCATAGCATAAAAAAAAATGGCATAAAAAATAGGATAGCATAATATGCATTAGATATTATTATAGCATAAAAAAAAAAGTCTTAGTCTCACATTATGACAGGGGACCAAAAGAAATATCTCTACAAATGGTATAACATCTTAATTGTTCTGAAATTGCCACCATATAAAGAAGCATGAGCCTCTTGAATTAGGAATATGTAGTCTTAAATTCTAGAGATGAATAATTGACTTAGATTATGCATCCAACTATCCTACATACAAGAATATGAGAAGTATCTACTATTCATCTCCATGGGATGATGTGAATATTTCTAGACTTTCCCAAAGAAAGAGTTTGTAACATAAAGTTGTTTCTATGCTTCATAAACAGTGAAGTGAACCGAAAGGTGGAGAACCCTTCCTCGAGGGTGGAGAACTGCTTGGAGCTCTACTTAATAACACTCCCCCCTTTCATGTCAATATATAACTCACCTCCTCTTCGACACGACGGTAATGTACAAAAACACAATATTTGTGATTTTCAACCAAGGCTCCACTGATTTTTTTTGTCTTCTAAACCAACAATACAAAAAATTGGAAAAAAGGTATACTTCTATGAAACTATATCTTTGCACTTCCCTAATCCCTTGCCCAATAAAAAAACTCCTCACAAAAGGTGCAATCCAATAAATACTAGCCAACAACAATGCTAACAAAAGTTCCAATGCACAAGCTCTAAACTGGTAAATAGAGCACAAATGGACTTAACACTGTTGAATACATCTGCAACTATGAAACAAACTCAAGCCTTTTTGCCTCTTTATAATGAATATAAAGCAACATAAAACAAAATATTAAATAGACTTAGTTCATACCTTGTCTATCATTGATAATAATTCAACGATAGGCTGGTAGAGAACAACACCACCCTGAGAGACAAAAAATAACAGTTGAAACTTGAAAGTTAAAAAATCACCAAAAGAATCTGTGTACAATCTACCTTTTACACTCCTTGATAAACATATTACCAAACCATTTTTCACCCCATCATTAATTGCACTGGAAGTTACTCTTGCCTCCCATAACATTATCAATTCAATAGAAAATGTGTCAATCTGTTAGAAAAATGATTAAAACTTCAAAGTAGTCTCAGGCTCCTTTGAAGATAGGACCCTGCTTACCAGTGACTATAATCAAGAGCATATCCACAAAACTAAAAAAAACTGACCACAAAACAGGCAAATGAACAATGAAACAATGATGAGTAAATCATTAAAATTTATTGGGTTAGTTGTATTTTCTCTTCCTTAAGGATCTTGGAGGTCCAAGCATACTTGGTATAAAAAATTGAAGCTGCAAACTTTGGAGGCCAAATCATAGCATACAACCCAGAGTTGGGCACAGTGTTATTTCCAATGTGAAGGCAAAGAACAAGGAAACTAATCTACGAAGAAAGAAAGAACAAATTGATTGCTCAGTTGAATGATTTGAATTCTGGTGCTAAGGACGATGATGATGAGTAAATGATTAAAAGTTATTGGGTCAGTTGTATTTTCTCTTCCTTAAGGATCTTGGAGGTCCAAGCATCCTTGGTATAAAACTTTGAAGCTACAAACTTTGGAGGCCAGAACATAGCATACAACCCATAATTGGGCACAGTCTTATGTCCAGCGTGAAGGTAGAGAGGAAACTAACCTACGAAGAAAGAAATAAAAAATTGATTTCTTAGTTGAATGCTTTGAATGCTAGTGATGAGGACAATGATGCTAAGTAAATCATTAAAAGTTATTGGGTCAGCTGTATTTTCTCTTCCTTAAGGATCTTGGAGGTCCAAGAATCCTTGGTATAAAACTTTGAAGCTACAAACTTTGGAGGCCAGAGCATAGCATACAGCCCATAATTGGGCACGGTCTTATGTCCAGCGTGAAGGTAGAGAACAAGGAAACTAACCTACGAAGAAAGAAATAACAAATTTATCGCTCAGTTGAATGATTTGAATGCGGGTGCTGAGGACGACGATGATGAGTAAATGATTAAAAGTTATTGGGTCAGCTGTATTTTCTCTTCCTTAAGGATCTTGGAGGTCCAAGAATCCTTGGTATAAACTTTGAAGGGAAAAACTTTGGAGGCCAGAGCATATCATACAACCCAGAATTGGGCACGGTCTTATGTCCCTGCAAATACCTCCAATGGCACTTAGAGAGATGGTTGCTAGGGCTGTAGTGGATCCAGGATGGGATGAAATTCTTGAAGAGGAAGTTGGTTGTTGGCAAGGTGCTTGGTCTACATAGGCTTCCTAATATCTTAATAGTCCAAACTCTAGTTTGTATTGAAGGATTGTTTTTTAGGTCATCTTGAAGACATGGGACAATGCAAAAGCTTTAGATTTATATTTGGAAGGCATGGTGTTAGCCTCTCTCATAAAACAATTATAGATCCAAAATAAATAAATTAAATATTAAAAGTTAGGAATTTATGCTAACTCTCTAGATTGGGTTGTTCCTCTAAGTTAGGAGTTAGTTTAGGTAGCTCCTAAATTGGTGTGTGTATGGTTAAGAAATTGTCTCAACCAAAGTGTCCAAGATAGAACGCACTATCTTGAGACACAGTTTCCTCATCTATTTAATTGTAATATTACATTCTTTTAATAATGAGAAAATATGCGAGGAAGCCGTGAGGCTGAAGCCTTTTCCACCATGACTGTGTTTGAGTATAAATTTGTGTGTTTTTATGTGTGTTAATGCTGTGTTATTATTCAACATGTGGTATCAGAGCAAATGGTTTTATATTTGGGATTAAGAGAAATAGAAGGTATATTTGAAATTGTGGTATTGACTTCAGAAGGAATGCGAGAGGAGAGAGTCGTAGGTGGCGCAAATCAATGATAAAACTCATGTTCTTAAAGTCGATTGCTGTCAATGGTGAGCAAGTTTGCACATAAGGTAGAGATTGCGCTGTGATGCATAACAACCGAATAAGACGAAGTCTAAACATCGCAAAGGTGAGTTGTTGTCCATGTCACAAGTTCAAGCATAGTGACAAATTACTATTTTGAAATGAAAGAACAGGTTTTTATGCCAATAATGAATTGAATCATTAAGTTACCTTTATATTGGTGGAAAACTCCCAGACCAGTCTCATAAACCTTCTTTAGCTGTAATGAGATGAATTTTTCCTACGTTTTGATTTAAGAACCCGAAGTCTAACCAAACTATTTATCTTTCATGTTTTCGATGCAAACAAGTCAAGCCATTTTGCTATAACGCAGATTAATGTAATTGTGATCAATCCTGGGAATCCAAATTGTATATGCTCATGTTTATGACATTCGGAATTATCACTGAGATGCATCAATGAAGATTCATTCTCAGCTCGTCCTATGATTGGTAATGACCGAGTTAATATGACAGGTCTGACTCAATCTCTCTCAAGAGGTGAGGTTAAGGCAGCGTATGCCCATATTGTGTAATCAGGGCATGAAGTTCTGCATATCTGAATTTGACTGATTGAAAGCACACATTTTTTATACTTCTCTGTGTGTGTGAATGACGGTTGTGTTTATTTACTGTGTTACAACGAGGTGAAGACTACAATGGATACTGACGGATTAAATGCAGTATGACACCAAATGTGCTACTGTGTGTGGTGTGAAATTTCTCAGCAAAAAGAGTGAGGAGCAGCGTGATTGCAATGAAATTTTTCGTGTCGCAGTGAAATGTGAGGAGCAACGTGATTGCAGTGAAATATTAGAGCTTAGTCTAAGATCTGGTTTCTCTGTTTTGAGGTGCAGGGTCGGAGGATTGATTCCCATGGACGATATATATGGGCAACCGGAACCTGGCCGCCGGTGACGTAGCATAAATTCTTGTTGTCGCACAACCAACATAGAAATTCCTCTTATTTCACAACATATTGCGGCTGACCCAGTCGGTGGCCAATTCATGTATCACTAAGCGTATTCAAAACCCTACCTATTTCATTTTTTCATTATGAAATAAGGAGGTCTATAGTGTTGTAATTTATGTATTACAAATCCGATTGCATTAAGTTTGCACTCACAATTTTGAAAAAAAAATAAAAAAACAAAAATTGCAAACTGGATCAAATTTTTAGTGCGGAGATTCAAGAAATGACTAGCGTGGAGATTAGCCAGTGTGGAGATCCGCAAAAAATTTCTAAAGATACATGTGTAGATCTTTTCCAGGAGAAAACTGCCATGAAGAACCAACTTTGCTAGGAGGAAGCTACATGGAAGCTTTACATCCGTTGTGCCTAAAATATTGTGCGTAAAATTCCGTTGCTATCAAATCATCCTCAAGAACTGCAATGTGCGAAATTGAAAAATTATTGAGGCGCCACCTGATGAAAAAATAGAGAAGACGATGTGAATGGAGCTGCATTGGAAGAAGGGCGAAAGACCCGTGTTATTGTGTATCTGGGCAGAGGATTATTGAATATTTCTGTTGATATTTTGAAGCTTCTGTGCTTTAAGGGAAGTCATGATCTCCAACGCTATATTTCCAGTGGAACCTGGTTGGCTGAAGCATGCATAAAGGATGTCGTATTTCATGAAGTATGGTTGCAAGCTGTAAGCACGGTTCAAAGACACTTATGGTATGTTTTTTGTTTTTGGGTATGCATACCGTGGAGAGTATATTGAAAAGACATTTATATTGTATGTTTTTTTGGTAAGCATAAAGGGAACCGTGCATATACCCTTACATACATAAGCTTTAAAGTTTAAAAGGAATGTGACTTCAAGTGAAATCATCAAGTTCTAATAAATATTTTAATGGGAAGTATGGAAAGGCAATTTTTAAAGGGTGATAATAAAGTGATATCATAAAGGGGTGTGATTTATAATTCTTAGATTTCTACAATCAGAATTGAAAAGGAAACTTACTTTTTCATCAAGTGATTTTATAAAATCTGTTTTTTTTTTTTTAATGGAAAGTTTAAAGGAGGGATAAGGTTGATTAAAGGTTTTTTTTAATGAGTGATTTTTGGGAGAGATAAGGAGTGGCTAAAATATTTTTTTTTGTAAGGGAGATATAAGGGTGAAGATTGTAATTCTGTTGGGAAAAATACTGAGGGGGAGGGGGGGGGCGGGGAGGTTGAATCAGTATTTAGGACTTTATGAAATCTTTTAACCTTCTCACTCTCTAAAACCCATACGCTACTTTGCTGAACCAAACTAGTGTATATACGCGGATATCCTTCATAAAACTCGCGTATACACAGAGATCTATTTATGCCATTAATTCTTCACTTATATCATTCCATCATTCATTCATTAGATGTTCTATAAATAGTAAACATGTGCAGTAAGAGCAGAATAAACCATCACACATAAGCATCACACATGAACACCAGGATTTTAGGTGGAAACCCAAGTCGGGAGAAAACCACCGCTGCAGTTGCTCAGCCTTCAATATTTTATTATAGAGAAAACATCTTACAACATATGTGCTAGCGCAGACTCCTACCAGCACGCAGGCACCCACCTGCGCTCGTTTACCAGCCTCTCCTGGAAGGGAGCTCCAACCCCTTGACTCGTTTACCAGCCTCTCCTAGAAGGGAGCTACAACCCCCCTGTTCTCGTTTACCAGCATCACCTGGAAGAGAGCTACGACCCCCTGACTGAAGGCTACAACCCTCAGCGCCTCTATGGACCACGTTTCATCAATTTTCACACTGGATCCAAACAACTTCAATAGAGCACAACTTGCAAGCCTCGTTTCATCATATTTTCAGATTGGACCCACTCCACACATTTAAGCTCAATCATACAACCAAACAGATGCAGACAACTCAGAACTGTAGAATACAGATAGCAGTAACACAGCAGAACAGATCAGACATTTCATACCCCATGCTTCAGCAAGCCCTAGTTTGCATACGCGCTTTCCTTTCACTGATACCGCGTATATACGCGCCTTCTATCATACAAACCCGCGTATACTTCATCACATATTACAGAGCTAATTTATTGCGCATACGCGCTTTCTCTTCAGCTAAGCCGCGTATATACGCACTTCTTCTGAGGCAAACTTGCGTATGGTTCTTCAGACATTTAGGTCATTTCAATTCTTCAGAACAGATACATCACACAGATTTTACCCTTTACTTCAGACAGATGTTCGCCTCATCTCAGATCTAATCATTCCATAAACAGATCTAGCAAATACAAATTCATTTTAGATCTAGATCCCCTTCTTCATCATTTTATTCTTTGGTGCTTCATGCATTCAGATCTATCATTCAATTGTAACCCTTTCCATTCAGATATACTTCAGAGAGAAGTATTCACTCAAGCTCAGACAACTTGCACCCACACTCATGATTTGCACAATGAATTTCTTCTCCTTATATAGGTTTACCCTTTTTCAATACCATGAGCCCCTTTTTCAATACCATGAGCCAAAACTACATTACTTCCGATGGTATTCCTAGACGAGGTCATTTAGACGAATCATTACCCAATACAATGGGTCAATACCATGGTGGTTACCCCTGGTTTTGCACTTTATGAGCACTTTTGCCCATACGCTACTTGGAACGTTATTTCCAGCGTGCATACACGACTTCTTCTAGACAAATCCGCGTATGCCTTGAGACATACTCTTTTCATCATAGATCTAACACATACTTAATTCCTTTCTTCATTACCTTCTGTACTCACTGTAGATACATCAGATTTTCATCTTTAAACAGGTTCATCAAGACATATTCTATCAAGCACAACTTCATCAAGTAGGTAGCCATCATCTTCATCAAGTGGTTGCTATCAATGACAACACTCTATCAAGTGGGTTGCCTTTCAAGGACAACACTTAGCATCATATTGTCAACAAACATCATATCACATCAGATCTACATCATTTACCAAGTCCATCAAGTCAAGAATAACTTCATCAGGTGGATTTCCATCAAGGACAACACATGTCAACAGTCGCATGTCTTCATCTTCATTTAGTGGGTTGCCATCAAGGACAACACTGCATCATATTTCCAACAATCTCCCCCTTTGGACTTGATGGCAACCACGATGGTGTTTGATCACTACAACAGATAGATACATTAAGAATACAATGACACCATGTCACTTTCCCCATTCTTTGACACCATTCTTTTCCTTTATTCAAACACCATGTCACTCTTCCCCTTTTACATCAAGGGCAAAGGGCAGACCAAAACCAACACACTCTCCCCCTTTTCCTCATGTAGAAGAAGCGTCTTATAACCTATATATCAAGTGACCATGCTCCCCCTGAGTTCATGCTGAACCTACAAACATATTTTTCAATGAATTACATGACTCTATGACCTTCCTATCACCAATGACTCATACTTACATCAAAGATCCATCCAAGTGGATTTACATATGAGACTCAAATGCCCAACCAAGTGGGTTTACACATCTCAACTCAACTACCCAACCAAGTGGGTTTACAAATTTGACTCACCTACCCAACCAAGTGGATTTACAAATTTTGACAAGTCCTTGCATGACTGAATATTACAATTTTACATCATGGGTCTCAACAAGACCTTTTTATCAAATTACAAGTATGACTTTTTATGACCAATACCAGAAAGACCTCAAGAGAGAGATCATATTTCAGAATCATCATAATGCCAACAATGCATTATACTTAGCAAGGCTAATGCTCCCCCTGAAACTGTGCATCCAAGCATCCTTTCCATAATACTGCCAAGGCTTGAGTTATGTAAGGCTCCCCCTTAGTTTGTCCATCCTGAACACTTTCACCAACAAATCATCAAGGCATCTTTATCAAAACATTAGAAATAGAATTATGAGAACTGGAACACCACCAGAGATACCAAACAATATCAGAGATACCAAACAGCACTGCAGCTATGCTGAAGAAAGATGCCCCCAAGCAGAAATTTGTCAGCAATCAGACATACGCGGTTTTATGTGAATGAACTCGCGTATATACACGACTGTGTTTCATGAAATCCGCGTATCCACTACCATCTTCTATAATTCAACCAGATCTGATCCTTTGTGAGGCAAAGACAGTGTTCAGCTTCTTTCTGAGATATTTGAATGCTTCCCTGGAATACAAATAGATAGAACAGTGTAGTTGTGTCTTCAAGCGTCATCCAATGGTTGTAGCATAAGCACATTAGTAACCAAGCCTTCAGATTCTTTGCAGCATCAATACAATCTTTCCAAGAGAAATTATCATACCAGAACAACATCTTCAAATATGTGTCAAGCAATCATCCATGTGGTCCAATATCACCATGATCTTTAAGATTTAACATGAAGTAACATATGTAGAAAAAAGATCTCAACCATAGTAACAAACTCTGCATGATCTATTTTTACTTCTGAATCAAATGACTTCCAACTCATCCATGTGTGAGCACAAAAGATACTTTTCAGCAAACAGGGCTCAAAATCTCATCATAATAAATCATGTATCAAGCCATCATCATTTGAGCATGAGTATCACAATAACCAAAGAATAAACAGTCATAGTGCCAACAATGCAATCATTAGTATGCAACCTGCTGCCCCCCCTGAACCAGTGCTTTTCCTTAACTTGTGCCACCTGAACACCTTCATCAACAAGTTATCAGCAACAATCTCTGTATGATCTGTCCTTATCATTGAATTATAAGACTTTCATCTCAGCAATGAATACTCTTCATCAAAAAGCAAACAGGACTCATCCATAATCTTCAACATAAGAAACCAAGTATCATATCATCATTATTTACAACTGAGAAACTAAGCTGATACAGAGTCAATAACACAGTTATTAACAGTCAGGCTGATGCTCCCCCTGAACCTCTGCTCTTGATCTTCAGCTGTCATCCCAATTCTCTTATCATTAATGCATACGCGACTGTGTCTGCTGTAACTCGCGTGTATACGCGACTTTTGTTCATCTAACCTGCGTATGGAAAGTGAAGCATAGAAATTTTTCACATTCCTTCATCTCCCCCTGAGCTTGTACCTCCTGTACCTGTCTTTTCCACATCAGATGCGCTTATCAGAAATAAACATAACCAGAGTAATCAAATCAACCATGAGAATCATCATACATTTCTCCCCCTGTGATGATGCATCCCCATAATGTATCTCAAATCACTTCTACAGTCATTCAGAGAAGTAAGCTTCAGAAGCGGATGACTGCAGTAGGGTCAACATTCCCTACGTTTCTGACTGGTCCTCCTTCTTTTTCCAAATTTGCTTGAACTTCCTAACAGTGTGCTGTAAATTGTCCACTTTCTCAGATCTGTTCAACCTGCATTCCTTTTCTACATGTCCATACTTTTTACAAGAATAACATCTCATGTGTCCAGAGAAATAAGCATAAGAATCATAATGAGTATTTCTAATCTTCCTCCTTTTACAATCAGCCGCTTTATGTCCATACTTGTTACATGAAGAACAATATCCCTTGAAGAAACCAGAGTACCTTTCTATGTAGAAACTGTTTGTTTGAGGCTGAAATGATCTGCTCCTGCAATTTGCTGCAACATGCCCATAATTATGACATTTAAAGCATTCAACATTCTTGACTGATTTCCTTTGAGATTTCATCATTGTTGGTTGATCTTTTGTCTCTTTCAACACTTCAGGTTTAGCATTGACATCCTCTGAATTTTTAGCACTTCCTTGTGATCTAGATTCTCCTTTAACAGTTTCATGGAAACCAAGGCCAAGTTTGATAGCAGGAGACCTTTGATTACTCAGAATATTGTCCAAAATATTAGTACTATCTTGAAACCTCAAAAGTTTAACCTTTTCTTCTAATTTACCTTTGAGAATGTTTACCTTAACCTCCAAGGCTTGACATTGCTTTGTCATGCTTTCTTCTTTCCTTCTTCCATCTTCTACTTGATCCTTCAGATTTAGAATCTCTTCTTTCAGCCAATTTTCGTTTTCTTCACATGTTTGTTGCACCTCTTCATTCTTCTTATTTGATTTTTCCAGATCTTCTTTGAGAGAGATGATTTCTGCTTCAAGGCCTTCCTTTTCAAATGGTTGTAGAGGTTCCTCATTCTTCTTACTTGATGCTTCAAGATCTGCTTGCAGAGAGATGATTGCAGCTTCAAGTCCTTCATTCTTCTTGCTTGATTTTTCGAGATCTCCATTTAGATCGTTGATTTCTGCTTCTAGTTCTTTAATTCGATTGGATGCATAAGTATGAAACCTTTGATACTTGTCCACCTGTCCATTCAGCATTTCTATTTGTTTTTCCATTTGAGAGATCATCTCTTTGTAGATAGTTTCTTGCTTATTAGATGAACTTTGTAGTTCTTCAACTTTAATCTTGAGAGCTTCTTCTAGATCCACAACTTTAATTTCATTATCTTCACTATTGTTTGCACAAAGAAGATTATTACAAGGACCCCAATCACTACCTGATTCATCTTCTTCAATTTCTGCTATACATGTTTTCTGAGATATCTCCTTGCTTTGAGTAGCCTTCTTCTTTTGCTTCTTTGCCATGAGCACTTTCAGATCATGGTCAGAATCTTCTTCATCTTCACTGGACACTTCATCATCATCTTCATTTGCATAATAACTTTTCCTCTTTTCAAATTGTTTCCCTTTACCATGTTTTTCTCTATAAGGACATTTAGCAGCATAGTGACCAACTTTTCCACACTCAAAACATTTGAAGGGAAGCTTACCTTTGAATCTTCTAGTACCTAGTTGGAGTTTTCTCACAAAATTCGCTTCTTCTTCTTCGGATATATAGCTGGTTTCTTTGACAACTTCCTTTTCTTTTCCTCTTGCAGATACCTTAAAAGCAGCTTCTCTGATTTGAGAAGGACCTCCTTGTCTCATTTCAAAAGCAGTCATAATACCATGTAATTGAACAATAGTAAGAGTTTGCAGATCTTGCCTTTCTTCAATAGCTGAAACTTTAGAGTCAAATTTTGAAGTCAAGGATCTTAAGACTTTTTCCACCAGAGTAGTATCAGTTATGGTTTCACCCAAATTTCTCATTCGATTTACAATATCATCCAGATGTAAGAAGAAATGAGCAATACTCTCATCACTATGCATCTTCAAATTTTCATATTCAATTCTAAGAGTTTGGAGTTTTGCACTTTTTACTTTTGTGTCTCCTTCATAACTTAGAATGATTTTGTCCCATATTTCTTTTGCTGAGTGTAGCTGCATCACTTTAGCAAATTCTAGTTCAGACATGCTTCCTAATAAGACATTTACTGCTTTGGCATTGATTTCATACTTCTTCCTTTCAGTTGCATCAGTAGGAATACTTGCCGGATATTGATAGCCTTCTTCCACGATTGCCCATACTTCTGCACCAAGACTTTGCAGATATGCTTTTGTTCGTACCTTCCAGAATATTAGATTGCTTCCATTGAATAAAGATGGCTTTAGAGACATTACTCCTTCAAGACTTCCCATTGCGACGGATCTCCTTCAAGCGATCAAGCTTCTGCAGAAGGACCTGCTCTGATACCAATTGTTGGGAAAAATACTGAGAGGGGGGGGTGAATCAGTATTTAGGAATTTATCAAATATTTTAACTTTCTCACTCTCTAAAACCCATATGCTACTTTTCTGAACCAAACTACCGTATATACGTGGATATCCCTCATAAAACTCGCGTATACACAGAGATCTATTTATGCCATTAATTCTTCACTTATATCATTCCATCATTCATTCATTAGATGTTCAATAAATAGTAAACATGTGCAGTAAGAACAGAATAAACCATCACACATAAGCATCACACATGAACACCAGGATTTTAGGTGGAAACCCAAGTCGGGAGAAAACCACCTTGCAGTTACTCTGCCTTCAATATTTTATTATAGAGAAAACATCTTACAACATATGTGCTTTGCCAGCAGCATCTGTGTCCGGGTGCCAGCACCCACCACGCTCGTTTACCAGCCTTCCCCGGAAGGGAGAGCTCCAACCCCCGACTCGTTTACCGTCTCTTCTTCCGGAAGGGAGGCACAACCTCTCGATCTCGCTTACCACCACCCGGAAGGGAGCTATGACCCCCCGACCGAAGGCTACAACCTCGCACTTAAGGGACCACGTTTCATCAATTTTCACACCGGATCCAAACAACTTCAACAGAGCACAACTTGCGTGTGCCTCGTTTCATCATATTTTCGACTCAGACCCACTCACATATTTAAGCTCAATCATACAACCAAACAGACAGCAAGATAACCTTAATCGCAGAATACAAAGATAGCAAGAACACAATGAACATCGTACATTTCATACCCCATGCTTCAGAAAACCCTAGTTTGCATACACGCTTTCCTTTCACTGATACCGCGTATATATGCGCCTTCTACCATACAAACCCACGTATACTTCAGTACATATTACAGAGCTAATTTTTACTGCGCATACGCGCTTTCTCTTCAGTGAAGCTGCATATATACATGCTTCTTCTGTGGCAAACTAGTGTATGGTTCTTCAGACATTTAGGTCATTTCAATTCTTCAGAACAGATACATCACACAGATTTTACCCTTTACTTCAAACAGATGTTTGCCTCATCTCAAATCTAATCATTCCATAAACAGATCTACAAATTCATTTCAGATCTAGATCCCCTTCTTCATCATTTCCTTCTTTGGTGCTTCATTCATTCAAATCTATCATACAATTGTAACCCTTTCCATTCAGATATACTTCAGAGAGAAGTATTAACTCAAGCTCAGACAAATTGCACCCACACTCATGATTTGCACAATGAATTTCTTCTCCTTATATAGGTTTACACTTTTTCAATACCATGAGCCCCTATTTCAATACCATGAGCCAAAACCATATTACTTCCGATGGTATTCCTAGACGGGGTCATTTAGACGAATCATTACCCAATACAATGGGTCAATACCATGGTGGTTACCCCTGGTTTTGCACTTTATGAGCACTTTTGCCCATACGCTACTTGGAACGTTATTTCCAGCGTGCATACACGACTTCTTCTAGACAAATCCGCGTATGCCTTGAGACATACTCTTTTCATCATAGATCTAACACATACTTAATTCCTTTCTTCATTACCTTCTGTACTCACTGTAGATACATCAGATTTACATCATTTAACAGGTTCATCAAGACATATTCTATCAAGCACAACTTCATCAAGTAGGTAGCCATCATCTTCATCAAGTGGGTTGCCATTCAAGGACAACACTTTATCAAGTGGGTTGTCATCAAGGACAACACTCAGCATCATATTGCCAACAAACATCATATCACATCAGATTTACATCATTTACCAAGTCCATCAAATCAATAATAACTTCATCAGGTGGATTGCCATCAAGGACAACATATGTCAACAATCTCATGTCTTCATCTTCATTCAATGGGTTGCCGTCAAGGACAACACTCTGCATCATATTGCCAACAAATTCATGTTGTGATAAGGTGTTTTATTGATGTTTTAAATTTTTGTAATTTGGAGAGATAAGGTGTGGAGAGAAATGGTAAAATTTTTTTGGAGTGATAATTGTTATGTAAATGTGGAGTGATAAGGGAATATTTTTAAAAGGAAAAGTTATTATTCAAAGTAATGTTTTACTTTGAAATAGGTTGAGTCAGTCCATCTAGTTTTTGAAGACAAGGAGTTCTCACAATCTGTGCTTGAGAAGCTTCAACAAATATGTTGTAAAGATGGAAGATTGATGTACCTTGAAACTTAATAAAATCATATTTTTTTTGGGGGTGATTGTGTCCTAGATCCACCCGAAATTGAATAAGGGGATCTTAGGTACACCATGTGTGTATTTGTGGTGGCATGTGTTTTTTATGGCTTCATGATGTTGCTTATGATTTCTATCTAGTTTTGACACATAAATGATCTCATTTAACACACATATAAAGTTCAATGCAAGCAAGCACAAAAACTATAACGAAGTAGATGCAAGGAAGGATAATTAAATTCAACACATGCATTTGTGCACCTACAACAAATAATCAAAATTGTGAACATCGAAATTCTGCCTCAACAAGAAAATTCACTCAATACATTCAAGTTAATGAATATGCAAACTCCAGCGTTTCAAATCAAAGTCTACATCAACATTCTTGCACATAAATTTAAGAACTTGTAATCTGAGTTGGATTGTAAGGGTGCACTCTCGGTTGAAACCGACACCCAAGTTTTGAATTGATCAACAGTCAAGTGCGTCAATTCTCTTCAACTAAGTCAAATTAAGACAAGTGAATTCATTGTTTTAAATGAGCCATCAAAATCATTGTAATTTTTTTGGGTGCACTTTCGACAGTGTTCGACACCCTTCCTTTAAAGCACAATCCAGTGAGTACATCAAGTGTGTGAGTTTTTACTCTAAAACAAACAAAAAGAAACAAGTTCACCTCTCCTGTAAGTGAGCATGAGTATTCATTCAAGCAAGTTCCATCAAGTCAGTAGAAAGCTCACAACATCAAGCGAACTAGCGTGCATTGCAACAACAATCAAAGAGAGCAAGCGAGTTCAACTCTAAAGCAAGTAAATGTGATATTCAAACAACACTCAAGCAAGTTGAAATCTACATCAAGTGAGCGTGAGTTAAAGTGACATTGAAACAAGAGAAACAAGTTTCACCGAAAGATCAAGAAAATTCCACAGAAAGCGAGCACGATAAACTCAATCAAGCGAGCTAGTACAAGAAAGTGTGATATTCAAGCAACAAAGCAAGGGAGTGTGTCATTAACATCAAGTGAGTGCATTCAATCCACCAAAGTTCAAATCAAGTGAGACAGTTCAAGACAAGTGAGCATGAATTCAAGCAAGCGAGTTCTTATGGTGCAACACATCCAATTGTTACAAATTATTCACAATTTGATCCTCTCAAGTGTTGAAGACATGGTGCAAATCAATAAAGCAACTCTTGCTGATATTTCATGACATCTACATCAGACAAATGAAACGATTGAGTTCCTTCAACTGGAGTCGCAACTACAAATAAATGAGTTGCAAGAGAAGAGTGATGCTTCTAAGTCTCTGAACCATAAAACTAAAGATGATTCTAAGTTATTCATCCAAACAACTTCAAGTGTTGAAGTTGTTCCAGTTCAACTTTCTTCCAAGCGAATCATCAAGCCATGGGAAGAAATCCAAAGTAACAGAAATAGACGAGGTTTAGGATATATCAAATATGACACCAACTTGCATATCCCCGATTATTCAAAGCCCATTAAGTTTGTCAGTGCAATATTTCTTGAACAAATCACCTCAGCACGTTTTGAGAAAGTTACAGCCAAACAGAAATGCACACAACCCAAAGTTGCAGTCAAACCAAAATGTTCTCATTGTCAAAGAACCGGTCATATGGAAGATCAATGTTATGATCTCCATCCTTGTTGCCATTGTGGCAAGCAAAATTATTCGTCAGAGAAATGCTACAACCAACAACAATCAACCAGATTGAAGATAAATTATGAATGGATTGATCATTGGGAATGGTCGTCCACAGTCAAAATATTGTATCAGTTCTACAACCGAATAAAATCACACCTAGTGCAGCGTACAGTGAAAATAAGATGGTACTCTCATGTATTTGAATGAGGGAGTACACCAGTGCAACACTCCTACACCTGAAGGGGGGGAGTTCAGGAATACTTTGCAGAGGATTGTCTCTCCTTTCAGCTGACAAAGGGGGGAAAATGTCAATGAAATGGACGGTGGTTGTCAAACTGAAAGTATCGACAAAACCAAAAAAATAATCTAGTGGGCATCTTCAGCAGCCAGTGGGCATCAACAAATTCGCCAGTGGGTAGTCGACAACAAAGCAACAATTAGCAGTTTTCAACATAGCAAAAGCAACAGTGAGTTGTTTTTGACATCATTAGCCAATGGGCATTCAACAAATTTTGTTACTGGACAAAGGATGCTGATTTCACGCAAATGAAAAATGGATCCTTTTGCAGCTTGGAATGTGATGGAGTTGTCAAGAAAAATTCAGAGATGAATCAGACATACAACTGACTCATGGTCTCTTCAGATTGCAGTTTTGTCGGCATCCAAATTTGGCGTTTTTTTAGGCATGTTTTTTAGGAACAACATGAAAATTTGGAAGATGGTTCCTGGTTTTTATTTTGGATTTATCATTGAATGGGGGAATGTTAGCCTATCTCATAAAAAAATTATAGATCCAAAATAAATAAATTAAATATTAAAAGTTAGGAATTTATGCCTAACTCTCTAGATTGGGTTGTTCCTCTAAGTTAGGAGTTATTTTAGGTAGCTCCTATATTGGTGTGTATGGTTGAGAAATTGTCTCAACCAAAGTGTCCAATATAGAACGTACTATCTTGAGACATAGTCTCTTCATCTATTTAATTGTAATATTACATTATTTTAATAATGTAAAAATATTTGAGGAAGCTGTGAGGCTGAAGCCTTTTCCACCATGACTGTGTTTGGGTATAAATCTGTGTGTTAATGGTGTGTGATTATTCAATACATGGGACATGGAAATACTAAATTGTTGACTATGGAAGTGAAGCATGTGGCTTCATCCTTGATGACAATGTTGGGGATGCAATTGAAATTGTGAATCACGCATTGATTGATCAATCTTCTATCACTCACCTCCAAGGTGATGCATTTCCAAGTAAAGCATGAAATGACAAAACAGATACCGTAATTTCATTAATCACTCCCTTCATGACATTATCAGACTACCTTTTTAGCATAATTTCAATTTGATAGCATAAATTCTTGTGTCAACTATTGAAAGGAATAACATTATTGGAAGTATGTGCAACAAAATTCTAGCTGGTTGGTAGATGCCTACATCCACTATACAATTCAACTCACCTAAAAATGTAGACTCTCTGACCCAAAGCCTACATGATCTCCTTGGTGCTCAGTTTGCATCATCTCAGTATTATCTGTAGCCTGAAAATTAGAAACCAAAGTTAATAGAAAAGCTTGCAGAAAGAAATATAATAAACATAATAAATATGCTTAACGAAAAGTGTCGATAACTTTGTCATGAATGGAACTTGCGAAGAAATAATATCTTCAGGCAACTCTTGATGTGTAGCACATATTTGAAAATTTAATAATATTAAGAGCCACACCATATAAAATTATGTTCATCTTAAAGTCACTTGCAATTTAATGTAAAAATCTAGATAGATAATACCTGTGATACCACTGGAACATATGAAGGTATCATGTCTTCAAAAAGCCCTTCATGTGTAGCGCTAACCTGAAAATTCCATAATGTTAAGACTCATACCATATAAGATTATGTGACATAAATTCATTTTCAATTTAACGTACAAAAATATAGATAGATAGTAATGAATGTGGCATATGTACATGATCATGTCCATGATCTACTGAATGAGGATCATGGGAAAATCAATGTTGATCTAAGAATGTTGTAAACTGCATAAGTTAAATAAATATATTAGCATAATATTTTGGAGACTAAATGTATATACACCAAAAAAACATGTTACATGCACTCTATCTCATCTTATAAATGTGTATTTTAAAATATATCAAAACATGCTTGTACATACCTCGCCCATGGTGTGCATTTGTTGTCTAATGGCTCGCTCATAGTGGTCTCTACAAGAGGAGGCATACTCCAGAAGCTCATGTCGCTCCATCTCCCTCAACACGTCATATGGAATACTCACAAATGAATAAACTCCTACACTAGATGAAGGTTGGCTTGTCCTTAACCCGACCTCTACCTCTCCTAAAGCAGCTGCAATATGTTGTTGTATATTCTCCCTCATCTGAGATGCAACACTGGAGATAGGGGCTAAATCCTCTGGAAGTGTAACTAGCCTAGGTGGTCGAGGTGCTAAACGAGGTGCTGGAGGCATAAACCCAACATCTCGCATAGCATCAGGTCATTCATATGTATGACCTTTTCCAGCTCCATAGAATTTGGACCCCATATCCTGATAGTTAGGGTCCAATTGCTCTCTAAATTGAGCATACAACATCCTAACAAAATATTGTGGAACCTCATCAATATTTGGGAACTTCCCGTATGCATACAAAAAATTCTCATAAATATAAGGTGAAATATTGGGATCATTGAATCTTGCAATATTCAGACATTTTTTGTCTTCAAGCCGCAAGTCAAATAGTGAGAAGGTCATTTATTTAGAGACCCTACTTTTAACTTCATTGTAGGAGTGGATACCAATCACTGATGCTCTCCTCTACGCATCATAATCAGGGCATGAAGTTCTGCATATCTGAATTTGACTGATTGAAAGCACACATTTTTTATACTTGTCTGTGTGTGAATGAGGGTTGTGTTTATTTACTGTGTTACAACGAGGTGAAGACTGCAATGGATACTGACGGGTTAAATGCAGTATGACACCAAATAATCAATCTCTTTCTCATAGATTATCGAACTTCTTAAACATTTTTTGAAAGATTAGTGATGCTAAAATAGTTTTTTAAAGATTAGTGATGCTATTGTTGCGCTGCATTAAGGATTCGACTGTGAATCATCCTAGAATAAGTGACGTGGCATTCTTTCCGCGTACAGTCATGTAGGCTTGGTTGAATGAGGAGTAGTATATTTCTCACACAAGAAGCGGAAGCCAGAGTCGAGGTAAAATTGCAAAGGCAGACCCTGGGGAGTGTTGATCTATGCGTTGACCAAGTGCAAATGTGCTACCGTGTGTGGTGTGAAATTTCTCAGTAAAAAGAGTGAGGAGCAGCGTGATTGCAATGAAATGTTGCGTGTTGCAGTGAAATGTGAGGAGCAACGTGATTGCAGTGAAATCTTAGAGCTTAGTCTAAGATCTGGTTTTTTGTTTTGAGGTGCAGGGTTGGAGGATCGATTCCCATGTAGGATATATATCGGCAACCAGAACCTGGCCGCCGGTGACGTAGCATAAATTCTTGTTGTCGCACAACCAACATAGAAATTCTTCTTGTTTCACAACATATTGCGGCTGACCCAGTCGGTGGCCAATTCATGTATCACTAAGCGTATTCAAAACCCTACCTATTTCATTTTTTCATTATGAAATAAGGAGGTCTGCAGTGTTGTAATTTATGTATTACAAATCCGATTGCATTAAGTTTGCACTCACAATTTTGAAAAAAAATTAAAAAAACAATTAAATGATCTCAAGCCGCATCAAGCAATCACAAAAATTGCAAACTGGATCAAATTTTTAGTGCGGAGATTCAAGAAATGAATAGCGTGGAGATTTGCAACAACTTTGAGGCGCCACCTGATGAAAAAATAGAGAAGACGATGTGAATGGAGTTGCATTGGAAGAAGGGTGAAAGACCTGTGTTATTGTGTATCTGGGCAGAGGATTCTTGAATATTTCTGTTGATATTTTTAAGCTTTTGTGCTTTAAGGGAAGTCATGATCTCCAACGCTATATTTCCAGTGGAACCTGGTTGCCCGAAGCATGCGTAAAGGATGTCGTATTTCATGAAGTATGGTTGCAAGCTGTAAGCACTTTTGTTTTTGGGTATGCATACCGTGGAGAGTATATTGAAAAGACACTTATATGGTATGTTTTTTTTGGTAAGCATAAAGGGCATCGTGCATATACCCTTACATACATAAGCTTTAAAGTTTAAAAGGAACGTGACTTCAAGTGAAACCATCAAGTTCTAATAAATATTTTAATGGGAAGTATGTAAAGGCACTTTTTAAAGAGTGATAATAAAGTGATATCATAAAGGGGCGTGATTTATAATTTTTAGATTTTTACAATTAGAATTGAAAAGGAAACTTACTTTTTCATCAAGTGATTATATATATATATATATATTTTGTTTAATGGAAACTTTAAAGGAGGGATAAGGTTGATTAAAGGTTTTTTTTAATGAGTGATTTTTGGGAAAGATAAGGAGTGGTTAAAATATTTTTTTTGTAAGGGGAGTTATAAGGGTGAAGATTGTAATTCATGTTGTGATAAGGTGTTTTATTGATGTTTTAAATTTTTGTAATTTGGAGAGATAAGGTGTGGACTGAAATGGTAAAACTTTTTTGGAGTGATAATTGTTTTGTAAATGTGGAGTGATAAGGGAATATTTTTAGAAGAAAAAGTTATTATTCAAAGTAATGTTTTACTTTGAAAGAGGTTGAGTTAGTCCATCTAGTTTTTGAAGACAAGGAGTTCTCACAATCTGTGCTTGAGAAGCTTCAACGAATATGTTGTAAATATGGAAGATTGATGTACCTTGAAACTTAATAAAATCATATTTTTTTTGGGGGTGATTATGTCCTAGATCCGCCTGAAATTGAATAAGGGGATATTAGGTACACCATGTGTGTGTTTGTGGTGGCATGTGTTTTTTATGGCTTCATGATGTTGCTTATGATTTCTGTCTAGTTTTGACACATAAATGATCTCATTTAACACACACATAAAGTTCAATGCAAGCAAGCACAACAACTGTAATGAAGTAGATGCAAGGAAGGATAATTAAATTCAACACATGCATTTGTGCACATACAACAAATAATCAAAGTTGTGAACATCGACATTCTGCCTCAACAAGAAAATTCACTCAATACATTCAAGTTAATGAATATGCAAACTCCATCATTTCAAATCAAAGTCTACATCAACATTCTTGCACATAAATTTAAGAAATTGTAATCTAAGTTGGATTGTAAGGGTGCACTCTCGGTTGAAACTGAGACCCAAGTTTTGAATTGATCAGCAGTCAAGCGCATCAATTCTCTTCAACTTAGTCAAATTAATACAAGTGAATTCATTGTTTTAAGTGAGTCATTAAAATCATTGTAATATTTTTTGGGTGCATTTTCGACAGTGTTCGACACCCTTCCTTTAAAGCACAATCCAGTGAGTACATCAAGTGCACGAGTTTTTACTCTGAAACAAACAAAAAGAAATGAGTTCACCTCTCCTGCAAGCGAGCATGAGTATTCATTCAAGCAAGTTCCATCAATTCAGTACAAAGCTCACAACATCAAGCGAGCTAGCGTGAAGTTCATTGCAACAAAAATCAAAGAAAGCAAGCGAGTTCAACTCTAAAGCAAGTAAATGTGATATTCAAACAACACTCAAGAAAGTTGAATTCTACATCAAGTGAGCGTCGATTAAAGTGACATTGAAACAAGAAAAACAAGTTTCACCAAAAGATCAAGCAAATTCCATAGCAAGTGAGCATGATAAACTCAATCAAGTGAGCCAGTACAAGAAAGTGTGATATTCAAGCAACAAAGCAAGCGAGCGTGTCATTAACATCAAGTGAGCGCATTCAATCCACCAAAGTTCAAATCAAGTGAGACAGTTCAAGACAAGTGAGCCTGAATTCAAGCAAGCGAGTTCATATGGTGCAACAAATCCAGTTGTTACAAATTATTCATAATTTGATCCTCTCAAGTGTTGAAGACAATGTGCAAATCAGCAAAGCAACTCTTGCTAATCTTTAATGACATCTACATTAGACAAATGAAACGATTGAGTTCTTTCAACTGGAGTCGCAACTACAAAGAAATGAGTTACAAGAGAAGAGTGATGATTCTGAGTCTTTGAACCATACAACTAAAGATGATTCTAAGTCATTCATCCAAACAAATTCAAGTGTCGAAGTTGTTCCAGTTCAACTTTCTTCCAAGCCAATCATCAAGCCATGGGAAGAAATCCAAAGTAACAAAAATAGACGAGGCTTAGGATATATCAAATATGACACCAACTTGCATATCCCCGATTATTCAAAGCCCATTAAGTTTGTCAGTGCAATATTTCTTGAACAAATCACCTCAGCACGTTTTGAGAAAGTTGCAGCAAAACAGAAATGCACGCAACCCAAAGTTGCAATCAAACCAAAATGTTCTCATTGTCAAAGAACCAGTCATGGAAGATCAATGTTATGATCTCCATCCTTGTCGCCATTGTGGCAAGCGAAATCATTTGTCAGAGAAATGCTGCAACCAACAACAATCAGCTAATTGAAGATAAATTATGAATGGATTGATCCTTGAGAATGGTTGTCCACAGTCAAAAGATTATATCAGTTCTACAACCGAATAAAATCACACCTAGTGCAGCCTATAGTGAAAATAAGATGGTACTCATGTAGTTTAACGGGGGAGTACACCAGTGCAACACTCCTACACCTGAAGGGGGGGGAGTTCAGGAATACTTTGCAGAGGATTGTCTCTCCTTTCAGCTGACAAAGGGGGGAAAATGTCAATGAAATGGATGGTGGTTGTCAAACTAAAAGTATCGACAAAACTAGAAAAAGAAGCTAGTGGGCATCTTCAGCAGCCAGTGGGCATCAACAAATTCACCAGTGGGCAGTCGACAACAAAGCAACATTTAGCAGTTTTCAACACAACAAAAGCAACAGTGAGTTGTTTTTGACATCATTAGCCAATGGGAATTCAACAAATTTTGTTATTGGACAAAGGATGTTGATTTCATGCAAATGAAAAATGGATCCTTTTACAGCTTGGCACGTGATGGAGTTGTCAAGAAAAATTCAGAGATGAATCAGACATACAACTGACTCATGGTCTCTTTAGAATGTAGTTTTGTCGTCATCCAAATTTGACGTTTTTTCAGGCAATGTTTTTGAGGAACAACATGAGAACTTGGAAGATGGTTCCTAGTTCTTATTTTGGATTTATCATTGAAGGGGGGAATGTTAGTCTCTCTCATAAAACAATTATAGATCCAAAATAAATAAATTAAATATTAAAAGCTATGAATTTATGCCTAACTCTCTAGATTGGGTTGTTCCTCTAAGTTAGGAGTTATTTTAGGTAGCTCCTAGATTGGTGTGTGTATGGTTGATAAATTGTCTCAACCAAAGTGTCCAATATAGAACACACTATCTTGAGACACAGTCTCCTCATCTATTTAATTGTAATATTACATTATTTTAATAATGTGAAAATATGTAAGGAAGCCGTGAGGCTGAAGCCTTTTTCGCCATGACTGTGTTTGGGTATAAATCTGTGTGTTAATGGTGTGTGATTATTCAACACCTGGGACATGGAAAGACTAAAATGTTGACTATGGAAGTGAAGCATGTGGCTTCATCCTTAATGACAATGTTGGGGATGCAATTGACATTGTGAATCACCCATCGATTGTTCAATATTCTATCACTCACCTCCAAGGTTATGCATTTCCAAGTAAAGCATGACATGATAAAACAATTAACGTAATTTCATTAATCACTCCCTTCATGACATTATCAGACTACCTTTTTAGCATAATTTCAATTCGATAGCATAAATTCTTGTGTCAACTAATGAAAGGAATAACATTATTGGAAGTATGTGCAACAAAAGTCTAGCTAGTTGGTAGATGCCTACATCCACTATACAATTCAACTCACCTAAAAATGTATAATTTCTGACCCAAAGCCTACACGATCTCCTTGGGGCTTAGTTTGCATCATCTCAATATTATCTGTAGCCTGAAAAGTAGAAACCAAAGTCAATAGAAAAGTTTGCAGAAAGAAATATAATAAACATAATAAATATGTTTAACAAAAAGTATCGATACCTATGTCACGAATGAAACTTGCGAAAGAATAATCTCTTCAGGCAACCCTTGATGTGTAGCACATACCTGAAAATTCAATAATTTTAAGAGCCACACCATATAAAATTATGTTCATCTTAAAGTCACTTGCAATTTAACGTAAAAATCTAGATAGATAATATCTGTGATACCACTGGAACATATGAAGGTATCATGTCTTAAGGAAGCCCTTCATGTGTAGCGCTAACCTGAAAATTCCATAATGTTAAGACTCATACCATATAAAATTATGTGACAAATTAATTTTCAATTTGATGTACAAAAATATAGAAAGATAGTAATGAATGTGGCACCTGTACATGATCATGTCCATGATCTACAAAATGAGGATTAGGGGAAAATCAATGTTGATCTAAGAATGTTGTAAACTGCATAATTTAAATAAATATATTAGCATAATATTTTGGAGACTAAATGTATATACACCAAAAAAACATGTTACATGCACTCTAACTCATCTTATCAATGTGTATTTTAAAATATATCAAAACATGCTTGTACATACCTCGCCCATGGTATGCATTTGTTGTCTAATGGCTCGCTCATAGTGGTCTCTACAAAAGGATGCATACTCCAGAAGCTCATGTCGCTCCATCTCCCTCAACATGTCATATGGAAACTCACAAATGAACGAACTCCTACACTAGATGAAGGTTGGTTTGTCCTTAAGCTGACTTCCACCCCTCCTAAAGAAATTGCAATACGTTGTTGTATATTCTCCCTCATCTGAGATGCAACACTGGAGATAGGGGCTAAATCCTCTGGAAGTGTAACTAGCCTAGGTGGTTGAGGTGTAAACGAGGTGCTGGAGGCATAAACCCAACTTCTCACATAGCATCAGGTCGTTCATATGTATGACCTTTTCCATCTCCATAGAATTTGGACCCCATATATATATAGTTAGGGTCCATTTGCTCTCAGAATTGAGCATACAACATCGTAAAAAAATATTGCGGCACGCCATCAATATTTGGGAACTTCCCGTATGCATATAAGAAATTATCATAAATATAAGGTGAAATATTGGGATCATTGAATCTTGAAATATTCAGACATTTTTTGTCTTCAGGCCACAAGTCAAATAATGACAAGGTCATTTCTTTAGAGACCCTACTTTTAACTTCATTGTAGGAGTGGATACCAATCACTGACGCTCTCCTCCTATGCATCATGACAGAAAAAACGTGGGTTGATTGTCCAACCCCATGATAAATCTCTATCAAACTCTCCAAATTGTGCAAAACAATTTGGAGACAATATCGACTAGGGGCAGAGAGACTGCAACTTTGCAATTCATTGTGCAATCTCATGGAATGCTCCCTCATCCCATCAACAGTAAGTAAGGAGATGGTTTCTTCCCAAGGAATATCCTCAGGAATATCATTGGGATGGGTGTAAAGGGGCTCATAGCTCAGATTTTGAGTAAACTCATGAACCCTACGAGCTCTCCCTCTAGGAGGGCGATGACGACCACCTGTAACATGTTAAATTATTGCACATATTAAAAATTAAATAATTTATAAGGAAAATTTGTATTTAAAAAACTTGTCTGGTCATTTGAAAATACCTTGTGGAAAAACTATCTCATCCTCTTCACTCATCGGACTAGGATTGTTTCCTTCCGACATTGCATTCCTTTGTCCCTCAGCAACAATAGTGCCAACCCCAACTCCTACATTTTCACATATGGAGCATAATGTTTTCAAGTTAAACACATGTCATTTGAAAAAAAATTCAGCTTTTCAACATTGAATATAACGTAAACTTGAACATTTTAACTAGCAATGTAATGTCTACCTATACCATGTATAATAGACCCCTCAGAATGAGGTCTAAGAAATTGGGGATGAATGGAAACATGTCTATGGGGCTCCTCTTGTTCGATTTGGTGTCTGGGCGCACGAGTCATATGAGTGCGTCCACCTATGCAGGAGATTTTTTTTCACATTAATCAATTTTTCACAACGAACAATAAATATAACCTACTTGAAAACATGACATAAAGAAAATAATTTATAAGGAAAATTTGTATTTAAAAAACTTTTCCGGTCATTTGAAAATACCTCGTGGAAAAACTATCTCATCCTCTTCGCTCATCGGACTAGGATTGTTCCCTTCCGACATTGCATTCATTTGTCCCTCAGCAACAATAGGGCCAACCCCAACTCCTACAATTTCTCCTATGGAGCATAAGTTTTCACATTAAACAAATTTCATTTGAAAAAAAAAATTCACCTATTCAACATTGAATGTAACATAAACTTGAACATCTTAACTAGCAATCTAATGTGTACCTATACCATGTATAATAGACCCCTCAGAATGGGGCCTAAGAAATTGGGGATGAATGAGAATAGTTCTATGGGGCTCCTCTTGTTCGATTTGGTTTCTGGGCGCACGAGTCATATGGGTGTGTCCACCTGTGCAGGACAAAATTTTTTCACATTAATCAATTTTTCACAAAGAACAATAAATATAACCTACTTGAAAACATGACATAACTAAACATCCAATATATCTGATAATCCTCCTCTCATGGAGAGATCTCTGGAGGGCTCGCATGATGCCATTGTTGCTATAGTATCAAATCAAATTTTTTCCCCTCATAAACAAATTAGAAAACAAATTATAAATCGACAGTCATATCATTAACCAATGATTTCATATGTTGTTACATGAGGTCAAAAGTCGCCATTAGAAGATTGAGTAGGTCTATGGAAAATCTTTAAATCAAAACTCACTCCATTAGTCATGTTGTCAACACATATGCCTAGCTTAAGACCTGCTAAAACCACTGTCACACATCTGCTTAGGACCTTCTCCATGTAGCAATTTCATTGCTGAGTCAATGGGGTTGTACATATTCTAAAACTTTGTATTTTCACATTGATGATATGTTTAACATAATGTAATGCTAAGAAATTAAAATGATAGACATTTAAATAAATAATGTAAAAATATTAAAATTTTATAATAATAAAATAAACTTACATATATCCATCTCACTTTTTTTTACTTGTGTGCCTGTATTTTTTTTTCTCTCTCTTGATGTTTAAGATGTTTAATAGATAGAATTAAGATGGATCTATGAAAGTAGTTCCATCAATTTTAAATGACTAGTTTGCTTAGAAACTTAAAAAGAAAACACTCATTCTTAAATTCAAACTTGAATATTTAACTATTCAACTATTTCTCTTTAATAATAATTAAATCATTTATCGCTTATTTAAAAAACTGTGTTTTCTGACATTAGTAATTCAATTCAATTAAATTACTTACATAAATCCATCCATTATTAATTAAAAGTGTATGCTTCCAATATCACTACTTTGACTTCTAACATGACCAACTTACTATAATAATTACAAGTCCTATTCCATAAAATTACAAGTCATTCTCCATGCTGAGCGAATAAACGAATAATGATTGGGAATATTTCTGATGGTATGGAAGTCCATAAAAACCCTAACATAATCACAAACATTTATCAGTATAATTGTGAGAATTAAGCTCTATTGCGCAAGTTTCAGGATTGCATGCACAAGTGTCCAAAACCAAATGTACAGAAAATATATATATAAGAAAAATATAAAATACATAACAAAGATAAAAGAGGGAAACCGACAAAAATTGAAAAAGAACATTACCGTGCCATAAACAAGCTGATACCATTCAAGATTCAATGAAGCGACATACCATTTATTTATTTAATTATAAAAAGTAAGTATTACATAATCCACCAAAATGGGGAATCGAAAAACTACTGAGCTGTGGTAAGTTCAAGACAGCTAATGAAAAAATTATAATAAAACACACGATATTCTATGCAATCCAGTGTGCAACTAATTAAGGAACACATCACACAACCAGTTAGAAAAACAAAAAGAAAAGACCAAAATGACAAAGGAGCTAACAAAAATCGAACAATGATGAAAGTGTAAAGGTAAAGAAAAGAGTCATTGAAGCTCTTATTTTTCTATATGGCAAAGAAACGACACCAAGAAAGGTGGCAAGAAAAAAAAATAGAAAATTCTAAGCTTCAAATAGTGGGAATGGAAGCATACTTCAAATGATGGTTGTAGATTCTAAATACAAATTGTGTTGTGAAACCAACTCCAAAAATATAAGAAAAGAAATAGCAACGCCTTAGAAATAAGCCACTTCAAGGGGGAAACCTCCAATACATTACATGAATGAACAATTATTGGATGATACAAATTACAAAACCTCCTTTATATATATAGGAGTCCATGGGGCCACAATGTAATCCTAGTGGGGCCATAATGTAATCTTAGCCGACCTAACAATAATAATTTAAGGGCACAATAATAACAATATGGGGTTATAGGGGTACAATAATAACAATAAGGGGGTTATACTAACAACAATAAGGGACTATACTAGTAATATAGGGACCTAATATGCCCCTCTCATTCAAAAAAGTGTTGTCCTCAATGCTTGAGTAGCTCTAAATTCTCATCCTCCCATGTAGGATCTTTAGTGGATAAGTTCTTCCACTTGATGAGATACTCTGAAATTGATCGATTTCGTAGCTGTCGAGTTCTTATTTCCGTGACCGCTTCAAGTTCCAATATGATTTTTTCTTCCTTATCAAGTTCTGGCAATATTGTTTGAACTGGAAGATTTTTACCTATAACCTTCTTTAAGCATGAAACATGGAAAACTGGATGCACTTGTGAAAAAGCAAGAAGCTCCAATTTGTATGCCCTAGTACCAATATTTTGCAACACCTTGTAAGGACCATAGTACTTTGACGATAAATTATTATCCTTCTTAGCTTGCTTGAGGGACATTTGTTTGTATGGTTGTAGCCGTAAAAATACCCAGTTTTCTACATCAAAAATTTTCTCGCTGCGATGTTGATATGCCTGTTGTTTCATTTGATTTTGTGCCAAATTTAGGTTATCCTTTAAGAGTTGGAGAACTTCTTGTTGATGCTTGATGTGATCTTCCACTGCTTCAACCTTCAAATTTTCTCTTAAATATGATGTGATGGATGGTGGATGATATCCATAAAGTGCCATAAATGGGGTCATTTTTTCTGTAGTATGGAAGGAAGTGTTATACCACCATTCAGCGAGAGGTAACCAATTGACCCACTGTGTTTGTTTATCAAATACAAAACAACAAAGATATCGTTCCAAACATTTATTTACTATCTTAGTTTGACCATCGGATTGAGGATGATAAGATGAGCTATGAGCTAATTGATTACTCAAACAAGAAAATAACTCCGTCCAAAAATTTCCAGTAAAAATGGGATCTTTTTCACTCACAATAACCCTTGGGTTTCCATGTAGCTTTTGAATTGTGTCCATAAATGTAGTAACAACTGTACTTGATTTAAATGGATGAGATAGTGCACAAAAGTGTGCATACTTGGTAAGTCTATCAACTACCACCATGATGACACTCTTTCCTTTAGACTTAGGTAAACCTGTGATAAAATCCATTGAAATCTCCTCCCAACGTTGACTTGGAATGGATAAAGGTTCTAGAAGACCTAGGGTCTTAATTGTCTCAAATTTATTCTGCTGGCAAACCAAACATTCCGCCAAAAACTTTTGAATATCAGATTTAAGGCCATCCCAAAAAAATTCTTTCTTCACCCTGTGGTAAGTTTTTAAAAATCCTGAGTGTCCTCCTAAAGGAGAAGTGTGCAATTCCAGAAGAATCTTTGTTTTAGTTGGGAATTCTTACAAAGATATAAGCGATCTTTGTACCATAAGGAATCATTTTTCCAACTAAATGTATCAGATGTACTAGGATCTTGCTGCAACTTTTGAATGAGTGTTCATACATCTTTGTCCTTCTTCCATTCATCTCTTGCTTCAGTTATCCAATCTGGTTGGATAATAGAAATGGCACAAAGCAATGCTTCCACCTCTTCATTCTTTCTTGGGAGTGCATCTGCAACAACATTAAGCTTTCCTTTTTTGTAGATTATTTCAAAGTCATAACCCAACATCTTTGTGACCCATTTTTGCTGCTCTTCCGAAGATAGTCTTTGTTCCAAAAAGTGTTTAAGACTATCATGATCAGTTTTTACCTTGAAGTGTCTTCCCATTAGGTAAGTTCGCCATTTCTTTAGTGCATGCAGTATTGCTAACATTTCCTTCTCATAAATAGGTTTTTGTAAATACTTTCCCTTGATTGGACGACTTTCAAAAGCAATGGGTCTTCCTTCCTGCATTAAAACTGCACCAATTCCATTTCCTGAGGCATCACATTCCACAATAAAGGTTTTTGTGAAGTTTGGTGTAGCTAAGACCAGTGCTAGGCACATTGCCTCTTTAAGACGTTCAAAGGCCTTAGTTGCTTCAGGAGTCCATGAAAATGCATCTTTCTTCAATAATGTTGTTAGAGGTGCCGCTATTCTCCCATAATTCTTAACAAACTTGCGATAATACCCTGTTAACCTGAGAAATCCTCGCAACTGCTTTATGGTTGTGGGGACTTTCCATTCCTTAATGGCTTTAATTTTGTTAGGGTCTACCTTAACACCCTAGTGAGATACAATATGACCCAGATATTCCACCTCTTGTACTCCAAAGAAACATTTGGATGTTTTTGCATATAATTGTTTCTCTTGCAATAGTTTGAGCACCCTGTCAACATGTTGAACATGATCCTTCCAAGACCTGCTATAGATTAGTATATCATCAAAAAATACTAGCACAAATTTTCTAAGGAAGGGTTTGAAAACGAAATTCATCAACCCTTGAAATGTAGAAGGTGCATTGGTAAGGCCAAAAAGCATTACCAAAAATTCATAATGACCCTCATGAGTTCGAAATTCTGTTTTCGGAATATCTTCAGTCTTCATTCTAATTTGATGATATCTTGAACGAAGATCCAACTTGGTAAAATAAATTGCTGCATGTAATTCATACAATAATTAATAAATCACATGAATGGGAAATTTATCTTTAATGGTGAGCTTATTGAGCTCCATATAATCCGGACACATGCACCATGATCCATCCTTCTTGTGTACCAATACTATAGGAGCAAAGAAAGAACTTTGACTAGGTTGAATTATACCCGCCTCTAACATTTCTGCAATCATACGTTCAATTTCGCTCTTTTGGACATAAGGATATATATAAGGCTTGATGTTTGGAGGAACACTTCCTGGAATCAAATGAATAGCATGATCATGATCATGAATAGGTGGGAGTCCTTTGGGAGTTTCAAACACCTTGGAATGATTGTCCAAGACTTGTTGGAGATCTGCAGAAATAGATGATTTTGATGTCGGAACTTCTAGTGAGCATAATTGTGCAATTACGCCTCGTTGTTCTTTCTTTAGAAGTTTTTTCATGACATTAGAGCTTATTATCCTTCCCGGCTTCCCTTCAATACCCCGTAATTCGACTTCCTTTCCTTCTGAAAAAAATTTCAAGAAAAGTTCTTGAAAATTAAAAGCTACCGTCCCCAAAGATTGTAACCATTGCACTCCTAGTACAACATCAACACCTCCCATAGGAATGGAAAGCATTGGACTAGTCAATACATATTCCCCCATGGTTAGCTTGATATTATGGCATTTTCCAGAGCAATTTATAGTTCCTCCAATTGCAACCATCACTTGACATTCTGGTGCTGGGTATAGGAAACAATTCAATTCCTTGGCTACCTTACAATGAATAAAATTATGGGTGCTACCTAAATCAATCAACACTATTACCTTTTCTTCTTGATATGTCCTTCTATCTTGAGAGTTTGAGGAGTGGTAATTCCTGCCAATGCATTACATGATATGGTCAAACTCATTTCTTCCTCTTCTAGAGCTGGTTCTTGGTGTATATCCTCTTCTTGTTCATTTTCTTCTTCCTCTTCACAATCTATGTAAAATAATTTCTTCTCAGCACACTTATGACCTTTAGTGTATTTTCTATCACAACCGTAGCAAAGCCCTTTTGCTCTTTTTTCTTCCAATTGTTGTGGTGTCAACCTTGTAGGTTGTGGAAATCTAGGCGTAGCAACACTTCCTTCTTTATAGAATTGAGTGGTAGGCTTCCTTGTCGCCATAATTTTACATTCAACTTTTCTTGCCAACCCGAATGCCTTCTCCAATGAATCAGGTCCCAAAACACGAACTTCATGTTGGATGTTATCCTTTAGAGTACCTATGAAGAGATCAATCCTATGTTCCTCTGGAATATCAGTTACCCTTATATTCAATTTTTGGAAGTCCTCAATGTGCTGCCCCACTAAACCCTTTTGTTTGAGATTTATCATTTGGCTAAAGAAGGTGTTGCTCTTTGTATCCTCATAATGTGCTATCATTTCCTCCGTAAAAATTGACCAAGTGACAATTTTTTTACGGGAGCAAAGCCATCGATACCATATAAATGTATTTTTTTCTAAATGTAAAGTTGTAATGCGTACCTTTTGTGTGTTTTGCACATTATTGAGATCAAAATATTGCTCCATCTGTAGTATCCATGTTACAGGATCCTTTCCATCAAACTTTCTCATATCCATTTTTGGAATATGGTGGTTCTTCCCTCCAACATTAGAGTTTATGAAATCATGATTAACATTTATTTTGTTCTCATCATGAGTTTCCTCTACTATCTTTACACCATTAGGAAACATTTCTTGTATTAACTTTCTCAAACCTTCCATGTCTGCTTTTAGATTATTCTTCGTGTTTTCCATCTTAGCTTCGATGTCATCATCTTAGATTCCATGCCAGCTTCCATGCCATTCTTTAAACCATCCATCTTAGATTCCATGCCTTTCTTCAAAACTTCCATGTCATTTTTTGTTGCTCTTTGCAAGAACGAAATTTGTTGCACTTGCTCTTGTAATTTTGATATGTCATGTTGTCATTCTTTGTCTTCATGAGTCATAGTAGATCCTTCTAAAGGCTTAATGGGTGTTGAATTATTTTTAGGATCCATTTTATAATTCAATACTGATATCTATTCTACAATATACCCTTGGAATCAATTCAACTTGATTCTTCAAACAAGACTTATGCAATTCGGAATAAAAAATACACACCTTTTACTTGCTCTTGGGGAGCTCGATATTTAAATTGACTTATCCCTATACTTGCAGATCCTCAATATCTGAAATTCAGCCCTGTAGTAGTCCTATAAAGCTTCTTTCAAATGCCACAGGTCTGACTTGGTTTGATTTCTTCAAGGAAACGTTATGTTAAATCTCCCACAATGACCTAATTATGGATTGGTTCAGTAGAGAAAACTTGTACGACTTTCCATGTGTCACTGTTTGCTCCTTTTGCTCTGAAATTTACAGACAAGAAACTATAGTTCGTGTACTTCTATTCACTTTTTACAGAATTCCAATCCAATGCTCAGAGAGAGAGTTATGAAGATTTTCCCACTATCACCTCTTTGAGATGAAATTATGGAGCCTGAAAAAGACCTAACTTCCACAGATCATATCTCCGACAATATTGCGAACCAAGCTCTAAAATTTTTCGACGAATTTCCTCTAGATTTCGGCTTCACGCTCTAAAAATTTCAGCTTCTGAACCTTCATAGAAAAAACGTTATAGCGACAATTCTGTGATGACCTTTTTAAGTGAAATTCAGGATCCTGCAAAAAAACCTAACTTCCACAGATCATATCTCCGAAAATGTTGCGAACCAAGCTTTGAAATTGTGTGAAGATGTTCCTTAGGATTTCAGCTTCGCACTCTAAAAATTTCAGCTTTTGAACTTTCGTAGAAAAAAAGTTATAGTGAAAATGCAACAATGACTTGTTTGGAGCAGAAAAACCCTAGAATCCAAAGCTCTGATACCAAATGTTGTGAAACCAGCTCCAAAAATAGAAGAAAAGAGATATCAATGCCTTAGAAATAGGCCATTTCAAGGGGACAACCTCTAATACATTACATTAATGAACAATTCTTGGATGATACAAATTACAAAACCTCCTTTCTATATATAGTAGTCCATGGGGCCACAATGTAATCCTAGCCAACCTGACAATAATAATTTAAGGGCACAATAATAACAATATGGGGGTTACAGGGGTACAACAATAATAATAACGGGGTTACACTAACAACAATAAGGGACTATACTAGTAATATAGGGACCTAACACATTGAAATCATATATAGCCAAGAGTTTGGACTTAATTTTAATAAACCAAATGCAAGATAGTGGCATGGTGATGGAAAAACAATGTATAAATACAATACAAGTGACAAGAAATATACCTTGAAATACAATATTAGCAAAATACAACAACTAGATCTAAAAATTGTCACGAGTCACAGAGATTTCAAGGAAGCTGTCATATGTTTGATTCTTAGTCATGTCACTCTAGGTAGAAGTTCCAGCAAATTCAGAATAAGATGGATAAAGGCAATACATATCTAACAATGAAAATTAGATTTCAGAATCCACTTAAGGTAGAAAAAGTTATATATCTCCAATTTTTCTTTGGCATTGAACTATTCAGATATAAACACCGCGAAACTGAAAGAAAAATAGATTTCATCAGTTTTGGAAAGCTGGCAGTTATTATATCCAAGATGCCCAAAAGAAATCCTTACCAGGTTTGATCTTATACATTTGATTGGCATCTGGATTTCAACTTAGAATAACTGAATAAATATTGAACAATACAGTAGAGTCCCCTATCTAAATATATTGCATTATACCGATATTATACGCTTCATATTTCAGAAACATTATGCCACAGTTCTATTCCTCATGAATCACAACGATAAAATTGATTACATATCCCTAAAAAAAAGGCTAGAAACAAGCACTCCTCAGTTGAAGCTCTCACAATCTCAAAACTGTTCCAGCTTCCAAGTCTTCTAAGAGTCACAAGTTCATATTAAGGCTTTTCTTGTTATAAAAGCGCTCTTAGGGAACCAATGGTAGTTTGACGGCCCAAGAGCACTAACATGTCATGAAAAGAGGGTGTATGGTAGTTTACCTTGGTCATGTGTGGTCGGGAACACCCAGAAGTCCCCAGCCTATCAGGGAGCTATAAACTCCCCGACAAGCCAGGAACATTTGGTGGTTTCTAATCACCAGAGCAGACTAAGAAACACCATTAGAAATGATTCAGTACCGTCTAGAAGCTCCTAGAGCATTCCTTAATCTAATATCCCAAATATGGAACAGCTAGCAAGGCACGAATGGAAAACGGTTTTTCCAGTAATGGCTACTACAGGAATTGAAACCAGGACCTAGATCCCTTAGATCAATGTATCTAGGACTGAAATCCAAGAGGTGGCTCAAAATAAATCCCTCTAGGTGGGTTAAATAGATCTCCCACACCTAGTTGTCTTCAGAAAATGCCCGATGAAGGGACTGCAACAATGTATGAGCATACAATGGAATAACAACGTTATTATGATGAATTGTGAGACATGAAGATACAAAATAGCTTTCCCTTTGATATTATAGCAGCAAGAGTATACAATGCTTTGAGGAATCAATCACTCAATATTGGCAATGAAAGCCTCAATAAGACATGTACAAGAAATATGAGAACCACTACTATGCAGGGATGTCATAAGGCTAAAATAACGCAGTTCATTGGAGACACTGCAACAAAATAATAGAGAATACAATGATATGACAATATGAGTTCAAGAAATGAGGGGGAGCAAGCTCTCAACCCCTGAAAACACTAGTACAACAATGATACAACAATCCTTAGAAGGATTGGCTACAATACATATGAAAATGACAAATCCGCAGAAATGCCGGAGTTGTAGGGTAGCAGCTGCAACACAAAACTAAAACTATATGGAGATGGCTGAATAAGATGTAAAATATTTAGCAAACCTCTTCAAATGGATCTCTCAAGTGATAGGCTGATCCTATTACTGAATATCTTGCCTTCCAAGATGATGGTGTAGACCCCCACTGCAGATACTCACTAAAATAATGCAGTCTATAGAAGGGATTACGCTATTGATTATAGGAGAAGCTTGGCCTGATGCAAAAATATGCAAATCAGCCCTGGAAACCTTCCTCACTAATCTTCTCGAGGAATATAAGCTCCCTCCCCTAAAAGATGAGACAAGGAATGGTGTTGTGGAACCCTCCACTGCAACACCTTGCAACACAACATTACACTTGAGCAGAAATAACGCTGTAGCTGAAGGAATGGCTTTGGCCTTGAGCCTAGATGTGGAGAAATGAAGTGCAATCCTCCAAGAGACCTCTAAAGAAGGAGAAGAATTCCTAAACAGGAATCCCTCATGCTAAACAACATTGCAACTCAGTTGAACAGCCAGAGACTGAAAATAGTCTACAAGACCAATAATCAAATACTCAAAGATGTCTCTCTATAGCTGCCTCTTCCTCCTTTTATGCAAGTGAATGTCTCTTTGCCTTGGACCGCACAAATTAGGGTTTCTTCCACAAGGAATTTTTCTCCCTCTCAAACTGTGTTGTCTTCCCAAGCAAGCCACACCCTCTTTAGGTAGCGTTGTTGACTTGGTCAAACTTGACCTTGTCCTCATGCATTTGCCCCTTTTCACACTGGAAGGTGCAAAATAGAGCTACTCCATAGATCCCTTTCACACTATGAGGGATTTTATTCCTACTCATGGGCCTTTTACCCATTTTATTCACCTCCTAGATGATATAAGCAAAAATTAATATTCCAATTTGCTGCTTTCAAATTTTGGAATATTACACTTAAGCTCCAGAAACTGCCCATCAATTCTAGAACATTTCACTCTAGCTCCTAAGCTCCCAGAAATGGGAAAAAATGGGAACAGGTTCCCCAACCACTAGAAGTAATGTTCCCATGCTACTATGGAATTAAGATAAAGAAAATGAATGAAGACCCGAATCTTTAGTTGCTACCCACAGGTGAAACCAAAGCTTTGTAAAGAAATTTATAAATAGTCCCCCAAAGGTATTACGAAATTTGTAAGAGTTGGTCATTTGTATCATCTTGTATATACTTGTGGATATATCCTCTCACATCTTGCAGTTTTTTCTCTACATCTTCAACACCTATGTGCAAATTCATGTGTCTTTGTTTGGGAATTCCTAGGTGTTCCTATATAACTCAATGGCCATCTAGAAAACTACCCACTACATGAACCATTGCTACTTTTCGCTTTAACAATTCACTCACCTCATATGAATGCCTAGTCTTTGACTGAACCCAAATCCTTCTCCATTTTATTGTTCCTTTATAGATTCAGTCACATATTTTCCTACATCATTTTCCATTACACATAGATATATGTTTATGCTTTATTTCAACATATTTAGAGGCCTACTAGGTTTATAGGACACTTTCTCCTTGAATCAAAATAAAAAAATATAAATTAATTTGTATATAATCCAAGATGTTATCAAGGATGCTGGGTTTTAAGATCTCAGTAGTTGAACAACTTAGACTTCATCTATGAAATTTCGTAGTTCATTTTGGGTTTTATGGGATATTTAATTCTAATGGTTTTGTAGTTTGGACTTAAAGAAAGTATTTTTCTTCTTCTATTGCTTGTGTCATACAAATTATATAGGATCATTCTTCCCTAGGGTTTTTGGGTTGCATCCACCATCCAGATTAGCACAAATTAGATCGAAGAAGTCATCCCAGTCAGCCACATCCTAGGCAGCATAAGATGACATTTCTTTCTGAAGTATCTCTAGTTAGTCACCTGTAATTTTTTGCAATACCAAAAAATCCAAAGTTGGATCTGCTCTAGCTTAATTTGTACCTTAACAAATTGTTGTGAAATGTGACTCCCAAAATGTTTCACTAAATTTCTCGTTGTGCTTGGAACAAAAACTGTGATTGATCATTTACTGGTTCAAATGTTGATTGCTGCTATTGAAGGGCACCTAACACTGTAATTGTTTCCTTCTGTTTTTCTGCTATTTCTCACCCTATGCCTTGATGGTTCATTGATTTTTCACATGAATGTTTAATGATCAATTGATTGAAAGGATATAACTTGTTCATTGATACCTTTACTTTGAATATTTCATTCACTTGAAGCATATTTTTCTTTTCAAGTACCGATCTAGTTTTTCTTAGGAAATTTGATCTCAAAAAATTGAGTTTTTCTTAATCATAATAATTTTCTCGAGTGCTCTTGGGATTTCAAGGGTAGTGATTTGTTTTTTGTTGTATATTTGAGTTTATTACAGATTTAGAGATTCCGGGGCAACATACAAACCCTAGGGACACCCCTCTGAGACTATGAAGAACCAATCCAAATGGAGAGGCAAATTGACAGTGATAGTGGGTCAATTTGTCTATAATTCTTGTGTGGATATGTTGGTGCAGATTTGTGTGATATAAATTCCCAAGTCAAATTATGAATGCCCATTTCCAAAGTAAAAACTATAATAAGTCAATCAAAACTCATAAAGGCCATAATGGGTAAACATGTAATGGAATCTTATGTATTCAAATATTGCTAGGTTCAAATGCATTATACATTAGAAAGATGTACATGGGCCTCAACGTATGAAAAATATACTATATTATTAAGTAGTTTAAAAATTATTGAGTCATGATGGCTGGATTTTATTCTTGTTACCTTATTCCACATTGGTGATTATCAAATCCTTGTAGTCAAGTGTGAACACCTTGAGGCTTCTCTTTCTTTTCCTAGGGGGTGCATGAATAAGACTGGAGAGAGATAGAGTTTCAGTGACATTTTGTTATCTTATCCTTTCTCTGTTTGAGTTAAGAGAGATGGAATTCTGTTCTAACTTCCCTTAGCTTTTCTTATAGAAGCTCCATCTCAATCTTCTCTTGGACTTGCTCTTTACCTTTCCTTCTCTTGGTTGACTCCACTTTTTCTGAAGGTAATTCTGATATCTCCTCCAATGGCAGGTTCTCCTTTTCTGGTTTCTCAAGTATCATTTCAGACATCTTTCCCTTATACTATTGTGACCTAGTGAATGGATTTCTAGGTTTAAAGATAAACCCTGGGTCTCCTTATGAAAATTCCAATTTCTTAGCCCTTTTGTTTTTCTTTTTGGTCTCTGCCTCCTTGATTTCAACATGCTTTACAATAGGACTCTCTTCAATTTCAATTACCTCTAGGATGTCTGCTAACTTGCCTCTTCCCTATTTTTGACTTCTAGTGAGCCTCCTGTGGGTCCTTGCATATGTTTTTATCTAACTGCTGGTATAAGTCTTCTTTGGCACTGTAGTCTTCTACACTTATTCAAATTACAGCTCCATAGGCTCTGCCATTGGCTGCATCTATGTCTCATGGTCAACCACAGGTTCTGTTATCACTATAAAAAGTTTTTCCAAACTTGGATAGCTTATATTTGTTCCTAAGTCATGGTCTTAGAATAGGGGTTAAGTCATTTTTATGTTTTAAGAGTCTAAATCATAAGGTTAGAGTCTCATCTCCATCATCAAATAAGGTCCAACAATTTTGTTTCACACTTTAAAGGTCCCATGTCGTGTTTTGGAAATCATTTGTTTAGTCACTTTGAAATTTTTTTCGAATAAGCCATGAAACCATGTTTTCATAGCGCAGGCAGTGTAAAAAACTGCTTTTGCGCTACGAAAACACTGGTATTTTCGTAGTGCAAAACCCTGAAAATACATTGCACACGCTACGAAATCGGGGATTCGTAACCAATCCTATCCAAATGTCAAATCCATCAAATTCCATTAAATTTTCATGAGTAGGTGTCAGTCCATGAATCCTTTCTCCCACATGCAACCGTTCACAACCATCATGAGATTCGTTAGGGTCATTTATCATCCGATATTTTAAAATTTGAAATGGGATGGTTGTGCTTGGTTATATTTTCTCATACAAAAACACTTGTTGCATGTTTTACTTCGAATAAAAAGCTCATGGTAAGCATAAACCAAAATTTTTGAACCAGTTATCAAGCGAGGCTGAACCCTTAATCAAGCGAGCCAGTTTCTCTTAAATCAAGCGAGCCAATTTATTACAGGTTTTCTGAAGCCACAAGGATTCCAAGTGAAAGATGACAGAGGAAAAAAGAAACCACAGATCAGGCCATTGTTTGAGAATGGAACCCGAAGGCATAGAGGCTCTCACTAAGGATAAATTAGTTGAAGAAGCTTTCAAGAAAGTAGGATGCTGGAGATTTTGTGAAAAGCTACAGGGAGGTCATAATAAAGTCACAAAAGAATTTGCCATCAATTTCACAGGTTCAAATACAAAATTTGGATGTTTAAACTTACCAATTTCTCCTGAAGTTATTTCTTTAGTGACAAAGATTCCAAGAGGGGAAGAAAGGTGGTTCAAGAATTTCAGGTTTGAAATGGAACCTTGTAAAATATTTTTGAAGCCAGAGTTTGTAGACATAGATTTAACCAAAGTAGTGCCAAGAGGTTGTGTCAAGGATACATATGCTAACCTGCTCTCCAACATTCAAAGGTGCTTCACTTGCGAAGGAAGATACCATAAGGTGTATTCTTACCATTTCAAACTCCTATTGCATTTCACTGGAATAATTTCTCTAGATTTACCTTTCTTTCTATTTCGGAGTTTGGCCCAGATGGCAGATAAGGTGCAGATGAAAACTTTGGCATGTGAAACTTCATTATTCCATCATGGTCTTGTCAAATTAATAGTTTTGCATGAGCTTCAGAGGGTGAATAGAGAATGGTCAGCGTTTTTATTTCTGTGTGGATTTGGGGTGGAAACATATGGAACAGGTGTTAGCCCTAGGGCCAAAGAAAAATCACCATCTGGAATAACTGACCCTGCAGAAACAATATCGAAGAGGTTTTTCAAGTTAAAGCCTAGAAAACAAGTGAAAGGGCCAGAGATTAAAACACCAGTAATTTTTCAAGAAACCCCTCAACCTGCACAAAGGAGGATAACCAAAGGTAAGAAAGCAGTGCAGGAACAGTCAGCCAGTAAAACAACTCAGAAAAGGTTGACTAGAAGTCAAATAGCAAGGGAAAAAGGAAAAACAGTGGTTTCATAAGAAGATCCAGGTTTAAAGGGTAGCTTGAATGATATTTTACAAGCTATTGATATTCAGGAATCTCCTTTAGTGCAGGCATATTTTATAATTTTGGATGAAGGGAAATCTAAGAAGATCAAGTCTTCCAAAAAAATGGATTTTAATGATGAAATTTCAGAGTTTGTGTTAGAGCCCAGACGACCTCTAAATAGGAATTCAAAAAAGTTGCAAGGATTGGATGTGGAATTAGAAAAAGCTGGAGAAATTTCAAATTATTATGAGGAACCCATAGACCTTTCATCACCTATGCTTGAGGATGACAGAAACAGAGTTTTGCATACACAAAGAGAAAAGAGAAATTTTGAAGGAATGAAAGAAAAATTAAGACTAGTTAATATTAAAATTGCTAGGCTTGAGAAGAAAGTAAGAAAACTTGTGGTGGAGAAGATAAAATTTGACAAAACTAAAGCTCTGTGGGAACTTGAAAGAGTTTCAAATCTTGAAACAATCAACAGTTAAGCTCAGTTTTTCACCTGGACCCTGCCTGCAATCAAAGAGGCCAAGTTTGTGAGAAGGGTAAATGTGAATTTAAGGGCTACTAACAGGAGGTTAAAGAGGCACATTGAGGATCTTGAAATACAATTGGAAAACTATGAAGAAAGTCAGCTACAACAGAAGTAAGATAGTAAGTGACAAATCCCTGATATAATTTTGTTTTGGGAAGGTCATCACTTTTGGAAATCATGGAAAAGTTGACTTATATTGTTTTCAAGGTCCATTAGCATCAAAGTCAGCATTAAAGACTATATATATTCTCAAGGTTTAAATAGGATGAAGAAACTGTGTAAATATGGAGACACACAGCAGTTTTGTAGCGCGCTACGAAATTGTTGTAGGTGACATACACAACAGTTTCGTAGCACGCTACGAAACTACTGTAGGTGCAGTTTTAAACATTTTGATAAGCTTCCAAGAGGTAAACACTAGGTTTTTGAAGTTTTGATGCTGTTAGAAGATGGAAATCAGTCAGAAATGAAGTTCTAGTTGTTAAAACAAAGGAGATTAGATGTTGATAGATATTTTACAAAGGCATAGCTACTGCGCTACGAAAACAACTGATATTTTCGTAGCACAGACATATTAGATCTCTTCACACTCTTTTAGGAACTTAATTTTGCACAGGTGGAAGGAAATGGTTCTATGGGAGTGATAACACATATCACTTGTCTAAAGAGGTCCATTTTGTCAATAAAAGGATTCAAGGAGCATAAATGAAGGTTACAGCTATATTGCAGGAAACATGTTCCTAGTTTTCAAGACAGATAATGGATCAGATAATAGAATATGAAAACAAGGTTATGGACATCATCAAGGTATAAGATTAGGAGGAGCAGCTGTCAAACACAATATTTAATTTTTAGATAAGGTTGTTTTAGTCATAAGAAGGATTTTTACTCCTAATTGTATTAGGACTCTAGAACAGACAATTAACTGTCACATGTAATTAAATATAAAGTTTTTGAGTAAATAGGTGTCAATCTAACATAGAATTTGAATTCCTTTGAAGATGGATCATAGTATCCAATGTTGTAATGACTCTATAAGAGAGATGAGGTCGAATTCCTCAAGGTTGGAAATTTTCACGAACAAGCAGATTATGTTATTGTAGCAAACTGTGTGTTTCTATCATAATACAAATATTGGCTCACTACTCAGGATTCAGAAAGAGTTTTTAATGTGTGATATTCTTTTGGTTTTTTGTATCTATCTTTTTGCAGTGGTATAAACATATGTGACTTAGAATTCATTGGAAAATGCTCTAACTTCCTGCATATGTTTGTAAACTGTGTTTTGTTCACTCTGTTTTTGCTTCATTGATACACCTAAAAACTCTGAAATGCCTTGACTTCCATGATGAGCTGATGTTGATGTTTTGTGGGAAAATACCTAGACTCCATAGCTCAATAGATGTTTTTTGATCATTATTTCAACCAGTCATACACTTCTACACTATTTATTCCTAGATTTAGCCATCTAATCCTTAATTCAAAATATTAAACCTAGTGAGAGAGCCCTCTCAGGTTGAGGAGGCTAAGCCTCAACTAAAAGTATGGTTTGAAATAGTTACACTGAGGTAGCCTGACCAACAGCCTATCAGGTCCTATTTTGGTGATAGCATCTTCTGCTTCAGATTTCTTATCCTTCCTTGGTGTATTGGACTTAGATCTTATTTTTTTCCTAAGAATAAGGAAATCAACCTCATAGCCACTAAAAAACAAGAATGTAGACCAATCTATTTTCAGTTTGTTTAATTCTTCAAGTACCAACAATTTCATAATAGCATGATGAAAGATGGAGGTATCACTGGTTTCGGGTTTGGCCTAAACCTTGTCTGCCATTTTTCTCAAACTCCTAAACAAATAAAAAGGAAGATCTAGGGGTTGCTTACCTGTGAAGTCTAGCGTTAATTTGAAGTGGTATTGATAAATCATATGAAATTTACCATCACGTGTGAAATAATTCTGAATCACCATTAAGAACTTGGAAAAATTCTCCTTAAGGCATGTTTTAGAGATACCTGAAGTCATATTGATGCCTTCATGCTCCTCTTTCAAAAATTCATCACAATTCTGTAATTTGAATTTATTTACCTTGAACCATGACTCCCCTACTCTTTGGATATCAGTAGCTTGTGCAATTGTGTCAGGAGACACAAAAAAATTCAAAATGCCCACTTTCGACCTTGTGCTTGTAAAATTGACAACAAAATACTTTGAAACTTGTTCATGGTATCCCTGCAATTTTTGACAAAATTGAAGGCAACCCACACTAGCAAATGATTGTGAAAAGGTGGGGTCTTCCTCGAGTAGCCTCATGTCCATGGGCTCATACCTAACAACAATTCCACCTTTATATTGCTTCTTTTTTGATGCCATTGCTTCAAAATGCGATGATCAAATCCTTCCTTGACACCTGCAAAACTTTTTGAGACAGTACACAAAACTTTTCACACTCGTAGGACCTAGCCTGAGACAACTACTAAACAAACCCTATACCTCTAGACCGATACTAAGACAATAAAACAGCTTACAAGGATGAGGATAAAGCATATTTGAAATAGGAAATCAAAATTAACAGGTGGAAAGGAAATGTGATGACTGAGGAGATGTATGTGCTTACAAATGATGGAAAATAACAATATGGAGCAATCATTAGCCAATATGCTCTGAAAAATCTTTGATTTGATCTTTAATGACAGTATGCAACCTTTTCCCCACCATAAAAAGAAAAAAAGAAAAAAAGAAAAAAAAAAGAAAAAGAAAAAATGAAATTCGTAGCGAATCCTGTGTTCTGGAGGGTGAATTTACTACAGAAGTGCCTAGAACTTCCGTAGAAAAACCTGACTTGTTTAAAATAATTTTTCTATGAAAGTCTATAAAAGTAATAAATTCACCATAATTACCAAATTGACTTATGCACCCCCAAATTTCATATTTTTCGTTGACAATGACACCTATTACATCAATGATGAGCTTTCAAACTCACCAAAAGACCCTCATACATGCAATTTTTTTTAAAAATCTCAGATTTTAAAAATCCTATCCAACCCTAAGTGACTTACTCAAATTCACTCAAGCTAAACCTAATGGTTATCATGGATAACAGGTACTATAGCTCCTTTACATACAAGGGCTCGACAATAGTACATGGCCTAATATCTCATGGCACTAACTAAGGTGGGTCAATCGTTCCTCCAGCTGTACAACTTGACTACCTAGGTATTATTGAGTGGTCTCCTCGAGTGTTGTTCTATGTCTTTTGGAGCAATAGGACGGTTTTTTAGCCTATTGAAAGAGGGCTTCAAGTATACCTAGGGGAATTCCTATATTCCTAAGGGTACATGGAGGTGAATTTTTTTTTACAAGTATTTTTTTATGTCGTAGTACTGCAAGCGATACTAGCAAGGGTTACAAGAGTTTCACACAATGTGATTCCACTTTATTTCCTACGTTTATTGTTCCTCTACTATAGTATTACCCAGTTATGGATAGATCATCGTGTTATTAAAGGGTATTAGAACACAATCCCAAAATAAAGTTTAAATATATATGAGCCTTCTAACCAAAGGAAAGGTATCCTAAAATAGAAAGAAAATAACTTGTGCAAGGTATGTTTTGAGCCTGAAATAGAAAAATGTTCACAACTTCTGCTATACTTCTTTGATTGGCTATTATGACCCCAATCATGAAATGCTACAAGATCATTAGATCTACTATCACTGGAGTGGAAGAAATTTTTGCAATTTATCAAAACATATCCAATCAGTTTAATTTTCCGCCAATCAAGAAAAAGTCTAAAAGATGTTGAGTTTACATAAATTATATCTCCAATTATTGTACTTCGTCTTGGACAATTATTTTCTTCTAGGATAGGGTGTTTTTCAAGAGGAATTCAATTTTGAAATTGCATTCTCCAAGTTCTGCATAGAAAATTTCAAACTACTTGAACGTTGATATACTTTCTTTTCCAAAACAAACCAACAAAGATATATTTTGTTCTTTTTTGATTTTGTGCCAAAAAAATTTCTCACTCCATGCCCAAGAAATATTTTTGACACAATTTTTCTTTTAATCAATTCCAAAAATTTGGAAAATCACTAAATGTAGTGCAAAATCTAGGAATACAAGAGAAAGAGAGATAAACAATAACAAATATCTCTTTGATTATAAGATATATAGAGCTATGTTAATTTTCCTCTTCAAGGGTGTACCTTGCAAGAACTGTGCTCAAAATAAAACCAAGGTCATTGACAATACATTGCATAAACTTCCACACAATAGATAACTATCCATAGAGAGCCTAAACTACCCAAGGCCGTACTTATAATGAGAGCATACTAACTAATTTGGACCCTCTTAACAAATTGGGCCCTTTTTGTAATGGGTGACTATTAGCTAGCTATTTAATGGGCCTTCTTGAATGAAGGTTGCCTCATACATTAATAAGTTATATAAATAAGGGGTTTAGGCTATAACCTTCACATGCAGTCTCCATTGGAAAGCAAATTTGTCCTTAAGGGTCAAGGTGAGGAAATAGTTGTATATTCCCATGTGGATCTTCTAGTTGCATATCCTTCCACTAGATCAATACTTCTCTAATTATATGTCTACACAGTTGATGCTTGTGGTATCCAATAGTGATTGTAGTGTTGGAAGAGTTTGTTATTGATTTCAAAGGGTTTATAGGATTGCATTCGTTTGATGATTTGCATGCACAAATCAAGTGAATTTAGATTGGTAGCCATTGCAAGGCCATTTCGTTTGATAGGTGGCACATTTTGTGGGTCCTCTTAGTTGGTGATATATTAGTTTTTGAAGATTGATGCCCCAAAGATGTGTTTAGGACCAACACCTCATCTCCATGATCACATCAATGCAGAGATTGTTGCTGGAACTATTTTGAGAAAACAAGATGTTGTGATGTACCTTACATGGGCATTCTTTTATAGGTGCTTGGTATGGATCTAATATGAAGTAACCATTATTAATTTTTTATTTCTATGTGATGATAATATAGAGGGATGCTCAAGTTATATTGTGTTAGTAGTTGTGATATTGTAATTGTTAGTTTGTTATCCATCTTGGTTAAAACCTTTACATAAGCTTAAAATATATTGTCTTATAGGGGAGTTCCTGTTAGTACATCGAACAAAATTAATTCTGATCTTATGCATTTTGAATTTCTCCATGAAATCAAGGACCTTGATTTCTAATCGGACAGAGGCTATTAAAAGTACCATATGTTGGTCAACAAAGGTGCCATATGTGCTAAATGTTGACTGATATTACCTAAAATTGCTTTGGGTACTATTTTGTATAAAAATAGTTTTCTTGTTTCTCTTATCAAACAGAGGAGGCATGTTGGAATATGTAAAAAGGAAATATTTCTGTCAATGAAGTCGTTATCCATATCTAGTTGAAATGGACAAAGGTTTCTGTAAAGGGCCCATTTATAGAAATTCCCATATATTCTGGCATCACAGATTCCTAAGTAATATTCATAAACTAGACATATTTTTCCCTTAAAGATAGACCTAATAAACAAACTGTTATTGGTAACCCTGAGTGATAGCTGGGATGTGTTTGAGGAACTGCAACATTGAATCCCCTAAAATCATATCAATATGTGATAATATAGTGCATTCTCCTACTATGTAATATCCATATTATATATTTTACTTAATTTCCAGGAGTTAAATTCAAGAAATCCACTATTAAATTTTTCTAGAAGATTCAATAATAAATTGCAACACCATTATAGAGAAAAAACACTGCAAACCCCAGTTATTTTATTAATAAATTGCAAGGAAATTACATTAATTTGATCTAGAAGGAAACCTAATAGGGATATTCACAAAAACCCTTGGCTTTGACTCCTTTAGCTCTAAAACTCATACTCCACAGTGAATTGTGGATTCAACCCTTCTAAAGTATACAATTGGCCACCTTGAACCCTAGCAATTCGGCCCTCTAGAAGATTAGTCTTCTACTACAAAATTGTGGGAGCTATCTGAGACTTAGTGCATATCAGAAATATGAAGAAGGTTGAAAATTTTGATTTGGTTAAGCCCTAATTTTTGTGAAAAACTTGCTGGACAAAAGACTTATCTGAGGCACATATTCGGCCTAGTTTGAGGCCGATACTGAGGCATAATTTCAATGTCTATTGAAATCCTTTTTGAGTTATATTTGTAGATGTTTTAAGGTGGTTTTCATTCTGTCTGAGGCCTTCTACAACGTTTCTTTGTATGATTACAAAAGGTTTCTTCTTTTCAAGTATTCTTCCAGACCTAAGTTGAACATCATTAAAGTCTAAAGGAGTGATCAAATAGGTTGGGAACTGTCGACCTTCTATCATGTATGTGCTCTGAGGATTTTTATTGTTGGGGTTTGGTATAGGTTGGGCAGGTAACTGATTTTCTTTCTGAGGAAATGGTAATGGAAGTGGTGGATTTTGATGTTGTGGATTTTGTTGAGGAGGGAAATTTGGATATGGTGGATAAGATGGTGGATATTGATAATACTGGGAGTATCTTCCATAGGGATTTTGTGCTCCTTGTGCCCAATTTTGAGATTGATTTTAGAATTGGGGCCAAGGTTGCTTCCAAGAATTCCAATTTGGTGGGGGTTGATTATACATCTGATCATTGAATCCTTGTGCTTGAGGTCCTTGCCAAGGTCTCCTAGAGACAAAATTAAGAGATTCTGTGGAATTTGTAAGGGTTTCTTCTTGAAGGACAGCTTTAAGACCAGGAAGTGAAGGAAAACTCTTGGTCTCATGTTTTTCTGAGCAAATTACACAAGTCTCTACTATTTTTTCATCCAAAGGGCACTCTCTCAAGGCATGCTTCTTTATACATTTGGGACAAAAGATTGGTAAGGCATCAGATTCAACTTTTTGCTTGTTTTGTAACTTAAGGGTGTCTATTTTTTCACTAAGACTCCCTAAAATGTCAGATTTGAATTCATCAAGCATATGCCCTATTTCTGCCCTACTTATTGTTCTAGAAGCAGACTTACTTGCCTTTGCAAGAGCAGGGTCTCTTGGCCCTTTTAAAGTTTTAGATTTCCCTCTTGAAAGGTTGATACATAATTCAACTATTTCAGGTAATGTGAGCTAAGATATATCCCCTTTTCCCATCATATTAAGGATATCTAGCCATTCATCCCTAATTGTCTTCAACAAGAGAGTTTTCAAAGTATCTTCGTCTAAGTTTTCCATTTTTGCTCTCTTGATGTTATAGTTAAATCTTTCCAACAAATCTTCCAGATTTTCATCCTCTTTTTGTACCATTTTGAACACTTCCTCCTTATGGTTGATCGGCATACAGTAATCCAAATACCTCTCTAGAAATGCTTGTTTCATATCTTCCCATGTCCTAATAGAACTATTGATTAAACTCATAAACCATTTTAATGCTGCTCCTTTCAATGTTGAAGGGAACAGTTTAAGTTTTTGGGCATCCTGTAAGTAATCATAGGTTCTACATAGGACTTCAAATTCAAATAGGAAGGTTCAGGATCTTCACTTTTGAGTCCATAAAAGTTTGGAAGGACAGAGGGTGAAATATTTTTCATAGTTGCATTGGTTTCTTCATCTATTATAGGGAACCCAAAAGAGCTTCCCATTTCTCTTCTACCTCTTCCTCTGCCTCCTTCTTCACCTATACCTCCTTCTCCTTCTGCACCTATACCTCCTTCTGGAAGTGAAAAAGTTTATGTCTCCAATAGGGGTCCTTGGATCTTCTTCTATGACAAGTTCAGTAGATGAAGTGGGAGATATTTCTAATGGAATATCTGATCTTAAATCTTCTAAAAGTCTATGACTAGTATAGCATGGAATGTAGGTTTGAGTTGGAGGTGTGCTGTCTCTAGGTCTTGGTGGAACGAGTGGTGTTCTGGGAATCAAGCTTCTGCTTCTTATAAATCTACCCCTTGAGTCTCTTTCTCTATGCATATCATTTTTTTTGGGAGGTAGGAAATAAGGCTACCTAGTTACACTTCCCCAACAACGGTGCCAAAATGTCTATTCAATTTAGTGTTCCTAAATTGATATCATGAATTGTCAACTAGGGCTAGTAAACTGTTGAAGTGAAGTGCACTATATGTGCCTAATTATTCTCTTCCCACTTCGTTGTGTTTAGTGTTTTTCTAGTGTTTTTTGTTTTATGTTTTTATGCTAAGGAGAAAGACTGAATTAATAGCAAAGAAAAATTACTGAATGCACTAAAACAGAATAAAATCTACGCTAAACTAGGAATGATAAGAAGAACAGAGAATGCTAATCCACAGATTGTAAAGCTGCTAAGAAAGTAACTCATAACATTAAACTTAGTCCAATTCGTTTCATTATAGGTATATTGGAACAAACTGAGAAAATGATTAGTTCTGATGTAATGAGGCTCTCTTAGAAAACAACAACTTAAAACATCACAGAGAAATCGTATTCATTGTTAGAGATCTGTTGGAACAACTTGAGAAAAAGATCATCTGTAACATAGTAAGGAACCCTATGCTAAAATAACTTAAGACACTAGAATTAGCTCATTCTGCAACTCACAATATTACTATTAAGTCTTATTTAGAAATTAGAGATTTCTTGGAACAACTTGAAGAAAATACTGTTTGTAAAATCATGAGAATCTCTTACCTAATTGTAGAACAAAAAATGTTAATAACTCAAAATAATATAAGTAATTCTCGTTCATATAATAGTGATGTGTTAGCAGAATTTGAGAACAAGAGTAGCTTATAAAATAATGAGGATCTTCTAAATTTAACTAACAGGACTGCAATGCAATTAACAGAACTAAAATGCAATTAACTCAAAGTACCACATCTAGATCTCATTCACGTATTAGAGATATATTGGAATAGCTTATGAGAACAAGATTGACTGTAATATTATGAGATTCTTCAACATAAGTAAGTGACATAAAACATGATGCAAAAGGATAAACTCAGAAAACTGCCTAAGTTAAGAACAAAACAAAATTAAAGGTTACTTATCTAGAAAGTATGCAAAAGCCTCTTCAGATAGCAGGGGCCCTCTACTATCAGATTGGCACATGAATCTTTAACTCCTTAAAGTTGCCTTCATATCATGCATCAAAGTTGTACTCCTTTAATTAAAAAAAACACTCAGAAACAAAGTGTCATAGTCTTTGAAAACTAAAAACATCAACTCCTTTTCTCGGTTCACCGAGTTATTTTTATAAGAAAGTACATAACTGCTATTGAGTAAAAATAGGCATAGGTGTCTTTTATAATTAAAATCAAACTAAAACTACTGTTAAGGACTCATGTTTTGCTGAATGCAATCCAAGAGTCCTTATCCTTATAGAAGTCTGCTTCTTGGTTTTTAGCTTTGTCCATGTGCATAACCACTTCCAGACTTTTACTTAGTCCTCGTGGATGACAAGGAATGATGTAGGAGCGTTTTAGAGTCTAACTATATACGTCTTTCCCTTAGATGACACCTGTAACCTGTTTAAACACCAAGATGGCTACGGAACATATGACTAGCTACAGAATGACTGCATTCTGTAGCTAAGTCTGCTCAGAAATCACTAAGACAACAAAACCACAAAAGTATAATAAGTCAGTCATTGCATGTATTCTTAAAGTGATTTTAATCATTCTTATTGATCTTTTAAGCCTATAAATGATAAATGATTAATGGAATGAAGTGGAGTTTGGTGAAAAGAAAAGACATTTTTAGGGCTCAACATACCCCCACTACAAAACTGTTGCATGTCCTCATGCAATCAATCCATGTATTCTGAAAATTTAGCCAGGACATCTAGCTTACTTTTTCTACTTTGCTTGGTTTTCAATGGCATCCTAGGCTTCCTTATGAACAATTTGAACCTTAGATTTATAAGTGCCCTGTTCAATTTCTTGTTTTTATTTTTTCAGTTTCCCACTAGCCTTATACAATTTTTTCATTTGCAGAGATAGAGTTGTGTTCATGTCACTTTTTAGTTTGACTTGTTCCCTTAAAATTTCATTTTCATTTTTTATATGCCTATTTAGTACCTTCAATTCATATTTGTCTCTTTTCAGCACTTCAATTGGAGGTTCTTGTGGACTAGAAGTTCTTTCTCTGTTTTCTGAGGCTCTTTTTTCTAATGATTCAACATAATCATAGATCTGTTGTTGGGCTGGATCTACATCCGGAGTTCCTCTATCAGGATCTTCTTCATACTGGGATTTAGGAGATTTGTCAATTGGTGTCTCTTCATCTTCAATGTCTATGATTCCTGTTTGCTTAACTCCTATCTTTTTCATTATGCCTTTAAGCCTATGACTTCTTCTCAGTTTAGATGGTCCCTTATTTTTCTCTTTAATACCCTTTCTTGTTACTTTTTCCTTTCTGAGTTGTTTCTTGATTTTGGCCAATTTTTCAGAAATTATTTCCTCACTGTCTTCTTGTGTTGATATGTCAGTTTTGCTTTCAACAACTTTTCCCCTCCTGCTTCTCCTTACAGGTTTTTCTTCAGACAGAGTTTCTTTAGGTTCTTCAAGATGATTTCTCAAGAGGAATTCATCCCAACTATCTCCTCCCTTATTCAAATGATACTCAATTAAAATTTTAACTAAGCCATGATGATATAAGGTGGTTTCTAAGAACTGAACCCTTTTCTGGACATTAGAAGCCATCCTTTTTAAACTATTGAGCAAGAAAAAGGGTAGGTTTATCTCTTCATCTAGAAAATTCATCATGAGTCTAATCTGATAAACATATAAAGTGCCAAATCTCCCCTCACAGGTTATGAACTTTTGTAGAATTAGCAACATATTTCTCCATTTTTTTTTCAAGGCTGAACTAGGAATGCCTTTCTTAAATACTGAAACGTCCATACCTGGTGTTTTTAACATCTGTCTCCAGGTTTCATTGTGAAATTATTTGTTTTTAAACCAACGCTCACCTTGCCTCAGCAACTCTGTTGCTTCTGCTATGAAGGACTCCGTGATGACGAACTTGATATCGCCAATTTAAACCTCTGACCCGTTGAATGACCGGGAAAATGACTTGGTGACCTCCTTGTGAAATCCATTGAACTTCTCCATGAAATTTAGCCATCCAACCTGCTGTAACATCTCATTAATCTGAGGATAACCTTCTAGATATTTAGTTCCAATTGGCTCTGACCTTACAATCAGTCGCATTGCTTCTTTTCCTCAGCTTCAATTCACTGCTCTATTTCTGCTCTCTTGTTTGACGAAGAAAATGACTGTAGAGGGTTGTCTCACTCTAAAAATGGCTTCTCTATTTCTGCAGACATGAATTGGCTATGGAATAAAATGGCATTGAGTGGATATAAAATGAGTGAAATACGATAAGGGTAAATCATAAGAATGATTGAGTTTAAGAGTTTTCCATGGAGTAAAAGACCGTAAGGAAATATCATGAAGATTTTCAAAATCATTAATGAATGTTTCGATCTAATGACGTGACCTAATAGGTCACTTCAAGTACTGACTGTTAACTTCTAATTAATGATGATTTGATATGGAGCGGAATGGAAGGGATTTTTTCAAGGATTTTTTGATAGGCTTGATCAATTCAAATAACAAAATAACTTTATGAAACATACATATGACTTAACCATATTATATCTTTCATAATTTGCTATAATAATAATTTCACACACAATTTTACCTTAGCCCTTCTTTTGATTTTTGCTGCTTTGATATGCTTTGTTTTTCCTTTTAAAATTATTGATATTTTAGACTCCATAATCCTTTTGATTTTTCTTGCTGAAGTAGGTTTGCAGGATCAATTGGCTGCAGAATAAGTGGCTGCTGAATAATTGGCTGCAGAATATCTGGCTGCAGAATGTACCTGTAAAAGCTTTAAGACATGGAATGAAATGAATTGAAATATGGATGGAATGAATTATGAAATGAAATGAAGTGGATCATGAAATACAGTGGAATGAAGTATGAATGAAGTGAAATATGATGGAATGAAAGGGATCATAAATGTGGAGTGGAATGAAATATGAAAAGTGAGCCTGCAACTTATGATTTTATGATACTTAATTGCAGGAAAAGAACAATTTTGAAAAGCTAAAGTGTCAGAAGGATTCTGATTTTCACCTTATCTTTTTTGTATAAACATGCTAATCAATGATTAGTTTTCATGTTTATACTCTTTTTTTTTTAGCATCTGATTACAAAAAATACAATTAAGTTGATGAAGAAGAAGGATTCTTCTTCATTAATTTCACATCACTGTTCTCTTGGAATTTCTTGACAAATTCTTCTCTTGAAAGTGGCTTATGATACAATTTCAATCTATGACCATTTACAAGAAAAGTCACCTTATCTTCATCTATTGTCCTGATTTTTATTGCTCCATTGTCAAAGATTTTTACAATTTCATATGGCCTAAGCCAATGAGTTTGGAATTTACCTTGGAAATCTTTGAACTTTGAATCAAATAAGAGAGCCCAGTCACCTTCTTTAAATTTCTTTTCCTTAATTTACTTATCATGCCATCTAGTCCTTTGTTGGTTGACTATACTTGTTCTGGACTGCATCTTGTCTGATCTCATCTAATTCATTAATCTGCTCCAATCTGTGCTTTTGTGCCTCTGTTAGATCAAGTCCTAGCTGGACTGCCATTTTAAAAGTTTGAATCTGAAACTCTGGAAAACAAGAATTGTTTTCCATAAACAAGTTCATAAGGGGTATGACCTGTTGTGCTTCTCCATGTAGTCCTATAGGCCCACAAGGCTTCAGGAAGCCTATCTGCCCAATCTCTTCTATGTAAATGAATAGTCTTTGTTAGGATCTCTTAAATGACCTTATTGGTAGATTCCACTTGGCCATTTGCTTGTGGATGATAGGGAGTATATTTTCTGTGTCTGATTTTGTACTTCTCTACCATTTGTTCCACCAACTTTGATGTGAATTGAGCTCCTTGATCTGTAACAATTTCTCTTGGGACACCAAAACGAGTAAAAATATCCTCAAAAAGAAAATTAACTACAGATGCTTCAGTAGCAGAAAGTAATGGCTTGGTCTCTACCCATTTGGTAACATAATAAGTGCAAACTAATATATATTTCTTTTGTCTTGATGGAGGACTAATAGGTCCTACAAAATCTAAAGCCCATTTCTCAAAAGGTTCAATATGTACCTGAAGCTGCAATGGCATCTCACCTGAAGGAGAAGGCTTCCCTACCCTTTGGCAGCTGTCACACCTTTTGAAATACTCTATAGCATCTTTAAAGAGGGATGGCCAATAATATCCTAAATGAAGGATCTTATAAGCTGTCCTTTTATCAGCAAAGTGTCCACCACAAGGTTCATCATGACATGCCTTGAGAATATCAAGCATCTTGTCTTCTCGAACACATCTCCTAATAATAAAGTCTGGACCTGTTTTGTATAACTCATTAGCAACCCATGAATATTTTTCACTGTCATAAATAATCTTTCTTTTATCTCTTGCATTCATAATTGAAGGAAGTTTCCCTGAAACTAGATAATTGGCGATGTTAGCAAACCAAGGAGTTTGAGTAGAAATTGCAAAAAGATATTCATCAGGGAATTGATCTTCAACTGGAGTATTGTCTTTGATGTTTTGGAGTCTAAATAGGAAATCAACTACTGTATTTTGTTTTCTAGGCCTATCTAGAATGGGGATCTTAAATTCCTATAGAAGCAATAACCATCTTATGACTCTGCCATTAGTAATTGATTTGTTCATTAGATATTTAATTGCAGAGTGATCTGTGTGAACAAAAGTTTCATAGCCTGTTATATAATGTCTGAATTGATTTATGGCATGAACAACAACTAAGAACTCTTTTTCAGTTACAGTATAATTTAACTCTGAAGGGGTCAAATTTTTACTTGTATAGTAGATGGCATAAGGAATCAGGTCTTTTTGTCCCAATACAACTCCTAAAGCTGTATCTGAGGCATCTATTGAAATATGAAAAGGTAATTTCCAGTTAGGTCCCCTTAAAATAGGTGCTTCAGAGATTTTTGTTTTCAGGGTCTCAAAGGCTAACTGGAAATCAGGATTCCACTTGAATTCACAATCCTTGGTAAGTAGTTTAAAAAGTGGAGATGCTATATTGGTGAAGTTTTCTATAAATCTTCTATAATACCTGTCGTCCTAGAAAACTTCTAACATCTTTTTTAACCAGAACAAATAAGTTAGAAAATGACTTCAACTTTTGACTCCTTGACTCACGGTCCCATCTCTATAAAATGGTGCCCCAAAGCTCTAAAGCAATCCCTTCAGTAAACATCATGAAACACTTCTCATGACTTAATGAAAGATTTGCTTCTTTACATCTCTTTAGAAAATTTTCCAAGTTTGCTAAGGCTTCTTCAAATGTGTTTCCATAGACTGTGAAGTCATCCATATATACCTCTACACAGTCATGTATTAGATCTAAAAAGATTCCTAATACTGCCCTTTGAAATGTTGCAGGTGCATTGCATAGTCCAAATGGCAATACTCGGTAGGCATAGGTACCCTAGGGACAGGTAAATGTGGTTTTGTTTTGATCTTCAGGTGCTACTTGAATTTGATTATAACCACTGAACCCATCTAAAAATGAAAAGTACTTTTTTCCAGCTAATGTGTCTAACACCTGATCTATGAAAGGTAGAGGAAAATTATCTTTAAGAGTAGCTTTGTTTAATTCCCGGTAGTCAATACATACCCTCCATTTACCATTTTTCTTTGGTACAATTACCAAAGGAGAAACCCACTGACTATACGAATAGGATAAATAAATTTGACATTTAACAATTCTGCAATTCTTCTTTAACAGTCTCCTTGAGTTTGGATTCATCACAAATTTACCACCGATTTGGCGTCAAAATCACTGAAATTCCCATCACTTTGATTGGAGGGCTCATTCCGTGACCTGTGAGAAGTGACATGACTTGAAACCATTTTCATGACATCCCTCTGAACATGAGCTTCCATTGCCCTGAAGACAACTCCTTGTGAAAAACCCTAAAAACACCCCTTTTTGCATTGGTGCGGGGAGTCAGTTCATTACCCGCGCCAATGGGAGAAATCCTTCAAATAGGGCGCGCCAATTGGCGCTCTATCTCAGATTCGCACTTGTGCCAGACATTTTAAGGAGTGTTTTTTAAAAATAAATGGTGGAAGTTTCATCCTAACCAATTCATAAACTGGTATCTAATTTGAGTTGGGAGGTTTGGCTTCGGATCTCCATGTAGAGGAAGTGGTTTTCCACCTCTCATGGAAGCTTCCTTAAGGATAGGGCCAATCCCATGATTATAGGGATCCCAAGTCCCCTTCCTCCATCTATAAAAGCTTGCTCATCTCCTTTGCAAGATAGTCTCCAAGTTCCCAAGAGCCTAATGCTGCAAGAGCTTTGATTCATTCCCTTAAGGCCAAATCCAAGCAAGGATATTATTGTCGAGACATCCGAAGAGAGAGGCTTGTCCCATCCCCGACAGGATTTTTCGAGACGTGTTCCGCTGGCAACCCTCCGAAGGAGAATTCAGCGTCAGAGCCAGGTTGTATCCTCCTTTGATTGATTAATGATAAGTGACTATTGGTTATGGTTCCACTCTTGTTGTTGATTATGATGATGAGTTATGTCTTCTCTGACTGACATATAGTTGCATATACTAGATTTCACACTTGCGTTTGTTGTGTTTCTTGCATGTGTAGGTGTCTGGTCACGGAGATCGTGAGGATTGTGATTTGCCAGAGCTAAGGAACGGGAGCGCTACTTTCTCTACAAGCGATAGCGTTGGATTCCAGGTAAGCCTTCATCGCTAGTTGGTTTATTTGCAATTAGGAACTTGCACTATAGCGTGTGACGATTGTTGCTAGACCCGGTCTGGGCTAGTAGGGATTGCCTCTGTCCGCAGAGGGTATTTACCTCCACAACAAATTGGCAACTCTGCTGGGGAACGTCTAGCTTGTTGTTGTTATGTTTTGTAAGCTACAGACGGAGCCTGAAGTTAGCCAGATAGCTTTCGAAACGCTATTGCTCTGCATTAGTGAAGTAGATCAAAACTACTTTAGTCAATCTCCGGTTTAGTTTATGAACTGAACACTTGGAGTATTGTCTTGTCTTTTCGGTTGTTTCTCGATTCTGCTTGCTTGATCAGCTCTTTTGGCTGGCTCTTTTTGTGATTTTGGCTTTTGGTCAGCTTGCTCATCACTGGTCTGCTTGTTGGGTTTCCCATTTTTATTTTTCCATAGCAAACTTTACTGGCGCACTTTACAGCCTGATAGTCGTGCCCATTGGCGCAGGTTGCTTGTGTATTACTCGCGCCAATTCGTTTCTGGCGCTAGTTTCAGCCTCACAGTTGCGCCAATCCTGTGAGGTACTAGGGTTTGATCTGTTCTGAGCTTCCTGAGCTTGATCAGTGTGTTTGGTATTGTTTTTTCGACTGCTTGAGTGTTCTGGAGCCTTGTTTGACTGGCCGTAACCTTCATCCTTTGGTTGTTTGCCCGTTTCCATCGATTTCACATTCTAGCCCTACGACATCTAGGTGCTCTTGTGTGTCGAGCCTCCCTTGGAAGTTTTTGGTTTCCATTTGTTCAGTCAACCTTTTGATTGCTCCTCTGCATTCGTTTAGTAGTTGTTTATCATTTTATTGCGTTATTTGAGTGATTGGCTTCTTCTTCATTCGAATTCCGCTTTGTTTCGCTTTGAGCCTAGATTACATGGTTCATTTGAGTCTTGGAGATTCTTCTTGAAGTGGTGAGTTTGGTCTTGGTTGGGAGAAATTTTTTGTTTTTTCATTTTTAGGCGTTGGCGCTTGTTGTCAGTTAGCAACCCGCGCCAATTTACCATTGGCGCTAGTTGTGAGTGAGAAAGTCGCGCCAGTTGGCGCTAGTTGTTAATGATAAAGTCATGCCAGTTTCAGGGTGTGTGAAAATTGAGATTTTTTCCCTAAATCCTTCAGTAGTGTGTCTTCCCCTTCTGGTATTTTCACTGTATGAGCATAGATTACATTTCTCATTGTTTGAAATGTCTTATTTCCATGATTGTTTGATGCAAAAGGGAATGAATGCCTTGTTTTGATCTCTTGCTTTGGAAGTCCTCTTTGTGTTTGACCTCATATGTCTTGTCACCTTTTGAGGGATTTCATTACAAAGTGTTTGAAACAACAATTGCATTCTTAGTGTTTGTTTACATCTCTTTTGCATTCATCCTTCATTAAGGATATTTGCGTTCTTTTAGTTTTCGTCTCATAGTTTTCTTTTCGTTAAAATGCATTAGATCACATAGCATTGAAAAATATTTTTTGAGATCCATCATTGAACTTAGATTACATTGTTTAATGATTGAAAACTAGGAATCACTTTGATTGCATTCTCTTTTATTAAAAGCATGCATTAAGTAGATTCCCATTTCATCAAAAAATGCATTGAGTGCATTCTTATTATTTGAAAAGAAAAAGGAAATTGTGCATAGATTACAAATTTCATAGTTTTCGAAAAAGAGGATTTTGTATAGATTACATTGCATTATTCGCATCGTTGAATGTTTGAAATTACTTTTGGATAGTGAAAGTCATCTAGTTTGGAAAAGATTTCATTTGCAGTGTTGTTTTCTATTGCATCATTGTTTGAAGCTCTTCCCTTTACTAGATAGCATTCATCGAATTGAAAAGTTTTCTTTTCTCATATAGCTGCATATAGGAGATTGTCAGATGACACTCGCTAGGGCCTGAAAACTGAAACATAATTGAAGATCAACATTAAAATTTATTCAATTTACACTAAGGCAACATTGAAACATTAACGAAACATTTAGAGATCTAGGTTAGTGACGTGTTCCGGCGTCGTTAAATCTAGTAGCTGTCGTTCGCCTCTTGGCTTTAGACAACACTTGTATGGACTTGTGCTCCCCGTACCGTCGCCTATATAAAGGGAGACTCCACTAGGTTTCTATCCTTTATCCATAGGAAGTCAAGTCTGCCGCCCTATACCCGTGACACACCGAACACAACATTCGGGGAGATTTCCTGCACGTACGTCAAGTCCTTGGTTGATTTCTCTTTCTTTTTGAAACCAAGGTGTATATTGCAGTGCACGGTTATTTGGTACACCCTTTGCCTAGAATTCCCGAGTAGTCATTTTGATCTTATCTGACTCCTTAAATTTGAAAAGATCATCAAGCGCTTGTCCTTTCACGCTTGTTTCAAAATTGAAAGAGATAGAGTCACCTTTCATCCGTTTCTCGACTCTTAAAACATGAAATGGTGAAGTTTCTAAAGTTTCAATGTGGTAAAATAAATCACCCATCACATGCCCTTTTAGAGTTTTCTTGTTGGCTGTTTGATTGTGTGCCTTGGTTTTTAGCCCGTGTGCGGTTTTGAGTTGTTGATGGAAACTTTTCCAGAGTTCACCAACCAAGGAATCCCCTCCGATGGGAATCCTGGTCATTTTCCTCCTTTTGGAAATGTTGGTGCTCCTTATATGGAAACTTTGTCCCTTCCTGGGTTAACTGTTGGGTTGCCTGTTTGGTTGTTTTCAACCTCTGTGGTCCCAAATGTCTCGTCTATTGTTCAATCAGTTCCTCCGCCTGAACAACATCATGTTGATTCTAAGGTGGAACTCTCCCCTTCTTCGCCTGTTTCTACGTCCTCTTGTTCTACTTTGCCTGGTGAAAGTCTGGATTCGAGTAACCAGGTGGCTAAGAAGAAGAAGAAGAAGACAAAGAAGAAGAAGTATGATAAGAGAGAGGCTAAGGCTGCAGCTACTGCTTCCAAAACATCTCCTCTTGATAAACCTCCCAACCCTCCATGGAAAGTCAAGTTCCCTTGCATGTTGTGCACAGGAGACCATCTTCTTTGAGATTGCCCTGGCATTCCCAAGGTGCTCGAAGTATGGTCCAACGGTCGCCCACCGTTGCCTTTGGCTTCTAGGAGTCAAGTTGGGGGCACGACTTCAACTGGTGTTGGTAAAGCTCCTAAGAAACAGGGTAAGCTCACCAATCCCTGTAAGTTGTGTGAAGGGCATCATGCCATTCACCTTTGTCCATATATGGATGAAGCCAAACGAGTTTTGGAAAACTTAACCGGTTCTACACCATGCCTTTCAGCTGGTTATAATCAGCTTTCTTTGAGTCCTCCACCAGCTGATGGCACAATTGGTCACGAGTCATCCTTGGTCAATTCCGCTCCTTTGGAAATTAAAATTCAGGAATCCATTCCTGACCAACCATTGGCCGTGGGATCGGTTGAGCTAGCCCCGGTTGCGGTGCACCAGGTCTTTTCCATTGAGAGTGGACCTCACACCCCTCAGGTTCTTCTTGTTTCTTCAGATTCTTCGGACTTGGAGAAATATTCTCCTATCCCTATATCTCAAGAAGCTGATTCTCCGCCTGCCGTGATGGAGGTCCCGGAAGATACCCCTCCCGCCTCCAAGATGGAGGTTGTGGAGGATGCTCCTTCTTCTTCCGTAACACCAGGGGGAGACCACCTTAGTTTGATGGTAGCCCCTCCAAGTAGTTTGGTCGCTTCCTTTGATTGGAGCCGATTTGTAGGATACCGCCTTCCGTCTTATGTGCCTTTCGAGATCACAGTACAGGATTTTGGTCTGGTTGTACCCAGTACCATTATAAACGAAGGCGCATCTGTTAGTGTTCTATCCACAACTACTTGGCAAGCTTTTGGCTCGCCGCTGCTTGTGCCTGTTACGCAGAATCTGTTGGCATTTAACAGAAGAACTAGTCAACCATTAGGGATCCTTCCAAGGTTACCTGTTACTTTGGGAAGTAAAACCGTCCATATTGATGTGATGGTTGTTCCAAGCCCCTTAGATTTTAATATGCTCTTGGGGCTCAATTACACCTATGCCATGGGAGCGCTTGTCTCCTCCCTTTTTCGTGTGGTCTGTTTTCCACATGAAGGACGAATCGTGACCATTGATCAGCTTTCGTTTTTTGGTCCTGATGTGGCAGCTGGCCCACCATCATCCCTTCCTGGTTTTTATCCACCTGTTGTATCTGCCCCACCGCAGGTCAACTATGTGGCTACCTACCCCGTGCCTGTACTCAGTGATAGTGCCGTTGTACATCGTGTGCTGGGGGCATTGGGTCCTGAATTCCAGGATGTTTTCCTTCCATCGGGAGTGTAACTCTTGGAATCGATGACTTCTTGTTCATTATGATGAGGTTGGTCGGAGCAGAGTTTGTTTTCCTGTGTCAAGCTCCTTAAAAAATGAAACCAGGTCTGGTCGGAGCATGGTTCTTTTCCTGTGTCAAGCTCCTTAAAAAATGAAACAAGGTCGGTAGGAGCAGAGTTCATTTCCTTGTGTCAAGCTCCTTAAAAAATGAAACAAGGTTGTTGGAGCAGAGTTCCTTGTCTTGTGCCAAGCTCCTTAAACCATGAAACAAGGTCATTCGAGGACAGTTCTTTTAATATGTCAACCTCAGTAAAATCAATGAAACACCTTCCCGTTTAATTCGAGTCTTTGATGAGATCTCATAAAATCCCAGTTGAGTCTTTCTCTTGATCTCGTAACTTGAACCTTCACTCCATCTGCCTTTCATATGGACTGAAGCTTGGGGGGCATGTATCGAATGGAGTCACCATGCTGGGGGCATGCTTACTTTTTCAAGCATAGTTTGTTTCCGTTTCAAGCTTGTGTAAAAGTGAAACCGGTTTCAAGCATAGTTTATCTTTGTTTCAAGCTTGTGTAAAAATGAAACTAACTTCAAGCAGAGTTTCCTGATTTCAAGCTTGTGTAAAAATGAAACCATCCCCATTTTACCTCTCGTGATTGCCATTTTATCAGCCTATTTTGCCAGATGAGCCTTGGTTTTCTCACTCCATCGTCACTATCTGCTTGGCCGATCATATGCCTTCAATTGGTTGTTTTACCCGTTCCTGAGGAACCGCTGCGATGAGTGGTCTTGTTAGCCAGCCTCTTGACCTTTATCTTGTTTTGAGCAGTTCCACCATTACCGGAACCAGATGCTAGCCTTAATACCACTCGTTCCTCTAGGTGGAGTCATCTTTCAACTCTTTTCTGACTCTCTAAACATGAAAAGATTGCCGAGTCCCTTGTCGTTTCGATCTCATTAAAATGGACACGAAACTACATCTACCCAGTATACGTTTACCCCTTTTTCGGGCTAGGATAGATTATTTACGAAAAAGGAATACCCTAGCCTATCGCGACTAGGAGGTTTTCTCAGATATTGTTTTCTACCTTTTCGGGTCTGAGGAAATATTTACGAAAAGGGAACATTGGAGTTTAATTTTCCGCTGTCTTTTCAAACTCTCTAAATATGAAAAGACGCCGAGTTCTTCCTTTGTCAGACTCGTTAAACCCTGATGACATTGGATTCAGTCGTAATGACGGTATCCGAGTTTCTCCTTCCTAGGGCTCGTTAAATGTACTAGGATGGACTTATATAGCAAGAATATGGTATCCTCTTCAAGCTTGTGTAAAAATAAATAGGTACTTGCCAGGAATGGTGGGGAAAATGGAACCAAGTCATTGTCATGTCGGCAGTATGTCGCTCTTGAACATGGCACTTGTTTGCGTTCGTGTCGGGTTGGGGATATCTCATCTCATTTTCACTTGCCTTCGTGGGTCTGGGTGATCCATTTTGACCTCTCATCTGCTCTTTGCCTTGTCATCATGACCCTTGAATTTTTGATTTCAAATATTGCCAAATCCACTGTCGTGCCGCCGATATGTTCAAGAGAAGTTGACCTCTGCAGATTTCAACCTTCCTCTGATTCTCATCTGATCGTGATTCACAAAGACATTATGTTCCTCTGCCTCGTGTCGATGATGTGGGAAACACTATGGCCCACCTTCGATCAAGGTCACTTCCTGTCGACTTCAACTCATTATTCAGGAAGCTGATCTAGAGACTCCCTTCTGGTACCTTGGAGCTTGCATGCCTCAATGGCAGGTTCTTCGTGTTCGACATGAGGTTTTCATTATTGGCCTCCAATTGAGTGATTATATGGGTGTTCGATGCCAGCTCATTGATTCACATGCCGTAGATTGTACCTGTAGTACCTTGAGGGCCATTGCCATTACTGGTGGTACCTCTCGTGTCTGTTAACAACTTTCATCATTGGCTGGTAATTAGGCGATGTTCTTGCATGTTCGACTTCAGCTCACATATTCACATGCTTGAACTTGTGCTTTGTATGGGTCGAGATGGAGCGCAAGACCCTGGATTCCTATCTGTTATAATCCAGGCTACGATTTTGTGGATTCTTATGATTAGTTACATGACTCACTGATTGGATGGCTGCGACCATACCTGAGTCTATTTATCGATCCTCATTGGATGGCTGCGTCCATGCCTCAGATCTAGATTATTACCCTGTTATGGATGGCTGTGCCCATACCACATATATATCATGTATCTGAGATATCAGTTGTATTTCTCTACGCAGGTTTTCCGACGGCGGTGTTTTCAGTTGGACACGTTCTCATAAAGCATTTCACCCCTCTCTCTCTTTCGGGCCTCATTCTTTAGGGGGCATCTCTTACACAGTAATTTGTCACCGTCCCTGCAATTCCCCATCCCGCACAATTGGAGGGCTCATTCCATGACCTGTGAGTAATGACATAACTTGAAACCACTTTCATGACATTCCTCTGAACATGAGCTTCCATTGCCCTGAAGACAACTCCTTGTGAAAAAACCTAAACACACCCATTTTTGCATTGGCGCAGGAAGCCGGTTCAGTACCCGCACCAATGGGGGAAATCCTTCATATAGGGCACGCCAGTTGGTGCTCTGTCTCAGAGTCGCACTCGTGCCAGCCATTTTAAGGAGTGTTTTTTAAAAATAAATGGCGGAAGTTTCGTCCTAACCAATTCATAAATTGGTATCTAATTTGGGTTGGGTGGTTTGGCTCTGGATCTCCATGTAGAGGAAGTGGTTTTCCACCTCTCATGGAAGCTTCCTTGAGGATAGGGCCAATCCCATGATTATAGGGATCCCAAGTCCCATTCCTCCATCTATATAAGCTTGCCATTTCCCTTTGCAAGCTAGTCTCCAAGTTCCCAAGAGCCATCAGAGCCTTATGCTGCAAGAGCCTTGATTCATTCCCTTAAGGCCAAATCCAAGCAAGGAGATTATTGTCGAGACATCCGGAGAGAGAGGTTTGTCCCATCCCCGACAGGCTTTTTCGAGACGTGTTCCGCTGGCGACCCTTCGAAGGAGAATTCAACGTCAGAGCCAGGTTGTATCCTCCTTTGATTGATTAATGATAAGCGACTATTGGTTATGGTTCCACTCTTGCTGTTGACTATGATGATGAGTTATGTCTTCTCTGACTGACATATAGTTGCATATACTGGATTTCACGCTTGCGTTTGTTGTCACGTTTCTTGCATGTGCAGGTGTCTGGTCACGGAGATCGTGAGGATTGTGATCTGCCAGAGCTAAGGAACGGGAGTGCTACTTTCTCTACAAGCGACAGCGTTGGATTCTGGGTAAGCCTTCATCGCTAGTTGGTTTATTTTCAATTAGGAACCTGCACTATAACATGTGACGATTGTTGCTAGACCCGGTTTGGGCTAGTAGGGATCGCCTCTGTCCGCAGAGGGGATTTACCTCCACAACAATCCTTCTCTGAGGTTGTTTGAATGGGTTACAATTTTCCTCTATGTACATGTGATGAGTGCAAGTATTAGGGCTTATCCCTTTCATATCAGTGTACTCCCATGCATATGCAGAAGAATGTCTCTGTAATATTTTGACTAGCTTTTCTTGTTGAAATTTCTCTAGGTTCTTGTTTATGTTTAAAGTTTTACCTGGAAATCTCTCAATTGTAGAGTTGCTAAATTTATCCATGCAGTAAAGAGACATCTGTCTTGATGATAAAAACTCAATGTTAGATTCTTCTTGAAATTGTTCATGTTTGTATTCTGAAGAGGATTCAAAATTTTCTAGGGTATTTAGAATCTGGCTATCTTCACTAATTTCTGAAATTGTGAAGAGAGGTTGTATGTCTTCTTCATCCTCAATCCATTGAGTATCATCTAACTCTGTAATTGTTCTTGCTAGAGGATACAAGGTAAATTTCTTGGTTGAACTACCATCAGAGATGTACATATCACCGGATCTACAGCTAATGAAAGCATCAGCTGTAGCTAACCAAGGTCTTCCTAATATAATAGGATGTCCTCCTAGATTATTTGTAGGAGTTAGGATCATAAAATCCACAGTGTACTCCCAAGAATCTAAGGACACTGGAATGTCTTCTATTACCCCATCAGGTTTAATCACAAATATATCTGCTAATTGTAATAATGTGGGTGTAAAAAGAAGATTAGGAAGTTTTAGTTTATCCATGATTTGTCTACTCATGATATTAATTGCTGCTCCTAAATCAATAAGTGTGTTATGGATCTCATTTCCATTGATGTGTATTTTAACAACTGGATTTCCTGGGTCTAGATACTTTGGAATAGCAATCTTACCCATCATAATGTCTGCTATTTTTCCTACCAGTTGAATTTTCTTTGTCTCCTTTATTCTTTTTCCTATTTTTTTCATGCTCAACTCCTTTATTGTCTTTGCTAAGATTGGAATTTCCTTGATAGCCTGTAATAATGGGATCTTAACACAAACATTCCTTAGCTCATCTAGGAAATCATAATTAGGCACCATAATTTGTTTCTCTACACCCTTATCAATTTGTAATCTTTCTGGAAAGGGAGGTGTAGAAGTAAATGTTGATGGCTGCTCTAATATAGGAGTTGAAATTATTGGTTCTTTTTGTTTTGGTTTTTCAATATTTGGGTCTTGAAAAGATGTGCTCTCTTCAAGAATTTTATTTACCTGTAGAGAATCTCCCTCAGAGTTGTTTTGCTCTTGTATGATTACAGAAGGTTTCTTCTTTTCAAGTATTCTTCCAGACCTAAGTTGAACATCATTAAAGTCTAAAGGAGTGATCAAATAGGTTGGGAACTGTTGACCTTCTATCATGTATGTGTTCTGACGAGTTTTATTGTTGGGTTTTGGTATAGGTTGGGCAGGTAACTGATTTGCTTTCTGAAGAAATGGTAATGGAAGTGGTGGATTTTGATGTTGTGGATTTTGTTGAGGAGGGAAATTTGGATATGGTGGATAAGATGGTGGATATTGATAATACTGGGAGTATCTTCCATAGGGATTTTGTGCTCCTTGTGCCCAAGTTTGAGATTGATTTTGGAATTGGGGCCAAGGTTGCTGCCAAGAATTCCAATTTGGTGGGGGTTGATTATACATCTGATCATTGAATCCTTGTGCTTGAGGTCCTTGCCAAGGTCTCCTAGAAACAAAATTGAGAGATTCTATGGAATTTGTAAGGGTTTATTATTGAAGGACAACTTTAAGACCAGGAAGTGAAGGAAAACTCTTGGTCTCATGTTTTTCTAAGCAAATTACACAAGTCTATACTATTTTTTCATCCAAAGGGCACTCTGTCAAGGCTTGCTTCTTTCTACATTTGGGACAAAAGATTGCTAAGGCATCAGATTTAGCTTTTTGCTTGTTTTGTAACTTAAGGGTGTCTTTTTGTTCACTAAGACTCCCTAAAATTTCAGATTTGAATTCATCAAGCATATGCCCTATTTCTGCCCTACTTACTGTTCCAGAAGCAGACTTACTTGCCCTTGCAGGAGCAGGGTCTCTTGGTCCTTTTAAAGTTTTAGATTTCCCTCTTGAAAGGTTGATACATAATTCAACTATTTCAGGTAATGTGAGCTGAGATATATCCCCTTTTCCCATCATATTAAGGATATCTAGCCATTCATCCCTAATTTTCTTCAACAAGAGAGCTTTCAAAGTATCTTGGTCTAAGTTTTCCATTTTCTCTCTCTTGATGTTATACTTAAATATTTCCAACAAATCTTCCATATTTTCATCCTCTTTTTGTACCATTTTGAACACTTCCTCTTTATGGTTGATTGGCATACAGTAATCCAAATAACTCTCTAGAAATGCTTGTTTCATATCTTCCCATGTGCTAATAGAACTATTGATTAAACTCATAAACCATTTTAATGCTGCTCCTTTCAATGTTGAAGGGAATAGTTTAAGTTTTTGGGCATCCTGTAAGTAATCATAGGTTCTACACAGGACTTCAAATTAAAATAGGAAGGTTTCAGGATCTTCACTTTTGAGTCCATAAAAGTTTGGAAGGACAGAGGGTGAAATATTTTTCATAGTTGCATTGGTTTCTTCATCTATTATAGGGAACCCAAAAGAGTCACTTCTCTTCGTAATTCTCTCCCCCCGCTCTTCCTTCACCTCTACCTCCTTCTCCTTCTACACCTCTACCTCTACCTCTACCTCCTCCAAATAGTGTATGTTCTCCATTAAAGACTCCTCCTCCCCCTTCTTCTGCCATGGTTGATTCTTCTGTGGAAGTGAAAAAGTTTATGTCTCCAGCAGGGGTCCTTGGATCTTCTTCTATGACAGGTTCAGTAGATGAAGTGGGAGATATTTCTAGCGAAATATCTCGATCTGTAACTCGACATATGAATTAGGCATGTGGAACGTGTTTGAGTTGGAGGCTGCCCTCTAGTACTGTAACCATGGTGTTCTCGGGGAATCCATGATTCTCCCTTTCTATAACTCACCCTTGAGTCTCTTTCTTACTTATTATCATTTTTTTTGGGGAGTGTAGTAAAACATATACTAATACACTTCCTAATGACGCTGTAATGAACTGTTCAATTTAGTGTTCCTAAATTGATATCATGAATTGTCAACCAGGGCTAGTAAACTGTTGAAGTGAAGTGCACTATATGTGCCTAAGTATTCTCTTCCTACTTCGTTGTGTTTAGTGTTTTTCTAGTGTTTTTTGTTTTATGCTTTTATGCTAAGGGGAAAGACTAAATTAATAGCAAAGAAAAATTACTGAATGCACTAAAACATAATAAAATCTACTCTAAACTAGGAATGATAAGAAGAATAGAGAATGCTAATCCACAGATTGTAAAGCTGCTAAGAAAGTAACTCATAACATTAAACTTAGTCCAATTCATTTCATTAGAGGTATATTGGAACAAACTGAGAAAAGGATTAGTTCTGATGTAATGAGGCTCTCTTAGAAAACAACAACTTAAAACATCACAGAGAAATCTTATTCATTGTTAGAGATCTGTTGGAACAACTTGAGAAAAAGATCATCTGTAACTTAGTAAGGAATCCTATGCTAAAATAACTTAAGACACTAGAATTAGCTCATTCTGCAACTCACAATATTACTATTAAGTCTTATTCAGAAATTAGAGATTTCTTGGAACAACTTGAGGAAAAGACTGTTTGTAAAATCATGATAATCTCTTACCTAATTGTAGAATAGAAAATGTCAATAACTCAAAATAATATAACTAATTCTCGTTCATACAATAGTGATGTGTTAGCAGAATTTGAGAACAAGAGTAGCTTATAAATAATGAGGATCTTTGAAATTTAACTAACAGGACTGCAATGCAATTAACATAACTAAAATGCAATTAACTCAAAGTACCACAGCTAGATCCCATTCACGTATTAGAGATATATTGGAACAACTTATGAGAACAAGATTGACTGTAATATTATGAGATTCTTCAACATAAGTAAGTGACATAAAACATGATGCAAAAGGATAAACTCATAAAACTGCCTAAGTTAAGAACAAAATAGAATTAAAGGTTACTTATCTAGAAAGTATGCAAAAGCCTCTTCAGATAGTAGGGTCCCTCTACTATCAGATTGGCACACGAATCTTTAAATCCTTAAAGTTGCCTTCAGATCATGCATACAAAGTTGTACTCCTTTAATTAAAAAAAATGCTCAGAAACAGAGTGTCACAGTCTTTGAAAACTAAAAACATCAACTCCTTTTCTCGGTTCACCGAGTTATTTTTATAAGCAAATACATAACTGCTATTTAGTAAAAACAGGCATAGGTGTCTTTTATAATTAAAATCAAACTAAAACTTCTGTTAAGGACTCGTGTTTTGCTAAAGGAAATCCAAGAGTCCTTATCTTTATAGAAGTTTGCTTATTGGTTTTTAGCTTTGTCCACGTGCATAACCACTTCCAGATTTTTACTCAGTTCTCGTGAATGACAAGGAATAATGCAGGAGCGTTTTGGAGTCTAACCATATACGTCTTTCCCTTAGATGACACCTATAACCTGTTTAAACACCAAGATGGCTACGGAACATATGACTAGCTACAGAATGACTGCATTCTGTAGCTAGGTCTGCTCAGAAATCACTGAGACAACAAAACCACAAAAGTATAATAAGTCAGTCATTGCATGTATTCTTAAAGTGATTTTAATCATTCTTATTGATCTTTTAATCCTATAAATGATAAAGGATTAATGGAATGTAGTGAAGTTTGGTGAAAAGAAAAGACATTTTTAGGGCTCAACATACCCCCACTGCAAAACTGTTGCATGTCCTCATGCAATCTATCCATGTATTCTGAAACTTTAGCCAGGACATCTAGCTTCCTTTTTCTGCTTTGCTTGGTGTTCAATGGCATCCTAGGCTTCCTTATGAACAATTTGAACCTTAGATTTATAAGTGCCCTGTTCAATTTCTTGTTTTTCTTTTTTAGCTTCCCACTAGCCTTATACAATTTTTTCATTTGCAGAGATAGAGTTGTGTTCATGTCACTTTTTAGTTTGACTTGTTCCCTTAAAATTTCATTTTCATTTTTTATATGCCTATTTAGTACCTCCAATTCATATTTGTCTCTTTTCAGCACTTCAATTGGAGGTTCTTGTGGACTAGAAGTTCTTTCTCTGTTTTCTGAGGCTCTTTTTTCTAATGATTCAACATAATCATAGATCTGTTGTTGGGCTGGATCTACATTCGGAGTTCCTCTATTAGGATCTTCTTCATACTAGGCTTCAGGAGATCTGTCAATTGGTGTCTCTTCATCTTCAATGTCTATGATTCCTGTTTGCTTAACTCCTGTCTTTTTCATTATGCCTTTAAGCCTATGAATTCTTCTCAGTTTAGATGGTCCCTTATTTTTCTCTTTAATACCCTTTCTTGTTACTTTTTCCTTTCTGAGTTGTTTCTTGATTTTGGCCAATTTTTTAGAGATTATTTCCTCACTGTCTTCTTGTGTTGATATGTCAGTTTTGCTTTCAACAAATTTTCCCCTCCTTCTTCTCCTTACAGGTTTTTCTTCAGACAGAGTTTCTTTAGGTTCTTCAAAATGATTTCTCAAGAGGAATTCATCCCAACTATCTCCTCCCTTCTTCAAATGATACTCAATTAAAGTTTTAACTAAGCCATGATGATATAAGGTGGTTTCTAAGAACTGAACCCTTTTCTGGACATTAGAAGCCATCCTTTTTAAACTATTGAGAAATAAAAAGGGTAGGTTTATCTCTTCATCTAGAAAACTCATCATGAGTCTAATGTGATAAACATATAAAGTGTCAAATCTTCCCTCATAGGTTATGAACTTTTGTAGAATTAGCAACATATTTCTCCATTTGTTTTTCAAGGCTGAACTAGGAATGCCTTTCTTAAATACTGAAATGTCCATACCTGGTGTTTTTAACATATGTCTCCAGGTTTCATTGTGAAATTCTTTGTTTTTAAACCAACGCTCACCTTGCCTCGGCAACTCTGTTGCTTCTGCTATGAAGGACTTTGTGATGATGAACTTGATATCACCAATTTCAACCTCTGACCCATTGAATGACCGGGCAAATGACATCTAGAATGGATCTTTCCAAAATCATACTCCTGGGGTGTTTTCCAATAAATCAAATGGTAAAATTTCAATCCCCGAAGAGTCTCTTTATAACTTGTCTCAATTAAAATTTTATGGTGAGGGTGAAATATCCATTGCTGAGCACATCCATAATTTTCTCTATTTTTGTGAATTTTATGAAATTGATTCCGAATATGTTTCTCTTATACTTTTCTTCCTCACCCTTGAAGGTCGAGTTAATCGATGGCATCATACCTTACCATATTATTCCATCCATTCTTTTGAATTCTTCATCAGTGAGCTTCATTTATTATTTGATATGCATGATTACCGAGATGTTCTTAAAAGGATTAATCAACTAAGAATGAATCCCGATGAGTCAATTGAGGAATTTTATAATCGATTCCTTCACCTTTGTTATGAAATTACTGAGGAAGATATGGATTGGGATTTCTTTAAACAAAATTTTTAGTGTTTGGTTCACATCTCTTTACATGGTGAGTCCAAACCCCCTAATGTCTCTGTTGCCCCAAATTTTTTAAATCATGAGACACCCCTAATTTCAGAGAAGGAACCTACTATTCCTTTTGTTCCTTGTCCTCCTTTTTCAGTTCTGATGTGGGTGCCTCGTTGCGATGATGTTAAAGTTGGGAAATCTAAAAATCAAATGGTTGATATAACTCTTCAACCTTCATTCATTTCTCATAATCTAGATTCGATGGAGGAAACCTTGGAATGGTTTATGGAGCCTAAGGTGAATACTAATACCTCCATTCCACAATAAGTTATTAACACTCATAAATTCATCCCTAAATATGATTTTGATATATGCCATCCTCTATCACCTTTTTCTCATGACCCCTTATCCCTTGATCTGCCAAATCAACCTCTTCCAAATCCAAGTAGTGAATAGGTGCAAGATAGTCATATTTCGCAGGTAGAGGAGGCTCATGAAGGTGAAGATTATTTTAATATTTATTCTCTTTTTCAAAGTCTTCCGTGTGAAAACAAATTTTCCTCATTCTTGGTTGATTTTGAATGTGATAATATTGGTAGAAAATCAAATGAAATAAATTTTCCTAATCAATATAAAGTATTGGGCAACCATCATTCTCATGAGGATAACTCTATTGATGTATATGATGATGGAATCCAAATTGTACCAACTGATCTTTTAGTTTTTAAAGAAGAATTTGTTTCAAAAGATTTAGATCTTAAATCATATTCAGTCAAAGAATATTCTCTTATAAACACTTCTTCCTCTTTAGCTCCCTATCCATAGTGTTTTATTGTTTGTAATGCCTCAACTTGCAACGAAGACACTCCATGCTCTTCAAGTTCATCATCTAATGAGTTGGATCTTGAATTGACACAAGGTAGTAAGGTTATCTGTGATGAATAAGAAAGTAATCAAATCATAGATCATCATTTCCATCTCTTATCATATCCTATTTTGCATGAGGACAACTATTCAAATAAATTTGCTCGTGATATTTCTTTGATTCATACATCTCTAGATTTATGACCAAAGAAAATTATGACTTGAGTAATCTATTTATTGAAGTTGAAAATTATGATCAAACTAGTGATGTAGATGGTTGTTATACAAATAGTAGTAATCATGTTAACTTAACTAATAACAGTTGTCCACATGCAATTTTCAATCTAACTCAATCCTCAAAATGTTGTTATATATATTTTCAAAGTTCTTGAACTTTTCAGGAAGTCGAGGCACTTCAACTCTCGTTGATGGTTATGTTATGTTCTCACAATCTTGGTAAGATCCTTGAACCATGTAATATGTGGATTTCCTCACAAAACTCTTTACTTCATATTATTTCACTGGATGCAAATTCATCCTTGATGGATTTTGGGATTTCTCGTCATAATTTTTCTATCTCTTGAGATCGGTTTTCTTATCAGGTCAAGGATACCACTATAATGAATTCATCTTCATATAAACCTCTTGTATATAACTTGGTAATGGAATGTATTCCTTTCATGGATGAAAATAATTGCGAATCTTATCAATGTAAAGATTATCTTTGGACGAAGAATTTATATTTTTTGAATGTTATGGTGAACAATAAGCTCCTAATATTCATTGTGAATGTTACTCAAATAATAATTTTTGTTCTGGCCTAATCAATCGTTTGAGTAACATTCAAGTCTTGAATCATTTAGTGGATCAAAACGCCCATGTTGATATGGATTCTAGATTTGATTCGACATATTCCTCTAACCTTTTGTCAACATGTTTTTTCAATCAATTTCCTATATTTACAAGGCCATAAATTGCTTTTGATTCCACAATCGCTCATATTACTGGTATAGTATGGAATTGGACACAAAGGAAACCAATAAATAATAAAGAGTATTGTATATTAATCTACCAATCTGATCATGACACTAGATCTAAAAACTATCATTTCAATAACCATTTTCCCACTAGTATGTCTGACGATGGTTGTTTTACGTTGCTTGATCTAGTTGAATCTAATGGTCTTTAAGGTTTATCAATTCACTATTCAGATAATTGTTAAGCAGTTGAGAAACTTTACCCTTTGTTGATGGTTATGTCAGGTTCTCACTATCTTGAAAAGCCTTATGAACATGATCAGATTCATTTTCCCTTATAAGATCCCATTATTTTAATTGAAAACTCAACTTTTCAAGGATCTCGGGGTTTTCAAGAGGATTGTTTTAGATTTCATGATTGAATCTATGAGTGGCTAGAGAGATCTTAATTAGCAGGACCTTTTGTTAATAGCAAGCTTCGAGCTTTCTTAATGCTTGCTAAGAAGGACAAGACCAATGAAGATACACAAAACCTTTGGGGTTTGTGTGACTATTGTTCTCATCAGAAAGGTAAGGTTTTTGGTTGGTCAAGGTTAGTTGTTATGAAACATATTCCTACCTTTCGAAAAGACCTTCAATAATTTTTGCAAGCTATTCACATTCTTATATTCTCTTTTTCACATCATTATACACCAGCTTTAATTGTTGGCAGCTTTGTGTGTACAGGTTGAGAGAAGTTACGGTGGTTAGATTGGAAATATCATTACACTTAGCCCTAACCTTCTAGTTGGTTAGGTTAGGAGTAGGTATAATTGTATTTTAGTTTCCCTTTGTCGCACTCATTCTATGTTTGCTCTCCATCTAGTATTTGATTTGATTTTGTTTATGTTTGCATGTTGCTTTATGTTCAATCTCCATTTTTTTGTATTGTTTCTTTGTTTTGTCTTGTTTTTCTTTCATGTTTTGCTTTGCATGAAATATTCTCCTATTTGTCTCAAAAGACATTGTGGCAAAACTTGAAAAGGGAAATTGTGATGATGAAAAATGCTTGGAATATATGTTATCCTCTTCCCTGTTTTGGGTTTACATATCTTTAAAGTCCATGAAATTTGAAAGGAAAATACGATTCATTCCAGAAAGAAAGCCTTTGGTAAAACTACAAAGCCCATATATTTATTAGGATCTTCCATTCTGAGTCATCTTTATATTAAATGGTGTTTTGACCTATTGAATCAATCAAGTAGAGAAGGGAAAAGATAAAAAATTTAAACGAGCATATGAACTTCGGTTATATTTCAAATCCATTAAACATGGAACCAACCTCTTATGATCTCATTAAGTTGAGATACCTCTTCCATCATCAAAATAAATAAGAGCCTTTGCACATTCTATTAGTAACTAAATAAATAGTTGAAGAAGAGAAAGGCTTTCTCCGCAGGGAGGTGAAGTAAGAAACTTCATCGGGGTACTGTTTAGACTCACTGGCAGTGAAACAATGATTGTGGTTCCTTGAGGTGACTCCATAGGGGAATTGACTAGGATCACTAACAGTGGAGCAACACCAGGGAATGTGCTTAAAATATTAGTATACTTACTATTCTTCTCCCCTATATAAATAGTTGAGGTATAACTAGTCTTATGTTAATGTGTTTGAAAACGAGAAATGAATAGAAGGGGCTATATCTTTAACCAGGACAAGTAGAAAAGTTGGAGAAATCATCATGGTGAATCAATACTTCCTAAAATATTGAGAACTTGCACTTAAATATGAAACCTGAGCAAAGAAGTTGGAGTTCTATTAGTATGTCGCAAAGTGTTACTACTACGATGAACACCCCCCAAAATTTTACTTGCACTTGAATTTTGGAGCCTACTTATGATCCTGAAATCAGTCGTTCAGTGATCGTTCATATTTTCTTCACAGTCATTGATGTTCCTTTAGATTTCTAAGTGTCAAAGTCACTTGCTTATGAATTCTCAATTCTTTAAGAATTCATAAACACACATATTTCTATGCAATCTCATATGAGCATTGCGCAACTCTTGAAGGTAAGGCTTACACAATAAATAATGACAGAGAGTACGCAATTTTAATATTCCAAAATTTGCATGTAGCAAATTGGAATATTAAATTTTGCTAATGTCACTTAGGAGATGAATAAATGGGTAAGGAGGCCCATACATTTCATAAATAAGGATAAAATCTCTCATAGTGTGGAAGGGGATCATAATACCAGTTGGATTTTACACTCTCATGTGTCAACAAGGACATTTTTCATGTGGACAAAGTCAACTTTGACCAAGTCAACAACATAAATGTAGGAGGAGTGGATCAACAAACAAAATAGCTCAATGTGAATGAGGTTCAGTCTAGATGGCTATATGTGAGCTGGATTGAAGACCATTAGGTGTGAAAAGGGCTGAAGTAGGTTGAAGAGGTCAACCTTTACCAAATCAAACAACGTAGTTGAGAGGAGTGGCTCTAATGAAGGAACGACACCGTTTTGGAGGGAGATTGTTTGTGTGATGGTGGAAACCCTATTGAGTGGGACCCAAGGTGAGAAGGCTCACTTAGTTTATAAGGAAGATGATGGCAGCCATTTGGGGGTTAGCTTATGAATTAATTTTTTATGTCTGCTTAGACTTTTGCTCTCTTTAGCTGTTTAGCTAAGATTGTTGATGTTGTTTAGCACTAAGGTATTCCTGATCGGGAATTCCTTCTCTTCCCTTTGAGGAGCTCTTGGGAGAGACTTGATATTTTAATTCCACACATTGAACATTGGTTCCAAGCTTCAGTCTTCATTTTTAGCGCAGTTTCTGTAGGAGGTTGTGTTGAGTTGCAGGGTGTTGTAGTGGAGGGTTGAGAAACCCACTTTCTAAGTTGGTTTTTCATAGGAGGGAAGTTTCCTTCTATTGGAGGATCAGTTTGGAGAATTATTGGGTTGATATCAGATCTTTGGCAGTAGGCCAACACATTACCATCACCTAAAATGTTATTCCATCCTGGAATTGCGTTATTTCTGCAAGGCAGTTTCAGCAGTGTCTTTTGTGGCTCTTTCAGGGAGTTTTCCTGTGATTGGAGAGTTGATTTTTCCATGGGGAAGACCTTTGATCAGATCTGAATCAGATCTATATTCCTAAAACCTTCTATACTCCTGTGCTTTAGTTTATAGTGATTATTCAGTCATATGGCTGAAAATCACCATTTGTATTCAGGGTGGATTCCTAGAAACCCTTCCCGGGTTCTCTAGTTTTTGTATAAAGGAGACTAGATCTCATTTTTTTGAGAATATTGTTTAATATAATATTAGATCTATTTGTATCTGCTATTTTTGTGTACAAACCCTATTTAGACTGCGCAGTCACTTTTATGCAGAAATTCTTGTGTTGCAGTGTTTGGGGTTTTAGCTTTTTTTTAGTAATCCTAGGTGTGGGAGGTCTGTTTAACCCACCTATTTTGATTAGTTTCAGCTCTATTATTGGATTTAGGTTTTATATTGACTGATATAAAGTATCCAAGAGTTTATTTTGTGATTTATAGCATATATTTCTGAAAATGTGTTTTTTATGCATGCATGGTTGAGGAGTCCCTATTTTGGGATATTACAGTGGTATCAGAGCAAGATATTTGGCTCAACCTGTGGACTTAAAACCAAAATGCTATAAAAGAAAGAGCAAGGCCAGAATGATGGAAAGGATGAGCTTTCTCTCATCACTTTTCAGATCTAGGAAGAACCTCCCAAGGAGGTTAAACAAGAAGAAGAGAAAAGGAGCAGTGAAACTTCTAGAGAGTTTCAAGAGGAGGAAGAGCCATGCAATTCCTATGATCAGAAGAGGAGACCAGTTTTGGAGAGAGCTCGAAAGCACTGGAACATATCCATTCCTTTTGAGAGGGAGGAAAAATTTCCGGAAGATGGAGGACACTTGGATCACATGGTTCTAAGTGAATACCTTGTTGAGTACAAATCTCAACCTAGAGCCCTCAAGGAGACTCTAGATTTCCCTCAGTTCATTCATTTGGAAGAAGAAAGAAGTCCTTGCGGCCAAGGAAGGATCAAGGGCAATAGGTTTCTATTGTCTACTTTTTATGGGTCATCTGCAGCAAGGGTTTGGGTAATAAAACTTGATGCATTTTTCCTACTACACCTAATGGTAGAGAAAGAGGCTGCAGAGATTGTAGCGCTGCACCTAGAGGGTGAAGAAAAAATTTGGTGGTTCAGCCATTTGAGCCATGCAAGAGTGGTTACTTTTGTTGAGTTTACTCAAAGGTTGATTAGGAAATTTGGTGAAGAGAAATCAGAGGAGAAGAAACCCTCACCACCTTTGGAGGAGACTTGTACCAGCATTGTCACAACTATGGGGGAGTAGCCCTCAACATCTTCAGTTGGAGGAGCCAACTCATTGGAGGAAGAAGCCCTTACAGCCATATAAGATACTTCCAAGTTTCATCAAGGTATGCCTAGATTTTCATCTCCTATTGTTTCAGTAAGTCATATGGAGGATTGTATACCATTTCATACTGCTCATTTGGAATAATATGATTGCACTACTCTGTGCAACCTTGATTTGATTTAGGAAGGGATGAAACATCATCCTAATGGGCCACTATTGGGTTGCACACCACACTTGGAATCGGGGTGTGAATTCTTGGAGGATGGGATGAAATTTGTCCCAAACAAATTTATGCAGTACCGTATGTTCATCCTTGAGTTGGGACATGAGATAGCCAAAACACCATGGAGGAGATTTATAGCGCTGTCAAGAGGTAACATTGAGGAGGCTTTGCCTTCAGCCTACTTGGATCCTTATGGATTCAAGATGATCATTAGTGTGAGATCTTTTTTAGGAGATATACAAGGAATTGCATTTCAACATCCCATGGAATGCAAGAAGAAAAATTTGATTCGGGAGAAGGGTAGTCTTCTTTGGAAGGGTACCAAGGTTTATCATGATGGGAGGCACTCACATTGGGAGGAATGGGAGTGGATGGAGAGCAAGAAGCTAGTAAGCTGCTTGAAAATATATGACATCGAGAAGCAAGAGGCTTGGCTGCATTGGCTACTCTTGAAAGAGTTTGGCCATCATGGGACATATCCTTTTTCCAAGGGTATGTGGGTGGAAGGAACTTGGCAAGATACTTGCATCATTGGGAATCAGGGACTGTGGATGCATTATGATGATATGATCATTATTTTTTCACCACATATTTGTATGATGGAGGTATGAGGAGGCAGCAAAAACTTTTGTTGCTTTGGAGGATTTTGAGAGAGCAAGGGGAGATTTGCTCTCACACTTTGCATGATGTTGCAGGAGTAGGAGATGTCACTATCATGGTGCAAAGGGGATAATCCTTAGCCTTAGATGATCTAGAAGTACTTCCACTTTGGAAGAAACTTCTTGTATGTGGCAGCATTATGGGAGGAGTCTTTGACATTGAGCATGTCAAAGAATGGAGTTATGAGTTGGCAGGAGCCTATTTTCATAGGCCAACAACGTTGTCACTTTGGAGCATGGACTTATTGATGGAGTGTCCCCAGGATTACTTTGCATTTGATGCACTTGGTGGACAAGGAGGAGGTGAGAATGATGGAGTAGTGGATGGATTCATCTCTTACTGTCGTATGTTCTTCTAGACTTGGGTTTCCAAGCATAAGAAGGAGGATTTTCATGCAGCATATGGTTCATTCCTCTTCATAGGAGTATGTCATACCACTATGGAGGACTTATTTATGGATCCTATCATCATCTTACTTTAATTACATGGTAAGAATTCTGTTTTTTTATTTATATATTTTCCAACACAATATTTGCATGCTCTTACCATTTCTTTGCAGTGCATTGCTCCACAAAAGGGCAAGCTTTTCTTTGGGCTCCATGGACCATTTTTGGCCAGCTATTATGATGGAGACAACCACCTATTGGATGAATTTGGGCAAGTGTTTGGTTACTTCTTGTATGCTCAGTTGATACATTCAACCATTTACTATTTTCTAGTAGATGTGATGACTTACACAACTAGCCATTTGTCAAGAAACAACTTACCATGCTATTTTCTGAAGTTGTAGTGGGAAAGACTGCGCTGTGACCACTTGGGAGATTGTTGGTACCTTCCAACAACACATAAAACCTTCAGTCTTTCTTTCATTTTGATGCTAATCATGATCTCATTTGCTGATGTTTTTCTTGTCTTTATGGGGAGCATGATTGGGGGAGAACCACATTGGGTGGATGTGCTCTTTGGGAAGGAGGATTCCCACATTTTATGCATTACATGTTCTAAGGGGAGCATGGGAGTAGATATGGCCACCACATCAAAATATTTGTTCTTTTATGAGGAGGGCCATGAGATGGATGGGATGCCATATGGTGGTGGTTTCTTATCCATCATGTATGAGATGGTTTGGGCTAGCTTGATTCACAACGTTTGGAAAGAGATCTTTGGAGATCTAGTTTCCTTCTTGCCACTTGAGGGCAACATTATTGCAGCCCAAGATCAACAAATTCTCTGCACTTATATTAAGTGTAGAGAAGGACAGCGTGGGGTAGGCTACTTTGTCTACCATGTTCAGCTTTTTAGCCCACCTTCTTTGCAGGAGCTCAAGGCGGATGATGATTTTCAGGAGTTGCCATGTTGGGAGGTAACTCATTTGGTATGGATTATAGCTTGGGGATGGGAGATTCATATGGGGATGGTAGATCCCAATATATATTAGACCTCATGCCTCAATAAGGCCTTTAGATCACCCATTTTTGCCTCCATTGATACTTTTTGAAGCCTCGAAAATCGCTGCAACAACATGGGGGATGACCACCCGGTCCGGACCTTAAAGCAGCTCCTTTTCCATTTGGAATGGTGGTTTCGACTGGTTCAACTAGGTCCAGTTACCTTCTCTCAATCTCCAATGGCTTTAAAATATGACTTTCATTCACCAATGGAAAAGAGACATCAGATCAACCTTCTTGTTGATCAGGCAAGAAAGTGATCCTTAAGCTGATTTAGGGCTCAGCCAAACCACTACGAAAGTTTGCCTCTTTGGGAAGAGGACTTAAGAGAATTTAGAAATTATTCTAAATGCAAACTTATTCTAAGATACAATCAAAATGAACTATCTTAATCCTATCTCAATTAGGCAGATATAGATCTAACCTAACCAAGAGCAAGTATTTAAAATATTGAGATTTAAATGTTTCGTTTATAATGAATATCAAGTTAATGAAATAGTTCAATTAACTGACATTATGGATACCAAACACATCCTATTAAGACCTTTTAACTGAAATAATCAATCAACAACACTCAGGAAGAAGTTCTGAGAATGATCTTGATTATTTAATCAGTAACTTGAATAATTAAACAATAATATGCGGAATAAGTTCACAACATATCACTATTTATTCATCCAATATTAAAAGACAAATTTATGAGTAAATAGTTACTCAGAAATCAGAATTCAACCCATAAGAGCAGAGATAAATAACAACATAAAATAGAGGCAAATTACCCATACCGACAAAAGTGCACAAATATGTAAATAAATTGACACATTTCTGTTATCATAAAATGAAACCAGCATTTAAAAAAATAGTATTCGAAATACCAGTTTATTAAATCCATTTCTCCAGCTCCGGTCTCTAATAGTCCTTTACAATGCCTAAGCTTCTTCTTTCAAAATCAGAGCTACAATAGTGCAAACTCTGTTCATTATACATAACTCAGGATGTAAAAGAAAAACCTCAATAATCCTCAGATCTGAGATTCCACTCCTCCCACCTACAACTCTAAATCCCTATTACAAAAGTGCTTTTAGAATTCTAGAATTGCAGAGGAGAGCAACACCTATTACATTTTGCAATCTGTTATTTATAATATTTGCAAAGGAATTCTTGAGAGGAAAGTTTGTTGAAGAGAAATCTGCCCAATCCAATTTTATTTGCTCAGAATTCCAATCTTTAATTGCTAGAGCATTCTCATTGATTGAGATCTTCTCTCCTTATCTCTTCTGCTGTTTTCTTGTAAAAAGAAATCAAAATAAATTAAGATGCAAAAACAAAATCAAAATACTATTTCTGGCATTAAAACAAATCCAATCAAATTTAATTTAAATAAATCATTGAAAATAAAATATAAGCTCTCTATTGATGCCTGGGATGGTTTAATTGGCCAAGGATATTATTGACGAATGAATCTGCAATTAGAAGAGGCTTGGACAAATGAAAATGCAGAAAATAAATCAGAAAATTGATTTTGTTTTAGAAATTCGGAGCTTGATTTTCTGCATGATTTTCGACTCAATTAATGACCAAATCTATTAATGGAACCTTCTCAGAAATTTTCTCCTTGATTTTATCTTTCCAATGAGCCGTCCTGGGTCTCATTTGGCCAAGTAAAACTCATTCTATGAGCTTCCAAAGTTGATGAGTCAAATCTGGCATAAATCTGGAAATTCTGTTACTGGGTTAAAAATCAGAATTTTAATTAAAAATCTAATCCTAAATTAGAATTCTAATTATCTAATAATTAATTCTAAATTAATTATTAACTAACTAATATATACAATTAATTCTAATTAATTTTCATCTAATTAGAAATTGATTAATTTACAAAATTAAATTAATATACAAATGATTTGAAAAAGTTAATTTTAATATGACTAATATTATAATTCAAATTATATTAAAATTATAATAAATATTATAATTATAATATAATTATTATAATATAAAAAAATATAAAAAATAATTTACAAACCATTGGAATCAATCCAAACCCAAAACTCATAAAACAAACCATTGAAATCAATCCAAACCCATTAATTCATCCACGTGAGATTATGGAGGGATATGGTGAGTGGAGTGTGAGGTGAGGGCGACGTGAGGGTGAGTGAGGTGGAGGTGCGGGAGGCATAAGGGGTGAAAAACTTTGTATTAAAATCTTTTAACACATCGCATTTAGCCTTATCGCATATCGAGGGTTTTTCATGTTTTAAGAAAATGTATTGTTTGAAAACCTGCGATGCAATCTTGCGATCCGACATCGCACATCGCAAGAAATACACCATCACATTTTTTGGAATGTCCACATATAAAATTTGCGATGCAATAAATTTTGCGGTGTAGGAATGTGAAATTAGTATGAGGTCACGAGAGTCATAAGGAATTAAAAAACAAAAGTCAATGTTTGACTTATTGCATCGGATAAATGGTTGAATGGTATTTGATCAAACTTTGGTTAATGCTTGAAGAGCCATCGCATATCGGGGAATGAAGGTCATCGGGTTTTTTAAGATGTGCATGTTATTAAAATTGCGATGGTTGCGATATGCGATGTAATTTTTTGTTTTTTTTATTTGTATATATATATTTTATATATTAAATTTTATTTTAATTAAATTAATCATATTAATTAAATTAATTCAAAATTTAATATATAAAATATCAATTTTTATTTTTGGTTTTATTTTAATGATGTTTAGTTTAGTTATGAAATTTTCTAAATTACAGCCACTCCGAAAATAAATAAAAAGAATAAAAATAGCATTTTTAACCCAGACTAATAAATGATGGGACTTTAAAGGAGTACCATTTTTAAACCAGTTGACCAAATGAGGTAAAACAAGCATCAATGGGAAGCTTATTAAAAATCGATTTTAACAAAGCAATCAAAACAAGAATACAAAGAAAATGAAAAATTAACAATCGCGTAGGATAATCAAATAAATAAAAATCCTAAAAGGCGTTTAGCCAAAAATTTATAGAAAGGGTCCCCATTATTTGAAGTGAACAAGTCAAAAATGGGGGGGTTGTGTTTTACCACAACAATACTTTAATTTCATATGATGATAGCTATTTGGGATGTTCACCAAAAGCTAGCTTGCTTACTTGGGAGGGGAAACTTGGAGATATATTGATGAGACAACACCTTGATCCTTGGATGATTTCATATTATGAGGTGGCTACAAGGGGAGAAGGAGATGCTCTTTAGTTCTATCCTTGCAGTTGCTTGAGGACAAGCAACATTTAGGAGGGGAGGACTGTAATATTCCAAAATTTGCATGCAGCAAATTGGAATATTAAATTTTGCTAATGTCGCTTAGGAGATGAATAAATGGGTAAGGAGGCCCATACATTTCAGAAATGAGGATAAAATCCCTCATAGTGTGGAAGGGGATCATAATACCAACTGGATTTTACACTCTCATGTGTGAACAGGGACATTTTGCATGTGGACAAAGTCAAGTTTGACCAAGCCAACAACATAAATGTAGGAGGAGTGGATCAACAAACAAAATAGCTAAATGTGAATGAGGTTTAGCCTAGATGGATATATGTGAGATGGATTGAAGACCATTAGGTGTGAAAAGGGATGAAGCAGGTTGAAGAGGTCAACCTTGACCAAATCAAATAGCGTAGTTGAGAGGAGTGACTCTAATAAAGGCACAACACAGTTTTGGAGGGAGATTGTTTGTGTGATGGTGGAAACCCTATTGAGTGGGATCCAAGGTGAGAAGGATCACTTAGTTTATAAGGAAGAGGATGGTAGCTATTTGGGGGTTAGCTTATTAATTACATTTCTATGTCTTCTTAGACTTTTTCTCTATTTAGCTGTTTAGCTAAGATTGTCGGTGCTGTTTAGCACTAAGGTATTCCTGATCAAGAATTCCTTCTCTTCCCTTTGAGGAGCTCTTGGGAGAGACTTGATATTTTCATTCCACACATCCGACATTGGTTCCAAGCTCCAGTCTTCAGTTTCAGCACAGTTTCTGCAGGAGGTTGTGTTGAGTTTCAGGGTGTTGCAGTGGAGGGTTGAGAAACCCACATTCTGAGTTGGTTTTGCATAGGAGGGAAGTTTCCTTCCATTGGAAGATTAGTTTGGAGAATTATTGGGCTGATATCAGATATTTGGAAGCAAGCCAACACATTAACATCACCTACAACATTATTCCATCCTAGAATTGCGTTATTTCTGCAAGGCAGTTTCAACAGTGTCTTTTGTGGCTCTTTCAGGGAGTTTTCCTGTGATTGGAGAGTTGATTTTTCCATGGGGGAAGAACTTTGATAAGATATGCATCAGATCTATATTCATAAAGCCTTCTATACTCATTTTCTTCAGTTTGTAGTGATTATTCAGTCATATAGCTGAAAATCACCATTTGTATTCAGGGTGAATTCCTAGAAACCCTTCCTGGGTTCTCTAGTTTTTGTATAAAGGAGACTAGATCTCATTTTTCTGAGCATATTGTTTAATATAATATCAGATCTATTTGTCTCTACTATTTATGTGTACAAACCCTCTTTATACTACGCAGTCACTTTTATGCAGAAATTCTTGTGTTGCAGTGTTTGGGGTTTTAGCTTTTTTTAACAATCCTAGGTATGGGAGGTCTGTTTAACCCACCTAGTTTGATTTGTTTCAACTCTATTCTTGGATTTAGGTTGTATATTGACTGATATAAAGGATCCAAGAGTTTATTTCATGATTTATAGCATATATTTATGAAAATGCATTTTTTATGCATGCATGGTTGAGCAGTCCCTATTTTGGGATATTACAACAATCCATAAGCACAATATACTGCACAATACATATTGAAAGTTAGTGCACACTTTCCATTGACAATATCCCTCACTTCGTTGTAATTTCACTTTCATTTTAACGAGTTTTCTTAAATGCCGCTCTGGTTCACCTTTGTTTTCTCAAGTGTTTATTTCACGTTTGCAACTGTCGTTTTTATTGCATTCACTTTAACAAGTGTCATTTTCATGTTATATTCTCTTTAGAATGTGTTGCTTTGTTGGAATGGGGCTCCCTAAAAGCTGCGATTTTGTACAATTTTGCATATTTTTGGCATTAATTAGTCTAGCGTAGGGGTTTTGGGGTGGGTCAAAGCCTCGAATGCATTGTAATGGGTCAAGGGTAGACCTAGAGTTTGCAAACCACGATTTTCGGACCACAGGAAAGCGTAGGCTAAGTCATTATAAATAGATGAACATTTTGAGTCTAAAGGTAGGCATGAATTGGGATTGATGAGACGTGCGAACTATTAGATCTATCTTGGGCTATCTTGGGTAGGGACTCCTGCTGGCTGTGTGCACATAGATCCCCAGTCTTGTTGTGTGCAGACCTTGCGGGCTGTGTGCGCAGGCTGTGTTCTGGGTTGTAACTGGGTTTTGAATGTTAATATATGAAGATATAGCTGAAGTATCTCTGTGTTATCTAGATCTATCGTGTTACTGTTAATGCAAATCTTTGGAACCTATTGATACTGCAATTACATCTATCTGTTTATGTTGCGATTATATCAGTGTTATGATATCTGTGATATGTTATAGATGCATTTATGATATTATGTATGCACGTGGATGCGAAGGCACTGACTATATCAATGCATGGTAATATCTATGTTATGATTAAGTTGTGAACTACTATGTTAATGAACCTGCGACTAGATCTGTTCCGTGCGATTCCCTAAGGTTGCGAACACCGACCTACCTTGAATACCCACTCTCTCCCAAGGTGTGAAAACCTGGTTCCAACACCATCCCATACTGCTTCGGGTGAGACTTTGGCCTGCGCAAGTAGGTCACTGCCGAAAGGCCCAGTAGTATAGGGGTTTGCTAGTAAACCTTAACCTCCGAACCTAGGTCAGGACCCCTCAAGCCAAAAAATGGTTCCGTTGCCGGGACCGAGAGCATTTTGAGAGAGAGATCGGGTAATGCCAAGGGAACATTGGAGACTTGAGAGGGTAGAAATTTAAGAGTGGTTTGAAAAACAGGTTCAGGAATTTGTGGTAAAAGAGAATCACAGCACGAAGTTGACGGTGGAGAAGTGGAAAAATAAGTACATTTTCACTGAAATCTATGAAATTTTCTTTGTAACATTTGTGAACAAGCTTCAGAAGTGACTGGAAAGGCTCGTAGATTTCCAGACGTGTTAGAAGGATGAGTGGGTCACGCAGTTGTTGGGTGCAGGAATTACACTTAAGGCAAACTCCTCAACACTTGTCAACCCGGGGGATCCGTAAACTTAGAGACAAAGCACAGGCAATGCCAAAGATGGTATGAATCTTCCTAAAATAAATCCCTAATTTCTTTAAAGGAAGATTGCAAAATCAAATTAAAAAGAGAAAAGGGCAACTTGAACCATCAAAATAATCTAAGACTGGAACAAGGAAGAATGCATTTGCAAGAGGGAATTAAAGATAAAAGGAAATCACTCTAGATAATTATTGTTTAACTATTGAGTGTGTGTTTTTCCTTAGTAGAGACACTTAGCAGTTTCATTAGATGGGCCCTTAAACTTGCTCCTTTCCTTCTTGCCCTAATCTTTCCTGCACTTTCGCAATTTGCTTGCACTAGTGCAGGAACAAAGATTTATGCAGAAGGTATAAATGGTGTCTTTACTAAAGGCTTTTTACTTCATGCAAGGTTTTGAATTTTTCCAGGTTCAAAGCACTCAGATCCCGTGGCAAGAAAATAGTTCTTGCACCAGATCAGAGCTTCCTGCACTTAGAATTTAATTCTTAAAATGAGTGCTTAATTATTGCAAGTGCTATTATATTGTTAAATCAAATTGCACACATAAAAAGTGAATGTTTCTGATCTTAACAGAGTGCAGGAATAAAGAAACAAACAATATACATTTATCCTGTCATAAGCATTTAATGAAAGAAAGAAGATTGCGGGAAGTAGACTAAGAAGGCTTGCTGCATCACACCAACATGCATTGGTGCAGGTTCATTTCTCCTGCTTGGACCAGGCGAGGAAAACCAATCAAACAGAATTGCAGAAAAGGAGATATCACACCAACGTGCACTGGTGCACGGTTATTTCTCCTACTTGGACCAGGCGGAGGAAAACCAATGTAAAATCAAGTGTAGGAAAGGAAATTGTAGGAAAATGAAATTTAACTACTTCATACAACAGATTTTCTTTCACTCAGACATGAATGCATGTGCTTAAAATTAAATCACACTTGACAATGTAAACACAAATTATAGGAAAACGGGAAATGGGGTAAACGTGCTGGGTTGGCTGGGCCCTAGCCAACCAGCGCGTTTCCCTTTTAAATAAAAACGCTGCACATTACCTTAATCAATTCATCAGCTCAAATACAGAAACACAATTTGTGAAACATGAGGCGGAGCTCCGTTTTATTAATTCACTGAGGCAAGTACATACATCAATACATCGTCCAACCCAGATTCAGGCGATAACAAAATACAACAACCTGTTACTTCCTCTCTGGCTGTGTCTCTATTCTCTTCTGCTATCAAAAAATTCCCCTTATTCCTATTTACATTCTAAATTATATAGATCTTTGGCCAAAGGCCAAAATAGATCATTGAACCGATTACATAACCAAACGTAGAATTTAGCTTTTCGGCCTTCAAAATTAGATAGTTAGCAAAACTGGCCGTAGCCAATCTCCAGCTTTTGTCCTTCGCAGATTCAGTCTCGATTGCCTTTTGGTTGATCTTGCTGTTGTGGCTGAAGCTGCTCAAAATGAGGCGGTGATCAAGGAGGTTAGGATCTGCTGCAAGGATTTGCTGTGCTGGCAACGGTGCAAGATCCGATCCTGCACTAGGATCAACGGTCACAGTAAGTACTCTAACTTCCAAATAAACATTGGAGATATCGATAAGTTACAAAGAGTGATTAAAAGTAAGAAATCATGTAATAAATAATTAATTAGTGCTAAGTTGAATTAAAAATATGAAAAATAAAGTTTATACGAAATATGTCACTATGCTTGGACTGGTGCAAGATGAGGGTGCATAAAAGAGGTAAAACAATGGTAAATGGTTATGATTTAGGAAGGGGAAAATGGAAAAAAGAGAGAAAATCAGGGGGCTAATAGCAGTGGACTTCAGAGTTGATCCAACAGTTAGAAAGAACTGATAACACCATCACTCATACGGTAGATCACTAGGTAGATAGTACGCTGGGAGGATTTGTGAGGGAATTTGCAGTCAATCAGTTCGTGTCCTATTCTGAGGCAGAGCAAAGGTTCTTCAAGGGTTTTCGGGGTAAGTTTATGAAAATGTTTCCATTACTGATTAAAATATTATTGTGTGAAAAGGGCATTTTGTGCAACCATACAGAGTGAATGAGCTCTGATCAGAGCAAGGGTACAACCCGAAGTGTTAAGTACTACAGAGTCAATCAAGAAGGGGACAAATCCGTTTACAACCCCTTAAGAGAGCCATCTGTGCACTAAAGAAATAGCCCTCCTACGACACCACCTTTGAATCCACATAAGGTAAGAACTCACCCATACCTCCTCCTCCACTATCACCCCCAGAAGTAGATATGGCCATGCACATGAAGTTACACACCTTGAAAGGTGTAGGATACGAAGATATGGACCGATTCTGGTTTGTCGCGGAATCAGTATGGACGACGCAAAATGTGGCTAGCGATGCTGTAAAAAGGGTGCAACTATCCCTCACCTTCGAAGGAAGAGCCCTGGATTGGTACATGGGATACACAGCTCAGCATGCGAATGTGACCATTCAAGAGGTTAAAAATGCCCTGAAACAACAGTTTTGAAAGCCTAAATCCTACTCTCAAATAGTGAATGACCTAAAATATTTCAAGCAAGGGTCTTCTAAGTCTATATGGGAGGCTGATGAGCGGCTGAAGAAGGTGATCAAAGAAGGGGAATTTATGTATGATGACAAACAACACAAGGAATGGTTCATCGCTATGTTACTGCCTCACCTACGGGTACTGATGGGTTAGCAAGCCATTGAATCACAAGAAAAAGCCTTGGAGATTGCTATGAAGTTAGAAGCCGTGCTAAGAGATGATACCCAGTTGGGAGTACAACAAATCCAAGGGAAAATGGAGGCGACGCACATGGAAATCCAGAACCTGTGAAAGGACTGAGGGAGAGAAGCTAGCCCAGACGTATGGTGCATACGATGCAGGGTATCTGGCCACACCAAGGATCAATGCCCACTATTGACAGACTACCTACAGGCTGGGGGACCCAATCCATTGTGCCTTAGGGAGAAATGGGACCAAGTGGACCAACGTTGTGGTGTGATGATTTTCGTGTAGCTGGCCTACATGATACTTATCACTGCCCCCGTCTAGGTGCATATGTTCTAGAACTGAAGCAACAATGGTGTTGGTTTTTCCGATTAGTAGGACATGATGAACATAACTCCCGAACTTATGATTTAATGATAGACCGGGGAAACCTATATAGGGTACAAGTGAACCCTTCTTCACCAAGATCCCCCTCGGGCATAGGTGGCTCCCCAGCTAGGGGCAGGGGAGGGAGCAGAGGTGGAGACACAGGTTGGGGAAGAGGATAACTGATCTGTTATAACTGTGAAGAAGTAGGGCACTTCGCTAGGGACTTCCCGAACCCTACAAGAAAATCTTTCAAATACTGTAGAAAGCTGGATCATGTGATTGACAACTGCCCAATTCTGATAAAAAAAAATGTAGGAAAAGTAGCAGACACCTACGCAGAATGTGCAACGGGTTAAGGCATAACCTCAAGACGAAGGACCAAGCATTAATGTCATAAAACGCAGTGGCATGGTCACTGGAGGAGCCGAGGAAAAAGATGCGACTGAACCTCTTATTCAAAAGGCAACTGTCAAACAAGAAGGGTTGGACCTCTAGAAAGAAATGGAAACCTTTGTCACAACTCACAAAGACTTTACTAAGAATGAGGCACCTACTTCTCAGGCCCCTAAAAACCTAGAAGCGGATGACGAAGTCAAACCATTCTTGTAGGCATGTATAAAGTTGTTACGCAACCAGAAGGAAATAGAAAATCTTCAAGCACTAATAGATAGCTGCGTAGAAAAATCTAAATCCGTCACAGAAGTTAAGGATGTAAACAAACTCTATAAACATAAGAAACACACTGGTCAAGAGATGCGGCTTACTGCACATATTAGCGATTATCAGATGGATCATGTCATATTGGACCTGTGGTCAGATGCAAATGTCCTGCCTAAGAAGATGTGGCAGTGGATGGGAGAACCGAAGCTCAAATGGTCCACTATACAACTGCGCATGGCTAATTAGCAAAAGATAATACCACTGGGGAGGCTATGGAAAATTATGGTAGACATTGCAGGAGTTAAGGTACGCACTGAATTTGAAGTAATCCAGATTGTGGATGATGCAGATCCTTACCCTGTGCTTCTAGGGCTAGATTGGGCTATAGATATGGGGGGTATCATCAACCTAAAGAAAAGAAGTATGGTGTTTGAAAATGAAGGTACTCGGTTGATAGTACTATTAGACCCTGCGGAAGGAGAATGGTATATGGAGCTGGTGTGCGGAGAAGAGGATGTGGATCACATCTATAAGTTAAATGCGCGGGACGAAGATTGGATCAATCCTACGGCTGATGGTGTGCTTTGCTGAGAAAAAGATAGCGAATGTTTCTCCGACTCTGACAGGGAGATGGAAAATTGGTAGAATTGGTTACATGATGTGTCTGCGTTGCGATGTCTTAGAGTCACAAAGAACTTCCGATGCATCTCCTCAGAGGTAAGAGAACTGCCCTACTTTGATGGTTATGGTAGCATTAAGGAGTTTTTGCGAGCATTTGAAGCTGAGGTTCCAAGAGAGCGAAGGTTATGGGCCCTTAATCTAGCCAAATGTGCAACACTTGCAAGGTGATGGGACACACATAAGGGGGCATTCCAGGATTGGGAAGAGTGTAGGGATATGATGATCCTACGATTTGAACCTCCGGTTCACTTGCGAGTAAAGAAATTCCTGGGCTTAGGGGACCTGCACGAGCATTTGTTCGCTTGGATGGTGAAATGGTGTGACCTGAACTACAGAAGAATGGGTTCACTTGTTTATTCATGCCTTGGGACCAATTCCCACTGCATGGTATTTAAATGCGGAGCTACATCAGTGCACCCGCCAGTGGGAAACATTGAAGGATGAGTTTTTAGGGACATTTGGGTTAGTAGGTGGAACGAAAGTGCTTGATGAAGCCCTGTAGGAGATAGATACCTTAGTATTTGATGAAGCATGCCCTTACGAAGCATTTGGGGCACCAACATGGGAAACACAGATGCAGGATATTGTCAAATGCCGCAATTTAGTAATAGAAGAATGTGATGAAGATCCACGAAATGTCTCTATCTCGAAGTTGGAGGGAGAGTGCTTTGTTGCTGGACCCCCACTACAAAATATCGATGTTACGAAGCCTCTGAAGCTGCGAGAAGTCAACATTGGCATGGAAGAGCAACCTAAGTTGGTTAAAATTGGGGATTACTGGGACGACGATACAGTAGGAAAAGTGGTAGAACTGCTCACGGAATACCAGGACTTATTCCCCTCAAAGTTCTCGAAACTCAAGGGGATTATCGGGGACCTAGGGGTCATGCGCATCCCTTTAGAACTAGATGCGCGCCCTGTGAAGCAGCGTCCTTATCGTCTGAACCATAAGTATAAGCAAAAGGCTAAGGAAGAAATCGATAAAATGCTCAGCGTGGGCATCATCCAACCAGTCGAACAGTTAGACTGGGTAAGTCCAATGGTGGTTCGGGAGAAAAATACTAAGGGAGAAATACAGATTTGCGTTGACCTGCGCAAATTAAATGATGCTTGCGTACATGATCCCTTTCCTACACTATTCTCAGATGAAATCCTTGACAACGTCGAGGGGCAGGAGGTATATTTGTTCACTGATGGATTCTCGGGCTATCTTCAGATTAGGATCACGCCTGAAGATCGCAACAAAACTAAATTCGCTACTAAATGGGGTTCATTTCAGTACACCATTATGCCATTTGGACTAAAAAATGCCCCTGCCATCTTTTCGCGAGTGGTAGTTAGATTGGTTTGAGAAGCAGATTTCTCCTGTAGTGAGAAAGCTTTTGTTTTACATAGTCAAGAAGATTGTTTTTTTTAACATAGTCACGATGGCAGCAGCAGGCACCAGCCTGAAAAATCCTTAACTACCATGGTTTAATGGGAAGAATTATGATTACTGGACCATTACAATGAGAGCCCTGTTTGCTTCACAAGATATATGGGAGATGTTGGAACAACGTTTCCAAGAACTAGTAGACGCAACAGCGCTGGCTGCTTTGACAACAACAGAAAGAGACTTGTTGAGAGATAATAAGAATAAGGACTCCAAAGCCCTCTACTATCTCTTTCAAGCAGTGCATGAGAGTATTTTCTTAAGGATTGTAGCAGAAACAAAGTCTAAGGAGGAAGTACAACTTCTACAACAAAGAAAGCGAACTGGTGCTTCTTTGACTGAGAGCCTAGACCTACTCTGATACCATGTTGAAAATATTAAACGAAATCAATAACAGAGGGATGCTCCCCCACAACATAGAGACTTTAAACAGAAAGGCAGAATTAATAGTCAATTATACACAGACAACGTAAATTATAGGAGCGAAACAAATTTCTTTTTCATTCCATCACTCTCACTCTACATAATGAAAAATTACATTGCTTATATCAAATGGCCGAAGCCTGTAAAAACCTAATATTTTCAATGCTGTGAATAGACGTTCAACAACACTCGTAATTGGCTGTCAAAAGACCCATTTCTGCATTTAGTCGGTACATAGGCCGTATTCTTCTTATACATAAAAAACACGCGAAAATGCATTCAAACACACAAAAGGGCGGATCTGAAATTTTATGCGATCCGGCTCTGAGTTCACATTGCGTCTGGCACCATATCACATTTCGGCGATATTAAACTTTAACATTGGTGCTATCTATTAAATGTTGCGAACTGCGACGAGCGAGAGTGACGTGGCCCATATCGCATCGAGCTCAAAATAACTTAGCCTGCGACAGTTTGGCGATAAACTTAAATCTTAGTGAATGCGATATGTGATAGTGATATCACATCACAAAACAAATAACATCGCTTGCGGCTGCGGAAAAGGTAAGTGGTAAAACTTGCGACGTGCGAAAATCGCTGCCTTGCTGAGCTTGACACGTGCCCCCTCTTGCAATCGCATCGCAAACAAAATAGAATAACTTACAGGCGGCATAAAAGTTAAAACTTAAATCTTGCGACTTGCGCTCTGTGGGTGGCTTAAACAAAAGGTAAGTGCGGAAGGCGAAATACAAATGATTGCGGTGGTTTGCGAATGCGGTAAAGGTTTGGTGGGTCTCGTCGATATCGCATCGGCAATAAAATAACTTAACATGCGGTAAGACTTAAATCTTGCGAATTGCAAGCGGCGACGTGGTAAGTTGCGATAAGTGCAAAATGCATGAATACAAAGGAATAGGTAGAATAACAAAGGTTTTGCTCGGCGGATTGGTAATGCGGTAAGGTAAGTGGGTCCCTCCAATATCGCATCGGCGGAGACTTAACTTAACAATGGAAAAAAAGACTTATGGGTAAAATGATAAATGTTGCGAAATGCGTTGCCAGCAAAAATAAAAGATAAGTCAAAAGCGGTGGTTGGAAATAAAACACAGAGTTAAAAGCTCGGTACTCTGTTTTGTTGTTTTGTGTGAATTGCGTGAAAATGCCTCCAATCCTTTGGCTTTGCTGTTGTCCTTCTCTACAATAAAAAAAATTATGAAGTTGTGAGTTACGCCACTCCTTATTTATCGCAGGGAGTAAAATTCAAACAACAAATACTCTACCCGTACTTTGCGATAATCTCAAACTCTGTTTTTAAACTGAAATGGCATGCTTTTGGCATGATTTTATCTTTTTCTTAAGCATCCAAGAATGTAAAATGGTTCGAATTTTTATATGCCTTAGAAAGACGTCATTATCGTTATATATTATATGTTTGATCTTTTTCCTTATACGAACGAGGCAACTTATATGTTCGTTACGATGGGAATTTCTCCTAGTCAAAGGATATCAAATTATTACATGTATTCATTGTATTGTTGAAATTTAATATTCATATTATTTAAAATACATATTTATCATTTTTAAAATAATATGTCAAAGTGAATATCATTGCAGAGGCTGGAAGCTATGCGAGGATGTGTGTTAGAGCGTAGTTTATGGAGCGTTGAATGGAATTTTAAAACTTTTGATCGTGGGTTCGAGTCACACAGGGCGTGTATGTAGTTATGCTCATTAATAATGGTTCATGCGGAAGTTCATTGTGCAGAAGTTTCGCACAATTAACTTCCCCACAGGGACTCCGTAAAATAAAATTTAAGTAAGCGTTATATTTATTTTCTAAATTTAAGAATTTCTTATTCGTCTATTTTTATGCATGAAACCTTGACTTCTACAAGTAAAAACACAACTACTCCCCATAATAGTTCTGCCAGATGGGTAAAACTAGGTTTTCCAAAGTGGTATCGGGCTCTTCGGATGGTGGTTTTTGCAGAGCTCATAATAGCCAATACGGCTATTAGCTATTATGTGAGTCTCACATAATAGCAGTAGCTTAAAATGATAGATACCATGAATATAAAACTGGTTTTTTTTCCTATAGATATCTTCTTATGTGTTCTTTATATCTAAAAATCGCATTAATCCACATTATTACATTCGAGATTTAGCGATAGTCAATGTTGTAGTTTCATGCGAGTCGTAGTGGCATGCACATCATTATTTTTCAATCACTCGTCATGAAAGTAAGATGTGTACATTATTAATGTAGGGAATATATTATTATATTTATCCCATATTTTGTTTCTTTCTTTTTAAAGTTATTGGAGTCAGTTAACACAAAAAGCTATAATGGACGAAAATTTTGAAAGCTAACTTAAACAACTTGCAGATACTACCAAATAAATATTTGAAGAAATAAAGCAATAAATTCCTTTGTGTAAAGCACAGAGACTAACTCTGGATAGGTTAGTTGAGAGGTAGAATATCCCCATGGTCCGTTCGCCTCTTCATGTCCCTCAGGGTAAGTTGAGTTTGTGTGCTTACTGAACCCTTAACATTGTTCCCATGCTTGGCTACAAGCATGAACTCGAAATGACGTACTTATTCTTATGCCATACCATTGGAAGTTGCTTGTTAAGGGAATTCTCTAATCGATGTCCTTAGTCTCCATAGATTTTGCTACAGACCAAAAACCTTGTTTTGCTTCTCCGCCTTGTTAGGTTGGCTTTACTATAGTAGTGGCTTAGGATTGAATTCAGTGCTGATTCTAAAACCTTCGCTTTGTATACAAATTGATGTACTATGGACTTGATGCAGATCGATGTCCTTAGAAGTAATGAGATGAGCACGAGTCCAAAGGATACCAAGGGACTGATCTTGGCTTAAGTTCATCAACTCGACTTGTATCAGAGAATGTCTACTACTCTTGTTGTAACCTAAATAAGCCACTAAACGCTTGTCACCTCCACCACAAGTATTTACAATCACGAAGGTACTCGTTTCTCCACTGTGAGTCCAACCCCCAGTAAAGCAAACAATCAACACTCTAAATGGTAACCCTCCCTTTGATCAATACCATCTGAGGGTTGTCATACTTTCATTCTTGTCTGAAGGTCCCACTGATGCAATAGCCTTATAACCTACCGAATTGCTTATTGTTTTCAAAGACATCTTATTACTATAGTAGTGAAGACATCGTTACAATAGATCTAATAATATTGTATTAAAACTCTCAAAATTCTACACTATTACAGTGTATTAAACTTTAATATTTGTGGGATTTAAGTGTAATTAGTGTATGCATGTGAATGGAAATTATGCAAAAAAAGTAGAGAACAACGAAATAAGCACATACACACACAAGGCACAAGATATGCTCTCTGGGAAACCCTTTTAGGAGATAACCCAGCTGGAAGGTGAGGCTGCTTCACTCTCTTTTTCTGTCTAGAAATATGGTTGCAGCTACAAAGAAGTAATGCTTGTGGCTTGTGGGATGCTACAGTGCACAAATCCTATTTGTGTGTTCTACCTCATATCTCTCCTGGCTATATTTGCTCAAATATGGAACAAAATGCTCTCGAAATAATGGAATGCCTCTTCCTCCTAGAGCGCGATTAAAACACAACCCGATAGCCTACTAATGGTTAATTTTGACTACATCAAATCTTTACTAGAGTTACAATATGGACTCTTCTAGATTATTTTACATCAAAAACATGTGGGTATCCCCTTTTCCATGAATAATCGGGGTTGACGTGGCACCCTCCCGAACTATATGTGTGAAAACATGAAGGTCAACTTCTGAGTGGCATAAATTTTGTATACAAACTCTGATTAACGTGCTTCTTGCGTTGTTGGAAATATTTCCATGTGTACAATAGCGTGAAATGGTGATACGTTAAAGAAACAAAATTTTACCCCAAAAAAATGTCATTTGATGTCTCAAAACGCTCTAGGAAGGTTTGAGACCTCGTTTTGCCAAATTGGGTCCCGCCGGTAAAAATGGTCTCGTGAGATGATTACTCCACTTTTTCCACTCTGAATGCATCGAGATGGATGAAAAAAATATAATGATCCAATTTAGATCACACCTCCCTATTTTGAGAGGATTTTGGTCCACAAAAATATTTTCCTGAATGAGGTGAGGGAATTTTTCCTCCACCTTCTCTCTAGTGTACCATTTAGATTTTCCTGGAAGTTGTCCCTTCAACTCAATCTTCCAAAGGTCATGTTACCCCTGTCTTGTAGTTCTAGAACTATTTTGAAAAACTATATCTTCTGTCAACTTTGCCTGAGCGTTTGGTGCCAAATCCTCCACAGAAGGTGGGACATGTTCCTCTTCCGAATCTAGCATGGAAGGCTCATAGAGTTTCAAATTCTCTACATTCACAACTGAGTAAATGCGCATATACAGTGGTAAACTGAGTCGATAGGAATTATCACCCACCTTTTCCAGTATCTCAAAGGGACCATACCTTAGAGCCCTGATTTTATTACCAGGCCCTTGTGGCCTCTCCTTGTTCAACTGTAGCCATACTTTGTCTCCCACCTTGAATGATTTCTCTGTTCTGTGTTGATCATGTCTAGCCTTATACTTCTCCTATGACTTCTGCAATGTTTCCTGCACCTGTAGATGGATCTTCCAGATCTTCTTTATTAAAATTTCAACCCTTAAAGCATCTCCTGTAATATCTTCCCTCAGTCCTCCTTACTGCCCATATGCAATATCCAAAGGTGAAGGTGGAAAATATCCTAAAAAAGTCTCAAATGGGTTCTTTCCTGTAGAAGTGTGGATTGATATGTTATAAGAATGATGTATATATACAGGATTTTCATCCTATGTCTTTAGATACTTCTGGTTGTATCCCCTCAGAAGCTGCATCAAAGTCCTGTTAACTAATTCTGTCTACCCAGTTGTATGTGGATCGAATGTTATAGATCTCTTAAAATTTGTGTCCATCTTCTCCCATAATGTAGTCCAGAATGCATTGAGAAATATTGTGTCCCTGTCTGAAATTATTCTCCTTGGTATCCCGAAGAGCACCCAAACCTCTCCAAAGAACAAGTTTTCTGTTTCTTATTCGCTGATGGTATTTTTACAGGACATCAGATCACACATATTGCTGAACCTGTCAACTACCACGAACAAGTAGTCACGTCCCTTCCTAGTTGTCAGTAAACCTCCCACAAATTCCATGGAAATGATTTCCCAAGGACAAGTAGGTGCAAGTAAGGGATGATATAGACCCTGTTTCCTATTGTTAGGCTTGCTGGTACAACAAAAGATGCATCCTCTTATGAACTTAGCTACTTTCTCTTACATCTTGGGCCAATACACATACCTCTGCAAGTTAGCCATGATATTCCCTACACCAAAGTGCTCTGCAACCTTGGAGGTGTGAGTCTCTCTAATTAGCTGCAAACGCTCACCTTTAGGAACACATAGCTTATCTATCCTGTAGAGTAACCCATCCTGGAGATGGTAGTCAACAATGTTGTCGCCATTTTGCACATGAATCTAACTCTCCAACTGCTGATACACCTCCTTGAAGTCCTCATCTTCTGAACATGTCTCTCTTTATGCATCATGGGTGAATGGATCCATGTGCATAAGAGTCCCCAAAGTTGTAATATTTGATGTTGGTGGCCTTGAAAGCATATCAACCAACTTGTTTGTGCTTCCCTTCTTATATTTGATCACCAAATGAAACTTCTGTAAAAATCCCATACACTTGTAATATATGTTTTGCTATAACTTACTCTGGGACTGCAAGTACTGTAACAATTGGTGATCTGTGTGGATTATTATCTCCTTTCGCATTAGATAATGCTTCTACTTCTTCATAGATTTCACCATGGAATAAAGCTCCTTATCATAGGTAGGGTAGTTAAGAACTACCCCATGAAATACTTTAGAATGGTAGCAAACGTACCTTCGTCCTTGCATCAAGACAACTCCCATAACATACCCAATCACATATGTCTCCACTTCAAAGGGATGTTTCAAGTTTTCTAATGCCATAACTACTGCTTGACTGATCTTCTTCTTTAGCTCCTCGAAATTATTTTGCTGACCTTTTCCCTAGTGGAAACTCTTGCCGCTTGTGGTTATGGCGTGGAGTGGTGCTGCTACTGCTCAAAATGAGGCTATGAATTTCCTCAAGTACTATGTTGCCCCAACAAAACTCTTGACCTCAGAAAAATAAGTAGGTGCCAACCATTTCACTTCAGCTCTCCTCCTCCAATCACATACCCCAGATACACCGAAGGTTGCTACGCAAACTCACACTTCTTGATATTTGCTAGCAACTAGTGCTTCTTCAATGTTTCCATCACCTACGTCAAATGTGAAATATGATCCTCCCAAGTAGCACTATATACTAGTATATCATTTAGATAGAAAATAATAGATGAATATATAAAAGGGTGTAGTATATTATTCATTAATATCATAAACACAACTGATGCATTACATAGGCTAAATGACATGACTAACCGCTCATACAAACCTTTCTTGGTTTTGAAGGCAGTCTTCCATGTATCTTCTTCTTTGACTCGAACCAGGTGATATCCAAACTTCAAGTCTAGCTTGGGGAAATAATTTTCTTGATGCAATTGATCTAGCAGATTGTTTATCCTGGGCGGGGAGTATCTGTTCTTGTGCGCGATTTTATTCAACACCCTGTAATCTATACACATCAGCCAAGTCCCATCCTTCTTTGGCACAATGATGATCGGTGACCCACATGCGGATGTACTCGGTCAAATGATACCCTGTTCCAATAGTTTTTGCAATTGTTTCTTCACCTCACTTTCTTATATAAAAAACTGTCTGTACAACCCAATATTTGGAAATGGGGAGTCTGGAAATAGTTGGATCTCGTGTTGCAATTCCCTCTTAGGTGGTAAACCTTTAGGCTCTCGAAACACATCCTTGTATGCCTGTAAAAAATCCTTAAAGTGTTGTTTCTGTTTCTCATTACACCCCTCTAGGGATGCCTTGCCTCTTATTGACTCCTCTTCAGATTTAATTCCTCTTAAAAACAATAAAACATACTTCTTTCTCGAACTAATAAATTGCTTGGCTTGGTTGGCACTTACCAGTGAAATTTTTGACTTTACTTTGCACGCATTAATGATGAACGATTTTCCATCCTTTATGAACCGACATTGGTTATCTCTCCTCATGAATATTGCATCACACATGTATATGTATGGAATCCCAAACACGACTCCACATACGTCAAGGCGAACCACATCTAGATCTACTGCATCAATAAAATCAACACTGATAGCAAATCTAATTTTGCATTGTTTTGTTACCTCCAGCTCTGCATCCTTATTTACCCATCCCTGTGGATATGGGTTTGGATGATCACAAAATTTTAGCCCCAACTTATTGAAAAACTCTGCTGTAATGAAATTCCCCTACCATCTTGAGAACAACAGAGCATCAATTTTTGTCTTCTTGACCTGTATCTTTATATGGAAAAGTTTGGCCATTTCTTTCTCTTCCTATTGCTAAAGGCTACTCAGATTCACCTCCTTATGCATTGATGTATAGACAATATTTTCATCCACATCTGAGATAATTTCAACTTGGTTGCTCGAATCAGTGGCCATAAGATTCTTCTTCTTATTATCTTTCTTCTTGTTCTTTGAGTTTAGCTCTGGATGCAACTTCCGACACTTCTCCTCTGTATGGCCATCAATGTTGCAGTGGTTGCTAGGATATTTGCACTAGTTTGTTTTGGCTGTCACATTTTTATCTTTTCCCCCTTTTTTCTTCTTCTTTCCCTCCTTAGAAGCTTCATGTTTCTCCTTCTGCTTCGATCCACTTGATTGCAATCTTTTCAAGTGTATGTTCTCCAGGTACTGTGCCTATACAAAAGTCTTGTAAACTGAATTAGGCTTGAAAAAAATTACTTTCTCACGCAGATGGAAGTGAAAAACCCCCAAATAATTAAGGAGTACATTTGGGTTCATCGAAGAGATACCCAACATTATAGCCAAAGTTTATGAATTCTGTGGTGTACTCATGCATGCTTTGGACCAACTTTTGCCTAAAGTAATGCTATTGGACCCACTAGTCCTCCACATACCCAATGGGATATAAATTTGAATTGATAAAGGTTTTGAAATCCCCCCACTTAGTTATTAGAGGTTCTCCCTCCAACCTCAGGGTTTCCTTGCGATGCTCCCACCAAGTCAGTGCATTGCACTCTAATTTCAGTCGCACGAATGGGATCTTTTTCCCTTCCTTGATTTGATGGATGCTGAAATAAATGTCTAGTTGCTGCAAATATTGGTTCAGTTTTAAAGCGTCAATATCATCGTGGTACGACTTGATATCAACGTTTGCTTCCATTTTGAACATGTATTGATTCACGAAAATCGAACTGGGTTGATATTTTCTGGGTTGTTTCTTCAACTGGTTCTCTGTGTCTTCATGCATTTCACAAGGGTGAAATTGCTCAACATCCCTCACTATTTTTACATGAGTATTGATAAAGTGTCGTACATAGTAAAGAACAAAGTGTATGAACATCAGATGAACAACCTCTTTCATCACTCTCTAATCAAAATAATTTTCCTTCATCATCTCAATCAACTAAATATTGCATGGGAGACCTTTATTGAGAATGATGCCTTCTATACTCCACCACCTCAGCCTGCTAGACCAATTCCACCACCAGCATCAATCTCTCAAAGATAAACAGGGTCATCTAGCAAGGCTACAGTCAAAGAGGTCAAGTAAGTAAAAAATGTCAAAATCTATCGGAGGGGATCTAGGCAAGTGTTTGCTCCACAAATTGTGGAAGGGGCCTTGCCTTCTTCATCAGCAAAGCAGGTACACCAAGATGAGCAGCATGAAGAGACATTTGTCCATGAAGAGGAAGACCTTCATGAGGAAGAAAGAGACTTTGAATTGATGGATTTAGATGATCAAGATGATCAGGAGGCCTCAAAGCTGATCATCAAAGAGAAAGATGCCATGATCAAAGAAAGAGCTCAATTTGTCATATCATTCCTTGAACAGGAGAACAAGCAGCTAAAAGAAAATCAAGTACTCATGAACCTAGAGTTGCGAAATGAAAAAATACAAGACACCAAGTGTAAGGAAATGACAAAACTTGATGATTATGACCATGATGACACTCAAAACATCAAATCAAGACAAAAAACAAGAGGTCTTAAGAGAGCTCTAGAGAAACAAAAACATGAGGTAGAGAAACTTAGTTTTGAAGAAAGGATTGCCAAGGAAGTTGAAAATGATATAGAGGTATGGATTAAAAGGGTAAACCTCCACCTTGAGAAGTTCCTCTGCAAGGAAAATAAAGACAATGAAATGCTCAGACACATTTCCAACAGGTACATTACAAGGAACAAGATCTGCAACATCAAACTCAAGTAGTTGAACGAGAAATACAAGAAAAACCTAATCAAGAAAAAGGAGGAAGATAAAATTGAGATCCTTGCTGATGCTTCCCTGATTACTTGAGTTACATCATAATCACTTCATCTAACCATTTTGAAGGTTTTTGGGTAAGTTTTTGCAATTTTGGGCATTTTGACAAATTTTGACTAGTTTTCAGCACAATCCACTCGTCAAAAGCACAACACCCTAGGAGACTCAAAATTACAAATGACCACCACCACTGGATTAAAAAGTCCTTATAAATAACCTTTTGACTATTGGCACACAAAAATTAGACATTCTGGTAGGGATAAATGGCCAAAAACACCCAAAACATCACCTTTTTGCCTCATTTTTCAGGTTGGCGTTGCACTTTTGACCATTTTTGGGAAATTTGACTTTTGAGGGCCTTAAATTCACAATTTTAAAAACTTAAGGGAATTTTTGGAAACTAGACAAGAGAATATTTCAAATGAGCTATCATGAGCTCAATTTGGACTTCAGGAAGGCCTCCAAAAGTAGCCTTGAAGTTGGCATTGTGCTTCTACTTCAGGCACTGCACTTTTTCCAGTTACTTGATATTTTCAAAATTTTCCAGATTTCTTAGTTGCTGATAAATTTTTTGAGTTTTTACTGATGTAATTCATCGTTGTAAATTTAATTATGACCTAAATAGTTACTAGAGGGTAGATGCTTTAGGTAAAAGTGTATTTTTTGGCTAAATGAATCAGTTTCCCAAAGTTAGGGATGAGTTTGTTGACCTCCCTAGTCTGTGGGTTTCCAGTTGAGAATTTTGTGCATCAGTTCCTCAAGTTAGGGATTCGATCCCTGAGCTGGGGAGAGTCGGTTTTGGTCTATATTATTCACTTGTTTACTCATAGCAAGGGTTGGATGTTGTTGGATTGATCTTGGAACACTTTTTGTAATCAAAATTTTGGCTAATAATAACATATTGAGTTGCATCTATATTGATTGAATTCATGTGGTAAATTATTTGGAATTATTTCTTCTCTTGTTATGCAAATGTGTGAATATATTATAGTTCATATTCATTCCATTTCTAAATTTAAATGTTTCCTAAGTCAGAAAGAAAAAAATCACTAATTTTATGCTATGTTTTGGAGGGATATTTACAGTTTGTTTCATTTTCTTCTTAGTAGAAAAGAATTCATAGCTCTTATGATCTTTTATCAAAACCCTATCAGTCTAAACCATCTCATCAGATACCCTCTTGTGTTGATTTTTTTACCTACCTTTCTCCATCAAATCCCCACAATTTTGATCCTTGTTTGCGTTGACCTAATTTCTTCCTTGACCTTTTTACCATCCAGCACCTCAAAAATCAATCAACCAAACCCTTGTGCTACTATACCTAGCCTAATATATAATTGATCCAGTCATATTGATTGAGATACATTGGAGAGAGCCCTCTTCTACCTAGTAGGGCTAGCTACTTGGAAAGATATTGGTTTGTGGTTACCTTTGTTGGTCTCTTTTGAGCCTCATAGATATGTTGAAGTGATAACAAGAAGGAAAGATCCAATAGAAATAGGTGGTAAGGGCAAAGTTTTTTCATCGAAGCCACATTTTTTCAATGGAACAAAGTTCATGTTTTGGAAGATCAAAACAAGGTTCTACTTGCAATCTCTCAGATTTGATGTTTGGGAAAATGTCGAAAGGGGGCATGAATACTTGAGATCCATTTCATCAAATGATGCAAGAAATAAAAAATACAAAATAAAAGTTAAAGAAGTCAATGTTATTTTATGAGGACTTGCAAAATATAAATTCGTGAAGGTGATGCAACTCAACTTCGCAAAAGAAATGTGGGAAAAAATGGTCAACAACTATGAAGGTGATATAAAGGAAAAAGGTGCTAAGTTACAGTGATATAAAATTTAATATGAGTCTCTTAAAATGCAAGAAGACGAAAGAATTACAATTTTTTTTCTCAGAATAGACAAAGTAGTAAATACTATGAAGTGTCTTGGTGATAAGAGTAAGGATTCCGTTAGAACCCTGTAATTTACAATATCATAAGGTGACTGTGTAATTTTTCTTTGTATATTTTTCATACTGTACATAGATTTCAATATTCAAAATCTTTTCCAAAGCAAGAATCAAAGGAAACAAAGGCAGCAGGGAGGCAAGGAGCAGCATTAGACCATTGACGAAGACAAAGGCAACAGAGAAGCAGTTAAGGCAGAAAAAACAAGCAAAGGTAGAGTTGTGAACGTGCTAGGCAGAGTTGTGAATGTGATTGGGTTAAGACGTGCACTTTGGGTCAAGTCGTGAATGCTAAAGCAGGTCAAGTAGTGAACGAGTCAAAGTATTCCATGAACAAAACAAGAAACTAACGGGAATGACCAAAGAAACAAAATCGACAAACCGCAGCAAAGGAGGATTAAGGACCGTGGATCTGAGCTTCGATCAACGACAAAGATTGAATCACATCATCGCATTACAAACCCCCTTTTCATTTCATTTACCTTAAAAGTCATTAAACCTGACCTTTCCGTCTTTCCGCTTCATTTTCCTGCGTTACCTCTTTAACCAATATGTCGCATCACAAATATTACAACTTACTATTAAAGCACACGCAAGGTATTTAGTTTAACTTGAAATGTGGTTGGCCCCACCACAGCAGCTCCGCCCCCCACTTCACAGCCATTTTAAATACATTGAAATACATTGACATATCATATGGAACATCATAAAATTTACCATATTGCTAAAAAAATTTGCTGCTTTATAACTCCGACAATGTAGTGGGCTCCATCCTCCTTGCCACATCATCCTCCAACAATGCAAATCGCATTTCGCATGTTTTAGAGTTTACCTCCGCGCTTTGCACTTCACATAATTTAGAGTTTACCTCTACTGCTTCATGTTAAAGATTTGCAATCTGCGAGCTGCAGTCTGGTCCCACCTTACCTGCCACATCGTCTCTGTACTTTGCATTGCATTGCCGATTCCATTTCTTGTAACTTAAACTCTAAAACATGCGATGTGCGATTTTCTATGGATGCGATAAGGTTCATAACTAAAATCTAAAAAATTTCAGGTCTGGATATACAGGTTTTTTACGGTGTTTTGTTTAAGAAGGGTCAAGTCGGGCATATGAGGTTTGAACATCATTTTATGAAGAAATAAGGTTAAACACGACAAAAATGACTCAGGTAGCAAAGATACACCAAGGGTCGAGTCGGGCAAGGCATCTTTACCAAATTTTTATGTTATATCGGCAAAAATGGAAAAGGCAGCAAAGCACATCCACTCAGTCACTAATCGATGAAAAGTAGTCAGTGCTGCACCAGACTTAATTACCCAACACCGATTTTCTAAAGAGTAGGGCCAGATTTCAGAGCCACTGCTGGTTACCTCTTTGTGATCATCATAGCCACCTCCAAGCTTATTGTTTGATCTTCCAAGGAGCCATTGAAGCATTTGGATCTACGAAGAGTTTCCCAAAATTAATTCAGAGGTGGTGTCTTTGTCAGATATTTCTGATCAGGCCTTGTATGGACACACTTGTCCATTTTATGCTAAATTGTAATCAATGAAAGGTTGCCGAGTAAGATAGGGAAAACAACTTTGTCTTTAGATAAATACTGCATGCATTATCAATATCAAGGGTTGGAAAATTGGACCAAGCTAAAGCTTTCATTGTAAGAAGTATTGGAACTCCGTAACTATTTGAGCTGGGCATCAATAATAAGAGATTGTTTATAGGATTCTTGAGATATGTTAATGGTGATGTTTTTCCTCTATATTAATGTTTTCCTCTATATTTTCATGCTGTGCATGAATTTATCTAATTTCAAAACATAAAATTTAGATTAAGATTTGCTAAAAGAGCACCTTAATTCTGTCTGTGTTGGTTATCATAATGTTTTCCTCTGAGACCTGAATGCAGATTTCAGAGATTTTCTGCTCTTCATTTAAGTTGAACCTTAATCTCCTTCTCCCATATCATATTCACACTGCTAGTAAGATCTGGTCTGCACAGTAAGATTGCCCTGTGAATGCTCTTGAAAATTTGAAGCACAATTATGCCTTTAATGACTCCATAGCCCATTGGATTAAGTTTTATAGCTCTGTATGTCCAACCACCCAATCAATCAAACAAACAACCCTCATTTCTATAACTAGGCTAATATCAGCATTTATAATTATCAAGCTAAATCATAAAAACATAGAGAGCCCTCTTTGAGTCTAGGAAGGCTAGGTCCTGGACTCCAAAGTGGTTTGATGTTGTCCTCTACCATTTGTTCTTGCCAATATTACAAATTACGGAGTGACAACAGATTCTACGATTGTTGAAAATATATTAATATCACTAACTCCTAGGTTCAATGCCAAATTTTGAACAATTGAGGAAATATAGGATTTGAATAAGTTTTCCATAGAGAGACTATGGGATTTTGACAACTTACGAAATAAGGACAAAAGAAGGCGAACTGAAAATCAGATAAGTTTCCTTCAAAGCTAGAAGAAAAGGAAAGAAAAAGGAAGAACTATATGATTTTAGCTACATCTCAAATGAAGAAGAGGAAAAATTTGTCAAGAAGCTACAGAGGGGTATTGGAAAATTCAAAGGTAAGCTCCCATTTAAATGTTTTTCTTATGGAAGGGTAGGACACTATGCTACTAAATTTCTATACAAAGACAATATTGCAAAATGAAAGAACAAATATAGGAATTTCACTAAAAGGAAGAGTTTTTATAACCATGAAGATAGTGAATGTTCTTCTAACGAGGACGATGATGACTCTGACTCTAATCAATAATACAAAATTATTATGGCCTTTTGAATATCAATTCATATGTGATTTAGATAATTGTGATGATTTAATGGATGCATTGAAAGATATTGATAAACTAAGGAATATAAACAAGAATCAAGAAAAGGAAATCAATACGTATAAAGAGAATAACCTAGTTTAAGAAATAACTCAGTGAAAGGTTTTTCTAGAGGAGGCTAAAAGAGTAGAGGAAGTACTAAGGAAAAAACTTAAAGAAAAAGAAAAGCACCATGAGAATTAGAATATGAAATTATGATACTACGGAAAAAAAATTAGAAAACAAAAGGTCAGTCGAATCTAAATCTCAAGTTTACAAAAGGATATGAAACATTAGAATAGATTATTAAGGTTCAACATTCCCGATCAATCAAGACATGTATTGGATACAATGCATATCAAAATAACAAAACATCAAAATCTATGATATCTACTGGAGTAGGTACAAAGAGTTATGCCAATGTTGTAAAGGGAAGCAATGGTCAGGGGAACAAGGCTCAACAAAATCAAGAAGGATCAAGCCATGCAAACCATAAACAATGGAGGAAACCAAGACCAGAAAGGCACCCTTTACATAATCAAGGGTCGAGTTATTCAAGAAATTTCTTCACTCCGACATACTCTTATTTCCATGGTTATTTATTTGCTTTTCATTACTTTGGTCACAAATCGATTCATCATGTAGCTTATGAAACTATCAAGACTAGAGAAGCAAGAGCCAAGTATAATTTAAACAAGTCAAGAAAGTCCTTTAATTATGCTTTCTCTCCTCTTATGAATGAAATTGAATGTAATATATGAATTAAATTTGTGCATGAGGAGAATGAATGCATAAGCAATATGATTCCTTCTTATTCACATGAACAAAATACAAAGTCTCTTAAATTATGAAAAAGAAAGACTCCCTCTTTAGAAAGATGTGGGTTAACCCTATATGAATGGGATCAAGAAAATCTATAATATGTGCATAGTGGCTGCTCGAGACACATGACAAGTGGAAAAAATAAATTTGTATCCTTTAATCAAGTTAAAAAAGAAAATAATGTTTCTTTTGGTAATAATTCTCTTGTTATTATTAAAGGAAAAGGATCTAGGATATTAAAAGGTAAAACCAAAGCTCAAAATGTATTGTTTGTAGATGGCTTAAAACATAAATTGTTGAGTGTTAATAAAATGTGCGGCCAGAGGCATGAGGTCATTTTCAGGTCTAAAGGTTTTTTAGATAAATAATTGGACACAGGAAATATTGTAATCAATTTTTTTTTTTGTCTAGTGTAGTTGGTGTGCCCAATTATGTAGGACACTGTAAGATATTTTCCCACTTTATTGACTTCAGTTCGGGATCAAAGGGTTTGTTTCTAAGCAACCATTCAGTTTTTATCTGCCCTGCCCTACCAATTTCATCAACCTTGGTTGCCATAGGTGAAACTAAGTCCTATCTTGTCCAACAGGTCAACTGGTTTACCCAGGGCTGAATTTTCCTCAGCCTGCTTGGATGGGTGTTCTAGCTAATTGGCAGAACATCTAAAGATCTTTGGTGCCATTGTCTTTATCATGTATGAAGTCATTTCAGCGAACTCTAGACATACCTAGGCTAGCGTGCATATTTCCTTCCTTAGGAAAGGATTGAAACTAACTATATAAGTTCAAGGAAGAATAAGAGTAACAAATGTCAGTGGTTCGAGTACAATTGTCTCCAACCTGTGATCTGGAAACTGCTTTTCACCTACTAGAATTTTCCTGCTTCCTTGCAGTCACATATGTGCAATATCAGTCTCTAAACTACATTTTTATTTTCAAAATATATTTTCAACTAAACTATTACACCACCAATTGTACAACCCTTAAATATAAAACATGCTCACATCATGACAAGTAGAGTGTTCAGAGTGCGAAGGATTCCATGTGCAGAGATGGAGTGCAAAGGCAGAAACAAAGGGCGCACCTCTTCACATGGGATTTCTCAGTTTGTGCAACTAAGAAGGCGCATTTCTTATGTATCGAGTCACCCAAATAATAGCATTGAACTCCATTTCTTTGTCATTAAATAGTTTGGAACCATGGGATGTAAGGCATTCTATTGCAGGCACCACCTTGATATGATCACTCCTTATCTTTACCAGTGATTCCACATCTAGAATTGGAGCTTTCCTTGCCACGTCCTTCATTTCTAGTGCCTCTATTTTCGGTATTTTGAGACCATACTAAAAAGTATCACCATAAATTATCCAGAAAATAAACAAAATGAAGTGATACATTAACCAAACTTACATTGCTGTGCACCACCATGGAAGGTTTGGCATTGTGATTAGCAAGATTGAGGCTGATTTACATCCCACTGTTGTTGCATCCAACCACAAGTACAATTTTCCCTTCGTAGCACACACCATTACTATAAGAACCTGCATGAATGATCTCCCCATTAAATTTCCCCTTTCCAGTAATATCAGGAATTATAGGAACTGTATTCTCTCCATTAGAAACTATCAACCAATGAAAAATATATTCAGTTTTAGGCACAACCAACCCTTTCGAGTAACCGGTCTTAACAATAATAACTCTCCACAACCCATAGAGATTCCTAAGTTCTATGAGAAGTCGTGCCTTGTCTAAGTTTAGAGGTGTGTGATTCTGCAAGACTCGAGCAATTTTCATGTCCATGCTTCTCCGATTGTTAATTTCCATGGCTCTTATGAAAATGTGGTTTCAATATTCTTTGGTGTCTACATATTCTCAAAATTTATTTCAGGTCATAGCTTCTATATCACAAGGATCTTTTAACTAGTGTAATATATGCTACATTTAAATTGAGAATCAACATTGGCAACAATGGTCATTGGCGGGCATCAATATGGTGGGTAGTGAAAGTATAATTAACTCATTGTTGTAAACATGGTGTTGATGGGAAAAATTTTACTGCCGACAACACGGGGGTCTCCCCGGTGAAAGGTCCCAATTAGACCTCACACCATTCGGGATAGGAGCCCCATCCGGTATGTGGGCTCGGCTGTCGCCATAAGTGTTTCCACTCTTGATTGTCAGGTGAGAAGATGATAGAGTAGAGGAAAATATGAAATGACCAATCATTGAAGTGAAATCAGCCCAAGATTAACGAAACATAAACAAAGATACAAGAAAGTCTAAGCAGCAAAATAAAAGGGGGGTATACCGTGACTGGGATCAGTGAGCTGAAAAACCAGTCAAACATATATGAAGGAAAACATGCCAAAATTTAACTACAAAGTAGTTCACAATAGATAACCGACGTGGCAAGGAACAAATAAACACCGATTCAAGAGCAAACATACATGCAACCACTAAGAATTAGTTCATAATCAATTGCATGCAAGAAAGCATCCGCACAACATAGTGAAATATTAGACAGCTAGTACTATCACCACAAACAAGCGTGTGAATTAGTGCCGGAAAGAGAATATATTATTTATACTGCTGCAACGTCAAATACATGTTTACAACTCATCAAAACCCAATAGTGGAACATAAGCTATTCATCTCAATGCATGCTACAAAACCATAACCTCTCTACCTCTCTCTCTACTTGATACCAAGGGCTGAGTGCCTTTAGCTCTCAAGCAACAATTCCTCTATCATACTAGCTTTCACTGTTGAGCTAAAAGTCCTAGTATCCTTTCCAGAAGTTGTACATATAGGCTGAGATGACCCTTGAGTTACCCTTAACTCTTGGTATTCCTGACTGTTGGGCTGGCTTGTGACTTAGGTCATTTGCGACCTGCGACCCAGGGTTGTATGCGACCTGCGACCTTGAGCAATCTGCGACTTGCGACCTTGAGTTACTTGTGACCTGTGTTCTTCTTTAGGTGATCTCTAGATTTCACAGCGATATTCCTTTTCCTGCATCTCCGTCTCGTGAAAGTGACTAGGCGCCTTTGAGCTTAAAGTGAGTTTCTTGGGGATTCGTGAGAATCCACCTCGCTTTGAAAAGGGCCCCCTTGTTTATTGGGAAAAACTCTGGCTCTTCGTGCAAACCAAAAGCTTCCACCTACAATCACATAGCATAGGTTACATGTCTTCATGATCAAATAATAATGCTAGAGGTGTATTTAATTAATTGCAAGAGCAACAACGAAAAATTTAGACCCCTGTGTGGTCAAGTGTTGTGCCACTATGTCATCAGAGAGAATGGCTCGTGTAGGCTTTCCCTGCGCCTCTTCAATCGCTATAATGTCCATTGGTATCGCTATGGACTGAGTGCCAAATGCGGATCTATAGTTTAACTTGTTTTGGTAGCTGTTACTTCATAGGGATGTGGCTTAGTCAATGAGACATGATGCCCCCTCATCCTCTTTGAACATCACACCATGTAGAAATGAATTTATAAAATGTGGGTATAGACATGGATCTGCTGCTTACACTTCACTGAGGGCTCAGTGCACATAAAAAATTTATCTTCGCATGTTAAATCCACACAAATGACTTGCTTCAGCGGTGAATAATAAACAATGACTAGTTCTGAATAAGGGGAGGGACCTTGACGAGATGGATCCTTCCACTTATTCGACTCTTGAAGTTCTATTCTCAGCTGATGTTGTTGAATACCCACAAAGGAGAATCCAATGGCCACATAAAGGAGGTATATCTTTAAGTTCTTGACTATATTTTGTTACGCAGTCAATGATGCATTTGCATTAATTCCAATCATGTTACAGATACACATTTCTATGAAAAACCGCTTCTTCTATGACCACAATGGCTTAAGGTTGATAATGCACTCAACTCCCACTGTGATGCAACGCATTTCAAATTTGAGCTTTATCTGGTCAACGCAGGAGACATCTGGAGATCTTGACTCACAAGTCTTGAAGCTATCGATGCCCCTGCCCTCATTATCAAAAATAAAACTATCCCCTAAATCTTCCTTGGGAATGAAGGAAAAAGAGGGTTTCTTGTAGCCTTTCCTCGTGACCCTGTATCAAAATTCGACAGCAAAATATTGACTCCTTAATCTCGTATCAGGAACTTTTGGCAATAAAATTATGATGCCCTTATGGATAAACAGTTGAACCTACAACTTCCAAAACCGACATTTTATTTTTCACAGAGCAATGACAACGAATGATCAATGGGTGTTGAGGGATTTTCTATAGGTGAGAACACACCACATCAAAGCATAGGTATTATTGTAAATTGGGATCACTTAGCGTAGGGAAACTCCTAGAGGTTGCATAGTCGCAAGGCTATGTAAGTTAGGTTGTTCAGTCAATTCTGAAGCTTTGCGACCCAGCGACTTGGTCGCACAGTCGCATGGTAATGAAAGTTGCAATTTTATATTGCTCCACAAGATCTGTGACCCAGTGACTTGGTCCCACAGTAGCACGACCATGAAAGTTGCAATTTTATATTGCTCCACATGTTATGTGACCCAGTGACTTGGTCGCACACACCATAGGTCGAATTCCCTCAGATTTCGTTCAGTTGATACTTCTAGGAGCATTGGGCTGTAGGGATGCGATCAATGAAACATGATTATTGTCATGAGTTTGTTCCCCTTGTCTGTTTTGAAGAGCATGGCTTCGATAGAATGAAAATGGCAGACATTTAGAATAGAACCGATCAAGAGCGTCGATAGATCTTGGTCGTGGTGAAGCACAAAAGACACAGTGTGTGATGTCGTGGATTTCATGCCTCAGATCCACAAAGAAACCTCGTTGGTTTTAAAGCCAGCAGAGAGGAACTAAATAACTGAATAACAGAATACGCGTATCGAATGCCTTGGTGGCCTACATTTTATTAGCCTCCCCGTTCTACGTTTAATTGAGGCATGGTCAGTGTTGTATCTATGACACAACTATTCATGACCTGTCCAATTTGAGAGGTGACGTCGTGGTAATTTGCATCCCTCTCATGCGCCACGGAAAGTATGGGGGCCTCCAGAATTGTGTGGTACAGCGTGATGGCATAGAAAGAAAAACCCGTGAACAAAGTGAAGACATCCTCTGTAAGATTTGAGAAAGTGCTGATATTAACTTGTACCTCCTATTGTTCCAGAACCCATTGGAGATGGAGTGTTAATTGGGACTACGCCCTCCTTACGTTCTCCATAACGACAACCACGATATGCATCAATGATACCCCTCCCATTTTCATAAGGTTTGCACCGAGATATCGATTAGGAGGAGACCCTGTGGAATGGTGTTAAAAAAGGCATAATTTCGAGTGCGTGTGAAAGCGCCAGAATCTGTTTTCGCAATCTTGAATCATGTCTAATGTTTTGGAACCACGGTGATGCCAATCATCACACTCCTTCACCCAACACTAGTGGAAAGCTTTCTCAGTTCATGAATGCAAAGCCTTGAATTCATAGGTCACAAAATTATCATTTAAACGAGGTTGCAAATTCGGCTGCTTTCTTGAGGTGAGATCTTGCGACCTCAGTGGCAGTATGACTCATTAAAAATTGCCCAGTCTCATACTAGGCAAGCTGGGAATTTTTCTGGGTGTTGTGATGCGACCGCCCAACTTAGAGGGAGAGTGCGACTTCCTGGTAGTCGCAAAGTCGCAGTATGGAGGAGGTCGAGTTGTTGGCCCGCTACTGATCCTGTGTGACCCAGCGACCTGAGGGAAAGCACGATTCAATGTTTTCATGTGAAATGTGACCTCACGAAGGTCACACAGTCCAAATTCCATGCCAGACGCATATCTCATTTGTTCCATCAGTGTTGCGACCCAACGACTTAAGCAGAGATGCGATCTCCCAATGGTCGCACAGTCGCAATTTCATGTAGGCCGCACTTTTCGTCTGTTCTACATGCTCTACGACCTAGTGACCGGTCACGCTTGCCACAGGTTACACTGGTCACATATAAGGTTTCTCTGTGACTCAGCGATTGGTTGCAAAAGGCCATAGGCCGCACCCTCTCAAGTTTTGTCCAGTTGTGTCTTTTGCAACTCGGTTGAGCAACGAGCTGGTGGGGGGCGTGACCGATGGGAGTTGCGTAGCTATAGCCACTGTCCCTCATTTTCTCGAGTGCTCTGCCATGATGGAGAAGGTGTAGGGTCGAGTGAGTGCTGAGTCTCACCAACCTTAGCCATAGATTTGAGATCGTGCGACTGCACAAATCGCTTAAACCGCAACCAAAATACTGATTTGCATTGGGTCACTCTCCAGATTTCACCATGCAGCGCGCTCGCCCTTCAAACTCCAATTTAGGTTGATCATACCTTTGTATACATCATCAAAAACCCCTTGATGCTTTTGTCAATGTGTCCAAGTTAAACATTATTTTGGGATTGAACAACGATCCCAATCCAGTGATGCCATCCTGCCTTCTCGAATCTTCAATGCGGTGATGACATTAATGGGTATATCCTTCCTGGGCTAAATCTGCATGAAGTATTATAATATCAATTAGTTCACAGCTACAAATTTTCCCATTTATTGTCATCTAAATAGTAGTAAGAAAATTGATCAGGTTGAAGGATTTCATGATAAGTTGCTCGAGCTAATGAACATTCCTCTTCGATTATTTTTTCCGTGGATAAAGAAAACATAAATAGTAAAAAATTTGAATAATCAAATATAAATACGACTTCCATTGATATAATTTTAAACAAAACATTCCGCCATGGAATCTGTGGACTAATCAAATGGTGTGATAGGGATGGCGTCGACACTTAATACATGATTAAGATAAAGCAACGCGTTTTGAGTTGCATCCTTTAACTAGCCTCATTAGTTCCTGCCTTCTCGAATATTCAATGTGGTGGTGATATTATCAGGTATATCCTTCATGGGTTAAACCAAATACACATGAGATCTTCCACTCAAGTACATGCATGATGGTACCTCCTGCACATGGCGTGATTGTAGCAAACGTATATGGTCATGGTGATGAGAAGGTCTGTGAGGGGCCAGAAGTAGGTCATGGGGATGTTACGGACCAAAGGTCGAGTTGAAAACTTAATGGATTGAGCGAGCAGAGGGGGACCCGAAATTTTGAATATACCCAAATTTTGGGTGGTGGTGTAGCAGCTATAAAAAATGGCAAACCACTGGTAGTATCTAAAATCTCTTTCAATGTCCCAATAATACTTTGAGTCCACATAGTGATGCAAGGGAATATTGACCAGGTTCTGTGGGTACCCTTTGTATTACTTTGACCGTTACAGATATGCCCAATCCTTGTGCCTCAGCTAGGTCTCGTTAATTAGAACACGTCAAAGCAGAAGCTCATGGATGCCAACAATTTGTTGATGATGTGAAGAGCAAGGCAACGAGCTTATTATATTCAGAATTTTTAAAATAAGTTTCTGGTGTTGCTCTGCTGCCAATAGGCCTGGACAGTACCCTGGCGAAGTCACCTCAAGAAATAAAAAACATTGCTCCACTGCCAGCGAGTCTGGTCAGTACTCTGGCAGAGTGGTTGTGTTATCTCTTTGCACAGGAAGCCTTTCTCGATCCTTTACCCTTATTTGTTTCATGTGCTTGTAGCACATATTTTCATGTGCTCGTGGCACTTATTTTGCATGGGCGGATGAGGGATCCCGACTTATTTTACGGGCAAGAGAGGTTGTTTCTTGTTTGAAAGAAACTGAAAGATATTCTGATTTGGGTTTGCCCTCATGCCAAGCCTTCACATCCCATCTACCACCCACAGGCAAATGTGAAAAACAAATCATTAAGATGTTCGAGACTACGTTGGGCACAAGGCTTAGGGTACGGGTATAGGCCATCCAAACTCATTAGGGTTCCCCACAAGCAACTGGCTTGTATCTCCCTGGCTAATGAATTTAAAATCATAGGCATAATGTTGAGAACGTGACTTTGATGACCTGTTCTGAGCGAAGCTGCCTCTTGAGGTAACCACCGCAACCTCACACAAACAATGGAGCTAAGGTTTCAAAAATCAGGGTAAAACAAGTAAGAAATATCATCAGGGTGTTAATGCATGCAAAGAGGTAAAAGCGATCCATCCAGCTTTAAACCCGTGTAAGGGGTAGTAAGAAAGCTAGTCTGGGCACTGAGGGTTTAAAGGATGTAGTTCAATGAGGGCTCATGCCGGGGTATGCAATGTATGAAAAATTTCATAGCTATCTCAACAACCAATGAAAATGGTGTGAGGAATAAAGCATACAACGGGATGCAACAGACGAGGCTTATGAAGCAATGCAATGCCATGTGCGAGAAAGATCAACTAGTTGCAGGTGGAAAAAACAGGGCAAATCACATGCAATGATTATCTGAACATTATGCACCAATAAGCAAACTGAAAGAGAAATGAGTGTGAAATAAATGGAAAATTATAATGCATAAAGCTATTGACCGTAAGAAAAGACAAAGAACGTAATTTTAAACCATAAAGCAAAACTTTCGCAAGTAAACCTAATTAATAACTTGGACTAACAAAATTTTATTAACAGATCCTAGCTAACCTAAACCTAAAACCCTAGTTTAACAAAAGGGGCAGCCGGTTTATGTGAAATCCGCTTTCCAGTGCAGCCACCGCATTAATTCCCGCCCTACAAGAACAACAATGTTCACAATCAGAGCCAGCATACAAACCCGTGCACCAACAACAAGTCTTACCTGAAGAGCATGTGCAACCACAAGAAGGTCATGGCTACTTACCAGAGAAATTGCTAGAATGGATTGTTCATGCTGAATTTCACTTTCATCCTGATACATAGAAATAGGTACTTGAAACCTAAAATGATTTATAAATGACACACATCCATCCATGGACAACCTTAGGTCCAATGGAAGCAAGGAAAGACATCGTCTATTTGCAGGTATATTCATCGGATAAGATTCGTCAAACCAACCAGGAATCTCACCATGATGTTGAAGATGATCAATTTGATGGAATGGAAAAAATAAGCATCCGCCCTATTAGTGTTAGTCTTTGCAGCCTTCCCCCAGTGATCAAACATGCTCTTACAAAGTGATTTTAAGGTGTCAAGGTCAAATTTTGTCATTTCAGTGAGTCTTCAAGTAAAATTTGGTCACTAGGTATTAGGTCTAGGGTTTGTTTTTACTCCTTTCAAAGTTGTCCAAATGTCAATCCATGTCACCATTTAGCTGAGTGTACCATCATTCAGAGGGTTGTCATCATCATGTCAAGTTCCACTGGGTCATTTTACACCTTGTTCATGCTTCAGTTGTGCCTAGGTAAGGTTCATTTCCCTCTCCTAGGGTTTTGGAGGTAATTTCTCTTGGATGGTAAAATCATCAGAAAAAATTGTATCCTAATATTCATACACCTTCCCCTATCCTTAATGTACCTTATTAAACACTTCCCATCACTGAGATCCCCCAAATTCCTCATTTTCACACAAACCCTAGTTTCTTGCTACAACTTGACAATTTTCTATGCTAGGCCTGTGTTTTTCCCTTTTGGACCCCTTCCCCTCACTCAATATTTGAAATTATACTTTCCCCTACTTCCTAACATCCCTCCCTACTTCCAAAAATCTTCTCAAGAATTTAGAAGCCCCTTATCTCCTTCATTTCACTTCATTTCGACAAATATCTTGTTCCACACATCGGGATAGATTTTACTCGAATGATGTTTCTGAGCAAGAAAAGATGAATTTGGGAAAAATGAGAGAGGTTTTTTTCCAAAATAGGCCAAGGAAGAAAAACCTCCTTCATGTTTTACACAGGTGTCATTTGTTTAAAGAAATGTCAAAAATACAGTTGCCTCAGGAGAATTGATGCACCTTTGAAGTGACCTTGGGAAAATCAAGCTTTCTCCTAGCTTGGTTGGAAAAATGACTTGCTTGAGGAGTTACATGATAACTAGACACAAAGCTCTTTCCAATGAGATATCATGAGCTCAATTTGGAGTTGCGTAAGACCTTCAAACGTTGATTTCAACAACACTCTGCCTTAAGGCAGCTTCATTTTGCACATTTTGACCAGTATTGGGAGATTTGATTTTTTACAGGGAAAATGAACTCCAAATTGAAAAATTCCAGTTGGGTTGGAAAGTATACTCAATAATATTTCCAATGAGCTATCCTGCACCTAATTTTGACACCGGGAAGGTCTCCAAAAGTCTCTTGCAAAAAGGCATGACACATAGAGATGGCGCGGCGCATTGGGCAGCCCTCTGCAGTGTAAAAAATGAACTGGCGCGACGCATTGGGCTAAAAAGCATGAAATCCATTCAAATATTCCTCCAAAAGCTCCAAAATTTCAAATGATTCATTCCACAACTAATTTAACATCTCCATATTGCAAATATATGAGTTTCCATCAGTGTTTATGGTGTTTCAATAGGTGAAAAATAAAACCCTAGCTCCTTGCACAGTTTCATTGAAAATCTGCCTAGGGTTTGCAAAATTGCCATTTTTTGCTGTATTATTCCCCTCTACCACTTTCACATCCCCTTAAATATATTTCACTAGTTTCATTTCCCATTCCCCCTCTCATATCCACTCATTCCCTATTCCCCATATCCCTAAAATTCATCTACCCCTATCCCAATTTTCATTATCCCAAACCCTAAGTTACAAGGTTCCCAAACCCAAAATACTATCCCAAAAGCCTATAGAATGTCCCTAAAACCCTTCAATTCCCAAAATTTCAATTGGAAATACTCCCAACATACCCCTTACCCTCTCCCTTCATAGTCCCTCATACACTTTCCTATACTTGGCAACAAAAGATCAAAGACACCTAAATTCTTAATACTCATCAAGAACACTCACACATTAGAAAACATAGGAAAAACTGTTGGAGAAGGCCAACAAGGAAAAGAACATGTTGAGGCACATGGCCAATTATTATTGGGCGAGAAATCATGTTTGTAAAGCAAGAATCAAAATTTTGAAGGCCAAGTTGAAGAAGGCCTCAAAGCGTCGGAAAATGCATGATAGACTTCAGATTTTGGCCGAGACTTCCTTGGCCCAACATAGTACATGATGGAGGACACTCAGCCCAAATTTCAAGAAATTTGGGACACTTTTTGCAAATTTTGATTTTTTTGGCCTAAAAATAGATTTTTCAGCTCTATGCGCCGCGCCACTTGGCGCGCGCTTTTGATGGGGGACTCCTCTTGGGGAAAAATTTACATTTTTGGATTTTTCATGGAAAATTATGCATGCCTAATTATGGACAAGATATTTTTATAGGTTTTGGGCTTCCAGAAGGGTCAAAAACACCCTAAAAATGACCTTTCTGCCCCTTTTTTGACACAAAGGAAGAAGTGTTGGGAGAAATCAGTTTTGGAGGGGTAAATGAAGGTAAAATTCAGAAATTCCACTTGTGTTGGAAATTATACAGGTAGACCTTTCCAAAAAGCCCACTTGGAGCAAATTTGGACACCAGGAAGGCCTCCAAAAATAGCTGCAAACTATCGCGATGCATAGAGAAATCAGGCGTGGCGCATTGGAGGTTTTGGCTCATTTTTGACTCAGTAACTCTGTTTTTCGCCTAGTTTTTGACAGTTTTGACTTTCTTACTTCTAAATGTCAAACTCATGATGTAATTTGATGGATCTTGATGTAATTTTGTTAAATTTTCACTCATGGAGGTAGATTCATCCATCAAAAGGTGAATTTCAATTGAATGAATCAGTTTCCTAGTTTATAGAGGCAAGCTGTTCCACTGCCTACTTTCTAGTTCTTAGTTTATATTTTTTTGAAACAGCTCCTAAACTTGTGAGCTCAACCCCTAGAGGCTGGGGATGAGTTAGTGTTGTCTATATCTTGTAGTTTTTCAGTCATTAGCATGGTTTGACTTTTGCAGAAGGTTGGACACTTGGGATTGCTTTGAGCATCATTGTACATTCATCTCTACAGTTTGGCAAAGGAATAGACCAGGGTTTGCATCACTCCTTGGGATTCATGTCGCTCTTTGTTTTGATGATGTGTTTCTCTATGTTAATGTAAGTTGAATAGTGTTTCATGTGTATCATTTTCCCTCTTATTTCTTCTTAAGTTAAACAAACAAGGAGAAAGGTGGAATTCATTAAAATTTGCAGTGCTCTACCTAGGGTTTGTTTAATTTTCTATGTTTTCAACTGTTTGAAGAGGATTCCTGAAAGTTTCTTTCCTCTTCAACTCCTCACCGGTCTGAGCTATCCATTTCATTCAAAATTGAAGTGTCAAAACAATTGCCTACCTTGCCCCATTCAGATCTATGCAAAAAATAGGCCTCATTCCCCAGACCCAAAATCTGCCCTTCCCTTTGATCCAAAAAACACCCTCAAAATCAAATCAAACTCTTTTACATATATACCTAGCCTAAAATCAGCTTTCATTCAAGTCATATCAAGCCTCACTGATCATTTTTTGCTGAGATTGACCAGGAGAGAGCCCTCTCCCAATCTGGTAGGGCTAGCTACCAGGTTAAGCGTGGTTTGATGTTACCCTAGATTGTGCCTTTCTCAGCCTGAGGTAGATTTAGGCCATAACACGCCCAGCGTATTTGAGGTGCTCGTGAACCCAAGTGCAAAAACCCTAATTTTGAAAGCCCTAGTTTAGAGTTGTCCCTAGGTTTTGTCGAGGATGTGAGGATCTGAAGCAACCTTCAGTGGAGGCTGAAATTCCTCATCATCCTGGACAAACTTTGGACCTTCGAGCAGGGGGCTTCCAAACTTTGATGGTTTGGTGAGATAAACTCGCAAATGGATGTGATCATTAATTGTGGTGATTTTACAAATGTCAGTGGGATTATTATCAATTCGACCAAATGTTTGCGCATTGACAGATTGAAAATCCAATGTATTAGATTCTTTAGATTTCCCAGGATGGGGTGAATCGACTGGAATATTTTCAGGCAGTAGAGAGGTTTGCCAAACATCACACGCTTGTGCCTGAATGCAACTAGTACTGGCTGGGCAACAACCGAAAATATTAGCGACAATGGCCGATGTTTTCCTTCCAGTGAATAAATTAGGGTATATCGGTTGTTGCATACCAACTATTAGGGGATAGAAATATGTGCCCAGAGAAACATCACTCGAATGGAAGACGTGCCCAGATGAGCTGACATCCGGCGTGGTTGTGTTAAGAGGAGTGTGATATGTGGGAACCGTCATTTCAGAAACCCTACTTCGAGAAACCCTAGTTTGACCTGTTTTAGGAACCTTATCAGGATCGTAAGAACTTGAGATAACTACCAGCATAAGCTTAATTACTTAAATTTCTTAATGGGTCCCTGAATCATCACAATGGAGATCATAGAATTTCGGTGGCTTCATAGGGTTGATAGATAGATACGAATGATAGTCCTCAGAGGCATGAGTGAATATGTTTTCAGATAAGTAACGATCATTGGAGCCATCAATTTGATTAGTTTGGGCATCTGGTATATTAGACTCCTCTTGGGTTAACAATTGGGATGAATCAATAAAAGAAACATCTTGAGGTTGCTGAGACAAGCATTCACTCTTTTGGTTGTTTAAAGGTTTCGGGTGAAAAAGAACATACATAAGAGATCCATCAATTTTGTGATGTGATTGTGAAACACCACCAGCATGCTTATGATTGTTGCCAACACTAGTACAAGGAAATTTCAAATGAATTGAAGAGATTAGTGGTGGGAATACTGATGAAATGAATCAGGGAATAATGGATGGAATGATCTAGATGTGAGGCTATCAACCGTACAAGGACTTTCATTTCGCACATTAGTGTCATCCAGAGAGAACAATGATCCTGCATGCCTGTCACGGTCTAATGATTTTGTATGGAAATCAACTTTGTCCGGGACAAGACTCAATTTATTATCAGCATGAGAATGAGATTTAGAATCGTACCTCGGCAAACATTCAGTGGACTCGAGATAGGTTTCATTGAATGATACAGGAGGATCTTGATCATTTCAGATCAACAGAGTTCCAAGTCAACTCCAGCAGTATGATGTCCAGTTCAGTTTCCAAATCTGCAGTTTCGTCAATTCGCTAGTGAAAAGGTCCTCCAGATGTCATAAGGATTGAATTTTTTGTGATATGATGTAAAGGGTTTTAATCCTAAACTAAGTTTTAAAAGGACATTGTAAAGGTCTAAGGTTAAAATTTATACCTAGATCTAAAACCCTAATACCTTAGTCTAAAACCCTATCCACATCATCTAAGACCTAAGGTTTAAAGACCTAAGTGATAGCCTAGGTTCTAAACATTAAGCCTAATTCTAAGACATTAAATCCTTATCCTAAGTTTTAAACTTATGAAAAAAAATCCTTTGCATTAAACCTAGGATCGAAGCGCTATTGAATTTTAAATCTAAGCCTAAGCCTTAAAATCCTAAGGTCTAAATCCTAAGATCTTAAAACTAAAAATATAGCGCAATCCATATTAAAACCTTATTACAAAAAATATACCATAAAACTTTTTAATAAAGGTTTGGATGATTGGGTTTAAAACATATATTATGGTTTAAAAAATATATAATAAAAAAACCCACAACGTTAAAGTCTAAACGCGTAGTTATTAGACTACGTCGGAAATATAATACCATGTGAGCAGAAGAAGGGGGAACCGTGGCGGAAAAGGAGATAGGTTTAATGACCGCAGGGACCGTGTTGGATTTATGTGATAGGTGTTCACATGTAGCGGCTATACAAGCACGCTCGGTTAGCCAAAACACCAGGATAGACCTTGACCTCCGGACCATAACCACCACAATCGGTGCTGTTCACATGCGGGAAGTTAAAACCTCCGCTTGGTTAATAAGCCACCAGATTAATATAAGGTTAAATTTGGGTTTTAACATTTATATCAGCATTAAAGTTTATCACATATCTCCTAGGTTTAGGGTGATGAGATAGGATTCGATATCCTAATCACAAATTTCTCTCAACCATTTTCCCAAATTTGGATATTAGTGGTTTGATGCAGCCTATTTATGCCATGAAAATTTTCATGAAGTTCATCTTGATTTTTGTGAAGACATTGAGTTTTTGGAGATCAGTTTCAGAAGGTTAGAGGTGAATTTTTTTGCAGCATAGCTCAGCCGTCAGTGGTCGGAATTGAGCACGGAGACAGGTTTCGGAAAGGCAAGGAAGAGTAATTTATATATACAGGGTTCAGAAGTGCCTATGAGCACATTCATTCTGTTCCATTTCAGTGTAAATATTCTTCAATATCAATCCTAATAAAAACACTCTCCCACTTAAAAGCAAACCCGAAGATGTAGTCCAAGAGGGACGAACTCCGTCATCAAATTGTTTGCCTCTTCTTCTCTCTGATTATTACTGTTATTTAATTCATTTATGCTGCTGGTTTATGTCATTTTTAATTAAAGCATACTTCAGTTAACAGTCAATCTAAAGGAAAAACTAATCAAACTGCTTAAGCACTTTATTCGATCACATACGGATCATTGATAGGGAGAGATGTTAGGCCAATATGTTTTTCAAGATTTGATTTGATAGGGTGAGTGAAAGATTCAGAGGTGGTACAACAGGCTTTATTTTCCCTTACACCTCCATCATCACTCAGGACTTTTGCAGTCAAAACTCCATTACACGGCAATTCATGAGGAGGAAAAGGAATGTCACAAATAGTGATACTTGTCTTTGAGACCTAAATGTGTTTTGGACTCGGGGAGATAGACAAGGAAAAATTAGGGAAATATTTCAAACAATTGGCCATTTGAGGATCATCATAACAATCACTGGGGTTAGGCTTGGTTGCTGATTCAAATTGTTCTAGGGAGACGAAAACCACTTGTCGAAACTGTTCAATTAAATATGTCCAATCGACATCCCTTTCAGGGAACTCAAAACAAAAATGAACAAATCTGATAGAAAAATATTCTATAGATTCTTTAGGTTCCATTCTGATCTCATTTAACCTTATTAATACAGTTTGAAAATCATAACTTTGAAAAGCTTGTTTTAATTCACCAGCGAGCTGCTCGAACAAATGGATTGAAGCTACAGGCAATGTACGACACCATTTCTTAAAGTGACCTTCGGGAGTGAGGGAGAAAAGCACACAAGCCAACTCCTCATCATCAATTTCGTAAAAATCACAAAAGTCACAAAAATCCAAAAGGTGTTCGGTTATGGAAACTCCGATTTCACCATCGAATTTTAACTGAGACAAGTGATACCGAGGTTCATCGGTGATTGAGTATCGAGAACCAGATAAATATGATAAACATCTCGGGAGAATGATTTGGGGACGAGCCATTACATATATGAGACTAACTGCAAGCTCTAAGGGCTCAGCTTGTAATCCGACCCTCCTTCTAGTGCCAATTTTATTGATGGGAAAAATTGTACTGCTGACAACAAGGGGGTCTCCCTAGCGAAAGGTCCCAATTAGACCTCACACTGTTTGGGATAGGAGCCCCATCCAGTTTGTGGGCCTGGCTGCTGCCATAAGTGTTTCCACTCTTGATTATCGGGTGAGAAGATGATAGAGTAGAGGCAAACATGAAATGACCAATCAGTGAAGTGAAATCAGCCCAATATTAACAGACCATAAAAAAGATACAAGCAAGTCTAAGCAGAAAAATAAAAGGGGGGTATACCGTGATTGGGATCAGTGAGCCGAAAAATTAGTCAAACACACCTGAAGGAAAACACGCCGGAAGCTAACTGCAAATTAGTTCACTAGATCACCAACGTGGCAAGGAAAAAATAAACATTGATTCAAGAGCAAACGTACATGCAACCACTATGAATTAGTTCATATTCAATTTCATGCAAGAAAGCATTCGCAACAACATAGTGAAATATTAGAAAGCTAGTACTATCACCACAAACAAGCGTTTGAATTAGTGTCAGAAAGAGAATATATTATTTATGCTACTGCAACGTCAAATACATGTTTACAACTCGTCAAAACCCAATAGTGGAACATGGGCTATTCATCTCAATGCATGATACAAAACCCTAGCCTCTCTACCTCTCTCTCTACTTGTTACATGTCTTCATGATCAAATAATAATGCTAGAGGCGTATTTAATTAATTGCAAGAGTGAAAACGATAAATTTAGACCCCTGTGTGGTCAAGTGTTGTGCCACTATGTAATAAGAGAGAATGGCTTGTGTAGGCTTTCCCTGCGCCTCTTCAATCACTGTAATGTCCGTTGGTATCACTATGGATTGAGTGCCAAATGCGAATTTGTAGTTTAACTTGTTTTGGTAGATTTTGATTCATAGGGATGTGGCTCAGTCGATGAGACATGATGCCCCCTCATCCTTTCTGAACATAGCACCATGTAGAAATGAATTTATAAAATGTGGGTACAGACATGGATCTATTGCTTACACTTCACTGAGGGCTCAGTGCACATAATAAAATTATCCTTGCATGTCAAATCCACACAAATGACTTGCTGTAGTGGTGAATAATAAACAATGACCAGTTCTGAATAAGGGGAAAGACCTTGATGAGATGGATTATTCCACATATTCGACTCTTGAAGTTCTAGACTTAGCTGAGGTTGTTGAATACCCACAAAAAAGAATCCAATGGCCACATAAAGGAGGTATATCTTCAAGTTGTTGATTGTCTTTTGTTATGCAGTTGATGATGCATTTGCATTAATTCCAATCATATTACAGATACACATTTTTATGAAAAACTGCTTCTTCCACGACCACAGTGGCTTAAGGTTGATAATCCACTCATCTCCCACTGTGATGCAACACATTTAAAATTTGAGCTTTATTCGGTCAATGCAGAAGACATCTAGAGATCCTGACTCACAAGTCTTGAAGCTATCGATGCCCCTGCCCTCATTATTAGAAATAAACTATCTCCTAAATCTTCCTTGGGAATGAAGGAAGAAGAGGGTTTCTTGCAGCCTCTCCTTGTGATCCTGTATCGAAATTCGACAGCAAAATATTGATTCCTTAATCTCGTATGAGGAACCTTTGGCAAGAAAATTATGATGCCCTTATGGGTAAATAGTTGAACCTACAACTTCTAGAATTGACATTTTATTTTTCACAGAGCAATGATAACGAATGATCGGTGGGCATTGAGGGATTAGCTATAGGAGAGAACACACCACATCACAACGTTGGTATCAGTGTAAATTGGGATCACCCAGTGTAGGGAAACTCCTAGAGGTCGCATAGTCGCAAGGCTATGTAAGTCAGGATGTTCAGTTGATTCTGAAGCTTTGCGACCCAATGACTTGGTCGCACAATCACACGGCCATGAAAGTCGTAATTTTAGATTGCTCCACAAGATCTGCGACCCAGTGACTTGGTCGCACAGTTGCACGTCCATGAGAGTTGCAATTTTAGATTGCTCCACATGTTTTGCGACCCAACTACTTGGTCGCACACACCATAGGTCGAATTCCCTCAGATTTTATTCAGTTGATACTTCTAGGAGTGTTGGGTTGCAGGGACGTGATCAATGAAACATGATTATTGTCATGAGTCTATTCCTCGTGTCTATTTGGAAGAGCATGGTTTCAAGAGAATGAAAATGGCAGACATTTCAAACAGAACTGCTCAAGAGCGTCAACGGATCTTGGCCGTGGTGAAACACAAAAGATGCAGTGTGTGATGCCGTGGATTTCATGCCTCAGATCCACAAGGAAACCTCGTTGGTTTTAAAGCCAGCAGAGAGGAACTAAATAACTGAATAACTGAATACATGTATCGAATGCCTCAGTGGCTTGCAATTTATTAGCCTCCCTGTTCTGCGTTCAATCGAGGCATGGCCAGTGTTGTATCTATGATGCAACTATTCATGACCTGTCCAATATGAGAGGTGACGTCATGGTAACTTTCATCCCTCTCATGCGCCACGAAAAGTATGGGGGCCTCCAGAATCGTGTGGGACAACGTGATGGCACAGAAAGAAAAACCTGTGAACAAAGTGAAGACATCCTCTGTAAGATTCGAGAAAGTGCTGGTATTAACTTGTACCTCCTATTGGTCTAGAACCCGTTGGAGATGGAGTGTTAACTAGGACTACCTTAAGTTCTCCATAATGGCAACCACAATATGTGTCAATGGTACCCCTCCCATTTTCATAAGGTTTGCACTGAGATATCAATTAGGAGGAGAACTTTTGGAATGGGGTTAAGAAAGGCATAATTCAAAGTGCGTGCGAAAGCGCCATGATCTATTTTCACAATCTTGAATCATGTATAATGTTTTGGAACCACAGTGATGCTAATCATCACACTCCTTCTCCCAACACCATCGGAAAGCTTTCTCAGTTCATGAATGCAAAGCCTGGAATTCATAGGTCACAAAATTATCATTTAAAAAAGGTCGCAAATTCGGCTTCTTTCTTGAGGTGAGATCTTGTGACCTCAGTGGCAGTACGACGCATTAAAAATCACCCAGTCTCACACCAGGAAAGCCGAGAATTTGGCTGGGTGTTGTGATGAGACCGCCCAAATTAAAGGGAGAGTGTGACTTCTCGGCAGTCACAAAGTCACAGTATGGAGGAGGTCGCGTTGTTGGCCCGCTGCTGATCTTGTGCGACCCAGCGACCTGAGGGAAAGTGAGATTCAATGTTTTCATGTGAAATGTGACCTCACGAAGGTTGCATAGTCAAAATTCCATGCCAGAAGCATATCTCATTTGTTCCATCAGTGTTGCTACACAACGCCTTAAGGAGAGATGCGACCTCCCAGTGGTCGCATAGCCGCAATTTCATGTAGGTCACAGTTTTCGTCTGTTCTACCTTCTCTGCAACTTAGCGACCGATCACGCTTGCCACAGGTCGAATTGGTCACATATAAGGTTTCTCTGTGACTCAGCGATTGGTCGCAAAAGGCCATATGCTGCACTCTCTCAAGTTTTGTCCAGTTGCGGCTTTTGCAACTCGGTTGAGTGGCGAGATGGTGGGGGGCATGACCGATGGGAGCTGCGTAGCTACATCCACCATCCCCCATTTTCTCGGGTGCTCTGCCATGATGGAGAAGGCGCAAGGTCGAGTGACTACTGAGTCTCACCAACCTTAGCCATATATTTGAGATGTTTATCGCTTAAACCGTAACCGAAATCCTGATTTTCATTGGGTCATTCCCCATATTTCACCGTGCAGCGCGCTCGCACTTCAAACTCCAATTCAGGCTGATCATACCTTTCTATACAACATCAAAACCCCCTTGTTGCTTCTGTCAATATGTCCAATTTAAAAATTATTTGGGGATTGAACAATGATCCTGATCCATAGATGACATCCTGCCTTATCGAATCCTCAATGCAGTGGTGACATTAACGAGTATATCCTTTATGGGCTAAATTTGCATGAAGTATTATAATATCAATTAGTTCACAATTACAAATTTTCCCGTCTGTTGTCGGCTAAATAGTAATAAGAAAATTGATCAGGTTGAATGATTTCATGATAAGTCACTTGAGCTAATGAACATTCCTCTTCGATTATTTTTTTCCATGGATAAAGAAAACATAAATAGTAAAAAAATTGAATAATCAAATATAAATACGAATTCCATTGATCTAATTTTAAACAAAACATTCTGCCATGGAATCTGTGGACTAATCAAATGGTGTGATAGGGATGGCATCGACACTTAATCCATGATTAAGATAAAGCAACGCGTTTTTATTTGCGTCCTTTAGTCGGCCTCATTAGTTCCCGCCTTCTCGAATCTTCAATGTGGTGGTGATATTATCAGGTATATCCTTCATGGGTTAAACCAAATACACATGAGATCTTCCATTCAAGTACATGCATGATGATACCTCCCACACATGGCGTGATTGCAGCAAACGTATATGGTCATGGTGATGAGAAGGTTTGCGAGGGGGCAGAAGTAGGTCACAGGGTTGTTACGGACCAAAGGCTGAGTCGAAAACTTAATGGATTGAGTGAGCAGAGGGGGGCCCGAAATTTTGAATATACCCAAAATTTTTGGTGGTGTTGTAATGGCTACAACACATGGTTAATTAATTAATTGACCATCGTGTGAGATAAAGAGTGTTCGGGAGGATGCTTGTGCAAGAGTTCTACTATTATTAAATATGGCTATTAAAATATTAGTAAATCTTATTAACACATGTCTTGGAAGGATGCTTGTGCCAGAGGTTGCGTGTGTGGGAGATAGAGTGTGCAGGAGGATGGGAGACAGAGTGTGCGGGAGGATGCATGTCACAGAACAAAGAAAAAAAACCTTCACACAAATCTCTCTGCACACAACTGCAATTCCTCCTTTATTATGAAATAAATTGTATTAATTTTTTCACTATGAAAAATGGCTATTATAAAAAAATAGCTATGAAAATATTAGCAATTTTTATTTACACATGGTAATGTGTAGATTTTTTATTATTATAAAAAACCATCCTTCCACGCATATTTAAAAGCGTACAATGAATATTAAACAATGTTAAATCTAATGATGGGTATATGAAACTTGATTTTTATTAAAATAAAAAATATACAAATATTTTCTTTAATTACTATTTAGGAACATTTTTCACAAGGAATTCTTACTCCCCATGACATTTGAGACCCACAAGAATTAGTAATAACTTCGAATACCAATGACTCACTGCAAGGCATTATAGAGTGCAGATATAGCTATGTGGAGGAGGTGCATGTGAAAGAAGTTGTGTGGAGGAAGCGTGTGAAATGAACAAATGTTTGTGCGGAGAGCTCTCATTGGGTGGAAAATTTGTGTAGGTGGTTGTGTGGAGGAAGCGTGTATGAAAGAAGCATGCGTGTAGACATAAATGCATGCACATAATCAATTTATTAGCCATAACGGTAAAGGTAGGGACTATGATGCATTCCAGTTTTTAGTCTTGTTTGTTATGCCACATTCATTGTTTGTGATGTTATAATTCTATCTAAGTTTCATTTTATTGATAGTTTATTGTTTTGGTGAAAGTGGTGATGATATTGTCCTATTGTAGAATGTTTTCATGCTACAATTTTCTATATTTTTCAATAAGCTTCTATGTTATTCAATATTGATGTGACTATTTTTCAACAACCTTGTATGTTATTCAATATTGATGTGACATTATTAACTTTAAAATGGTAAATTTTCAAATATACTAAAAAACTTACATCTTTCTAAAATGATGCACTTAATTGAGAATTAGTAACATTTACAAACAACCAAGTTGAAGTGAGCATTACAATGTTTTTATGGATGCTCTTTCTTATAAAGGATTTCAACATAAAATCATTAATAATTATTTGAGATTCAAGTGTAGAATAAATTTTAATAAGAGAATTTCTCAACTTCCTTAGCCAAATCACCAAGAAAGTCGGTCTCAGCTTGGAATTTATTTGTGAGATACTGGAAAAAATTCCCATTTGACTTAAAATTAAGAATAGAGAAAATATGAATGATATTGACAACTCTCAGGTGAGGCTGACTAAACCTAAGAGTGCCTTCTCACAGGCCACTTATATCCAATCAATAAAAAATTTCATACATATATAGGATTACAAATCTGTTGAGGAGTTACAACAACTTCCTCATAAATAGGATCCAAAACTAAATATGACCCATAATCTCAACGAATAGCTAATATAGAACACCCTATATTTCTCCATTATTCCAAGTTACCCTCTTAATGGAGAAATGGATCAAAGCATAACATGAATAGCATACGCCTGCTGGTCTCAGTCTCAGCTAGACTTACAAAAAACTTGATAATTGAGGTTTCATTTTTTCCTTCTTGCTAAAGGGTCCATGATTATTCATTTGTTGGTGAAGTTTCATCTTCACCTTTGTTTCCATAAGATATTCGTGGAGGTTCTCCTCTTTTTTATGTTTTCTGTGCCAAGGTGGAACTCTTGAACTCTTAATCTCCTCTTTCTTGATCTTTATTGTAGGCTAACATTCTTTGTATTCGATGTTGTAGGTTCTTGGGACTTATGCTTGGCCTTAATGTTTGCAATTGGTTCTTCATATTTGCCAATATTTGAACACTTAGAAACAATGTTAGATTCATAAAGAGAACCACACTGATTCTTGTGATCCTTCTCCTTTAAGATAACTTTACTTTCTTCATCTTTCTCTATTGACATAGTTGTTTGATTCATGTCTTCAATCTATTTAATCAATTATATTGTTGCAAACATGTTGCCATGTGTTTTATTTGTATATGGAGGTAGGCATATTTTCTCACCAAACAACAACTGATCAATAAGATGTTTTTCATGCATCAGATTGAACCATTGTTCATGCGATACATAATTCTCATCAAATTTGACTGCATACATCTCTGCATCAGGGATGATTTCTTCATAAAAAATTTAAGATTCTACATCAATGGTTGTTTATTCATCATCACATGTTTCAATTTCAATTACATGCACACATTCATCATCCATCATTGTAGCTTCAATGTTGTCGTCTTCCATTTCACAATAAATTATGAGACTGAAAGCACAATCATCATTTTTAAGGACAATACTTTCATCATTTCCAGCCTCATTCAAATTGTACTTCATTTATAAAATATCCCACAATAATTTTTCATTTTGAATCTCACCATATTCATGTAGTATAATAAATAAGACGTTTTCATCTAATGAAAATGTTATAAGGTGTAATGTTGATTCATCTCTACTCATATCATGGTTTGAATAAACAAAATCCTCTTCAACATAATTTAATAAATCTACCTTCCATAGTATTGTTTTCATTTCAGTTGCCTAGATTTAATAATTTATACCCGAGAAAGAGGGTAGATCCAACATTAACCTTTTTACGATTTCATCAAATTCCAGATCTACATTCTGATCATTGACTTGATCAGCTACAGGTCCATCAATGTCAACTTGAAACTATTCACCAAATTAAGTTAAAAAATATATTGCATCTACCTCTTGATGTTTTCTCCTCATAAGTTTTATTTTTTTCGAGACTGTTTCGGTATACTTTGCTGACCTATCACTTAATTCCCCACCAAACAAAATTCGGCAGCCTCTAAACACTCCAGCACTGCAACGCAATTAGGTGAAGATTGTAGTCTCTTTTTCCAAATGTTAAGAGAACCAATGAAAAAGCACTTTGCCTAAGAAAAAAATCAGAGATGTGCCAATGAAGAAAAAAAGGGATCAATCTAGCGGTTTAACACAAAAAAAACTCTTCAATGAGCAGAAGAACAACCCCACAACATAGTTCTCTTTAATAAGCGATATAAAGCTTGGAGGATGAGCGTGTTAGCCACCTATAATATTTTGTCAAAGCAAACAGGTGGCTAAATATGTTTCTGAGTCTTCAAGAGAAACATTTCCTTTGTAAATCTATCATTCTTGAAGCCTCCATGTGTCTTTTATCCTTTAAAGAATCTTCACTGTTGTTTCCATTGAAAAGTCCTGCTGTTTTGTGAAAGAGATTTCTTTAAAAAGGCCTCCATTTGATCCATTTCATTTCCACAAAATCCCTATTAGTCACCCTTATTCCCTTCACAAAATTCCTCCAAAACCCCTTTATTTCACTTCCATCTCATCCTAAACCCCTTTTAAACCTTATATTGCCCTTCATTTGGTTTAAAAATATCTTCTTTTTCCTACCGGAACCTTCATTCTGGGTTTAAAATCCTTGTTTTGGGCCTAAAATCAGCTTATTTGCACTATAATAGGCTTAAGCCCCCGAGGGCTTATATTATGTAGCCCTTTTCCCCATATAACCCCAGCCCTGCAACTGGGCGCTTATAAACATAAACCGTGTTGTTCAAAACCCTCAATAAACACTTCAAAGGGCGTAAAAGTAGTTCTCTGCTCCATTATAGAACTAAGCCCCCGAGGGCTTATTTCCGTCAGCCCCTCCTCCACGTGACCTGAAGCTCTGTAGTCGGGCGCCAAGGCCTTAAAAAACCTTTCCTCGAAACCTTTTCCTTTGTTTTTATCATTCCCCGACGATTATGATTGGAGTTAACATGAACTGTCGATCTCCACAGATCAATGGTCTTTGAGCAATCACCCTCTTCCTATTTGACCTACCTTCCCGTTTCCCCTTTTAAAAATTTTCGCCTCATCATTGCATCTCGACCGTCTGATCAAACAATTCAACAATTGGGATTAAACCCAATGGCCTACCCTGCCCCATGCATCTTACCTCCCATTGCACGAAACCCGCACTGTCAGATCTTCCGCCCACCATCCAAAGGCTGACAATGCATTTCACAAAATTTTTATGCCCGCGAGTTAACGTTCCAAAAAAATGCAAAATAGGCGGTTTTGGATTTCCACATGGCGATTGCTGAGTGGAATCGCTTTTTTTTCGAAAACTGCTTACCCCCCTCAGAGCTGCGTGAAAACCATTTTGGTTTTTTGCCTTACCATGCTCCACAATGTGATTTTGGGTTTTAACATAGTCGTTGATTTGTTCTGATCGAGCGGCTCACAGTTCATCACGACCGTGTCCATTTTTTTTTCATCCAACAGCTCAAACAACTTCCACCGATATCTGTTGTCGATCATTTCATTCCAACGGCCCTGATTTAATCTCATTCCCCATTCATCTAATCCTCCAAAAATTTTCATCGATGGATCTCCACCATAGATCACCATTTTTTGAATCTAATCCGATGGTCTACAACCCACGACGCCCCAAACTTCATCAGACTTGTATTTTCACCTTCTGCCATGGTTTTTCTGCCTTTTTCCACTGTGTCCACCATTTTCCCTCAATACTCTTTCATTCTCATGGACCCTCTGAAGCAATACTCCCCCACTCCCCCTGGTTTTCATAACGTGTTTATTGTGTTTTTTGCAAGGTTTAAAGGGTCGTGAATTTGTTTTGTCACCACAGTCATGGTTGTGGTGATACAGAGCGCGGAATGTCAGTTCCAGAGCCAAAAGGATCACAGAGGAAGACACCAGAGAGGGTTTAAAACATGTTTTATCGAAGATCAGCTTTATTAACCCTGATTCAAACCCTATAGCACTCCTAAAACCTGTACATTCACAAAAACGGGTCAGAAGAAAGCTTAAAGTGTATCAGTGAGAGATTAAAAGGATTAAAGCCTATTATTGAAGACTGAATGCTTATACTTCAATTTTCAAAAGGATAGAGACAAAAATGAAGACCATTAAAATGATCAAGGAGGCTTAGTGAAGCCTAAAGCACATAAACAACCTTATCAGTGTTTTAATGTCAGCAGAATGTTCTTTTTCCAAGAAAGGACTAACCACACGACCTTCCTCCATTTTCCATCGAGCACCAGAGAAATTATTACACTGAAAAAAGTCCTTGAAACTATCAGGACAACAGTTATGGAAGTATGGAAAACCTGAAAGACCTTCTATCACCTTACTTATCTCAGAAGGCAAAACAAAGTACTACAACTAGAAGATTACTTCAGAGAACATATCTGAAGTTATGGTCAATCTGACAAAGACTTCTAAACCAACCTAAAGGGTACAAACATGTTAATACAAAGCCATTAAGCAGAGTGGGCATTCTAATACTTCCTCCCCTCTGTATTAATTGATCATTTAAGTTCATATCTACTACTCCACCTCCTCATTCACCTATAAATATTCATTAAAGATTCATCGTAAAGGGTTGGGATTTTATCGATTGTTAGAACTGTTATTGAGGGGAAGTAGCCGAGTAGTTTGTATTATAGTAGGCTGGGAAGAGAAGTTTGAACTGTAAAGAGCCATTGGACTCAAAGTATGTGACTGGTTTGCACATCAATCGAACAAGAAGATTCACAGGATCCTAGTCTATATTATTGGTGATGTTTCCTTACTGTAATTTTATCCTTTCATGTTTTATCATATTGTCCATTATTCTTTGATAAATAAAAGCAAGCATAGATTAGGACATACTGTTGGAAGTACCCTAAATCTCATTGTCAAATCTTTATCTTTATTTTTTCCTCTTATTGTGTATCTTGGAACAAATTCAACATAATTTAACCAGTTAAAGAGCTGGTCTGCCCATACTTACTGATGTATTAATTTAGAATTTTTTTCTAGGATGTTCTTGTTTGGTTTTAGCTGAAAGAATTGGGAAACTGTGGATTTAGATTTAGCCCTATCCACTAGGTTCCTTTTCCAACAGTTAACCTTTATAATATCCCTTTGAGTTAGTGTCAAAAGTAGGATAGGTTCAAAGTCCTTACCTGATCTTAGGCTGCACTTTGGTCTCTTTCTTTCACCCATTCTCAATGTTCCATTCCACCATCTATCTAAAAAGATCCTTTGGTATAGATGACTTGCCCTATGGAAACCCTTGGATAGTTGTTATGCAAGTAAACCCTTTTATGACTCCATAGCCCAATGAATTGGCACTTCACTTGACTTATCTCCCCATGTTGAAACATCCTTCTATTTAGTTCCTTTTTCACTTCCATAACCTTCTCAGTTAATGATCTTCAACCAAAAAAACAAACTTAAAACCCTTGTGCTTCATAACTAGCCTAATACCATAAACTGACCTTAAAGATATATCATTCTTTACATTTATAAATATATCCCTCTGGATCCAGGAGGGCTAGATCCTAGGATTCCAATGTGGTTTGATGTTGTCTTGTCTTTTGGTCTTGCCAATATGGCCAAAATAACTTCTATAATATTTTGTCAAAGAAAACAGGTGGCTAAATATGTTTCTGAGTATTCAAGAGAAACATTTCCTTTGTAAATCTATCATTCTTGAAGCCTCAATGTGTCTTCTATCCTTTAAAGAATCTTCACTACTGTTTCCATTGAAAAGCCCTGCTATTTTGTGAAAGATATTGCTTTAAAAATGCCTCCATTTGCTCCATTTCATTTCCACAAAATACCTATTAGTCACCCTTATTCCCTTCACAAAATTCCTCCAAAACCCCTTAATTTCACTTCCATCTCATCCTAAACCCCTTTTAAACCTTATATTGCCCTTTATTTGGTTTAAAAATCTCTTCTTTTGCCTACCAGAACCTTCATCTGGCTTTAAAATTCTTGTTTTGGGCCTAAAATTAGCCTATTTTCACTATAACAGGCTTAAGCCCCCAAGGGCTTATATTCTGTAGCCCTTTTCACCATATAACCCCAGCCCCGCAACCGGGCACTTATAAACACAAACCCTGTTGTTAAAACCCTCAATAAACCCTTCAAAGGGTGTAAAAGTAGTTCTCCGCTCCATTAAAGAACTAAGCCCCCAAGGGCTTATTTTCGTCAGCCCCTCCTCCACGCGACCTGAAGCTCTGTAGTCGGGTGCCAAGGCCTTCAAAAACCTTTCCCCAAAACCTTTTCCTTCGTTTTTATCATTCCCCAATGACTATGATTGGAGTTAACATGAACCGTCGATCTCCACAGATCAACGGTCTTCGAGCAATCACCCTCTGCCTATTTCACCTACCTTCCCGTTTCCCCTTTTAAAACTTTCTGCCTCATCGTTACATCTCAACCATCCGATCAAATAATTCAACGATTGGGATTAAACCCGATGGCCTACCCCACCTCGTGCATCTTACCTCCCATCGCACGAAACCTGCACCATCAGATCTTCCGCCCACCATCCAACGGCTAAGAATGCATTTCGAAAAATTTTTATACCCGCGAGTTAACGTTCCAAAAAATGCGAAATAGGCTGTTTTGGATTTCCACATGGCGATTGCTGAGTGGAATCACATTTTTTTCTTCAGAAACCACTTACCTCCCTCAGAGCCGTGTGAAAACCAATCCGGTTTTCCACCTTACCACCCTCCGCAATGTGACTTCGGGTTTTATCATAGTTGTTGATTTTTTCTGATCGAACGACTCACAGTTCATCACGACCACGTTCATTTGTTTTTCATCCAACCACTCAAATGACTCCTTCCACCGATATATGTCATCGATCATTTCAATCCAATGGCCCTGATTTAATCTCATTCCCCATTCATCTAATCCTCCAAACAGTTTCATCGATGGATCTCCACTGTAGATCACCGATGTTTGAATCTAATCCGACGGTCTATAACCCATGATGCCCCAACCTTCATCAGACTTGTTTTTTCACCTTCTGCCATGGTTTTTCTGCCTTTTTCTGCTACGTCCACCATTTTCCCTCAATACCCTTTCATTCTCCTGGACCCTCTGAAGCAATACTCCCCCACTCCCCCTGGTTTTCATAACGTGTTTATTGTGTTTTTTGCAGGGTTTAAATGGTTGTGAATTCGTTCTATCCCCACAGTCATGGTTGTGGTGATACAGAGTGCGGAATGACAGTTCCAAATCCAAAAGGATCGTAGAGGAAGACACCAGAGAGGGTTTAAAACATGTTTTATCGAAGATCAGCTTTATTAACCCTGATTCAAACCCTCCAGCACTCCTAAAACCTGTACATTCATAGAAACAGGTCAGAAGAAAGCTTAAAGTGTATCAGTGAGAGATTAAAAAGATTAAAGCCTATTATTGAAGACTAAACGCTTATAATTGAATGTTCAAAAGGATAGAGACACCAATGAAGACCATTAAAATGATCAAGGAGGCTTAATGAAGCCTAAAGCACATAAACAAGCCTTATCAATGTTTTAATGTTAGTAGAATGTTCTTTTTCCAAGAAAGGACTAACCACATGCCCTTCCTCCATTTTCCATCGAGCACCAGAACAATTATCACACTGACAGAAGTCCTTGAAACTATCAGGACAACAATTATGGAAGTATGGAAGACTTGAAAGACCTTCTATCACGTTACTTATCTCAGAAGGCAAAACAGAGTACTACAGCCAGAAGAGTACTTCAAAGAACATATATGAATTTATGGTCAATCTGATAAAGACTTCCAAACCAGCCTAAAGGGTACAAACATGTTAATACAGAGCCATTAAGAAGAGTGGGCATTCGAATACTTCCTCCCCTCTGTCTTAATTGATCATTTAAGTTCATATCTACTACTCCACCTCCTCATTTACCTATAAGTATTCATTGAAGATTCATTGTAAAGGGTTGGGATTTTATCGATTGTTAGAATTGTTATTGAGGAGAAGTAGCTAAGTAGTTTGTATTATAGTAGGCTGGGAAGAGAATTTTGGACTGTAAAGAGCCATTGGACTCAAAGTATGTGATTGGTTTGCACATCAATCAAACAAGTAGATTCATAGGATACTGGTCTATATTATTGGTGATGTTTCCTTATTGTAATTGTCTCCTTTCATGTTTTATCATACTGTCCATTATTCTCTGATAAAGAAAAGCAAGCATAGATTAGGACATATTGTTGGAAGTACCCTAAATCTCACTATCAAATCTTTATCTTTATGTTTTCCTCTAATTGTGTATCTTGGAACAAATTCAACATAATTTAACCAGTTAAAGATTTGGTCTGCCCATACTTACTGATGTATGAATTTAGAATTTGTTTCTAGGATGTTCTTGTTTGGTTTCAGCTGAAATAATTGGGAAACTAGGGATTTAGAGTTAGCCCTGTCCACTAGGTTCCTTTTCCAACAGTTAACCTTTCTAATATCCCTTTGAGTTAGTGTCAAAATTAGGATAGGTTCAAATTCCTTACCTGATCTTAGGCTACACTTTGGTCTCTTTCTTTCACCCATTCTCAATGTTCCATTCCACCATCTATCTAAAAAGATCCTTTGGTATAGATGACTTTCCCTATGGAGACCCTTGGATAGTTGTTATGCAAGTAAACCCTTTTATGACTCCATAGCCCAATGGATTGGCACTTCACTTGAATTATCTCCCCATGCTGAAACATCCTTCTATTTAGTTCCTTTTTCACTTCCATAACCTTCTCAATTAATGATCTCCAACCAAACCAAAAAACTTAAAACCCTTGTGCTTCATAACTTGGTCTAGCGTAGAGTTAGGTAAAGTGTGTTTCTTTACTATGTACATTTGTGACTTATAATTCGACAGTCACGATATGTAGTGATCTGACGGTTCACTCTCTCCTCGGTATTACCGACACTTGATCTGTGGCTTAACACCCATTTGGTCCATGATCTCTATTTAAAGAGCATGGAGGGTCATTTTTCCAGTAACCGTTTATGAGAGAAGCTTATGAAAATTTCCTTTCTTTCTATTAATAAATTTCGTGAAGTGGCTGCATTGGCTCAGGCCATGGACTGTTTCCATCTTTGAGGATTTTAACCACGTCAAATATTGGTGTATTGATCTGTGATTTGTTTGTGAGTGGTGACCTTTGGTGTTTGATCTAAGGAACTTACCCCTAAATTCCTACATGTGAAAGAGGGCTGCATTCGTTGTTGATCCAAATCCGAAGTCGGTTTGACTACATGCAACTGACATTTTCCATATCTATTGTTTCTGACCACTTTAGGGCTGGGATAATTCCTATGTTGTGTTCGTAGCCTCTGTTACAGTGAGGAACCTTTTTTGTTTCATGCGAAAATTTTTCCAGTTGCCCAAGTTATGTCATTTAGATTTGTAGTTATAACACATTTTTTTTTGCCGTTTTATTTATTTATCTCTCTGTTTATTTTGGTTTACAATTTTTATTATTATTACCGGATGTATACCCTCCTCTCTGCATACGCTCTTTTCTCTGCACTATGTGCGATTTGACAAACCGGAAACATGAAGATGAGATTTTTCTACTATGTATGCTCTTTCCCCACAACTTTGTGTGATCTCGGGAAATCAGAAATAACGAGAAAAATATATAGTTTTCTGGATAGACTAACCAAAAATCTAATGTTTTGCCATAACACTTGTAATTTTTTTTTTTTGGACAATTGTTTTGCAGGAAAAAGCACAAAAAATAACCTTCCTACTTTCAATTAATTATAGAATATTTTTACTAGCTCACTCGGTGTAAAGTTACTTTATGGGAATAGAGGTCTTGGGTTCAAGTCTCTTTGTCAAGCTTCTTTTTTTTAAAAGTTTTTTGTTAAGTTACTTCTTCTTAAAAATCTTTTTGGCAAGTTGTTTTTTTTTAAAGGGTTTGATTTCAAAAGCACATGTAAAAGTAACATTGTAAAAATGACTCTCTCTTATTTATAAAAGTGGGTCACATAAAGTAGTTTTGTTCAAGTGATGTTATTATATTAAGTTTGGAAAAGGGGAAGAGGAGGGGGGGGGGGGGGATGGGGGGTGGTGGCGGGGATTTTTTTTTAAAGTAAAACTTCATCATCAAATTTCAACCTATCATGTAACTATTCAGCATCTACTGCAATTTTTCTTCAAAAAGGTATAACTTCTTCATCCGGAAGCCGTTTTTTTTAACCGGCCTAATTTTTCGAGATATTTCCATTGGAGCAGTTAGTTTCAACCTTTATAGCTTTAATTTTTAAAAATGGAAAGTGCATGCCCGATTATTCTTATCAACACCAATTATTTCCAATGGCTATCCTACATTATAGACTTAGAAGTAAAGTTATTTATAGAATAGCATCAGGGCAAGAATGTAGAAATTTATTAATACTAATGTATTATCGGATTCTCTTGATCTAAAAATATTTATCTTCTTGCTAAATACAGAATCCTTCCATTGTTAAACTTGAGGAAATTTAAAACTCAATTGCAAACACTTGTGAATAAATTCAATCGCACATAACACAGTTGTTTAATGGGAAAGCTTAAAGCTAAAAACCCCAACTATCATATATTATTTATATCAATGGAATCATGTAATAATCTCATACAAATATTAGTACATCAAGCTCTCATTACAATTTCTTGCCTCCTAACAGTCTTCCTCCACTGCGCAATCCCTGCTAAAGAAGACCTCTGAATGAATTCGAATTGGCCTTGCCTTGACTGTGCAATCCTCATTGGCAACTCCAATGTGTGTCAGATGCATTTAAACTTAGAAATTGAGCCTACAAGCTATATCATTAATCAAATCAAGTTACATATATACATGAGGTACAATCTCAAGATAGAGAAGCTATCTTAGATGCACAATAATTTGGTTGAGAGAATATCTCAACCTCACACCAAACTATGAACTAACCTATAGAACAGGAACAGACACTATACATAGAGAGAACTACAACTAAAGACAAGTAGGAATTACATATTCCAACACTCCCCCTTAATGACTACTTGTCTCAATATCTATCTACAAAATCTACAACTAGTCTTGTTTGTCGATGTCCATATAAAGGAACAACCATCTATCGAAATGCATGGGTTCCAACCGCTGTAACCGCTAGTCTACTAGGAAGTCCTTCACATACATGGTTCATCCAACCTCTTGATTAACTCCCCCTTGATATAAAATTTCACCTTATGGAGTCTAAAACCAATATGGCCCACCCAAGTGTATCCATCCCGCATGACACACTCTTCCAGGGTGTTAAAAATATCTGACAGAGGGAACATATAACAAAGGGGTATGCATGCCTCTCTGGGTCTTACAACACATACAAAAAATAAATGACAAGTAGATTTGCTTCTAATTACAAACTGTGACTCATACTCTACCATGGTCATGAGTTTATTCCAAGAAACTCTCACAAAAAAAACTCTCACAAACTTGATTGTCCATCCTCCTTTGAATGTTGTCGCTGCTCCTTTACATCATATTTTTAAATGTTCACATCTTGGGCATCTTTGTCTTTGTAAATTAGAACTTGGAACTCCATCCTTAACCTGTCATTTTTTAGAGTAGTCAATTCTAACAAAAATTAACTTCATATTGAGGTGACTAATCTCAATATGTATATTAATTTTAGTTCCAAAATATGTCCATCATGAAATATTTTGTTTGCCCAAACATACACAAACAATCATGCTTTCAAAAAAACGATACCAAATGATAATGCAAATGTTCAACACATGGCCACGCCATTCATTGCTGCGGATAGACTGTCCCGAATTTCAGTTCACTAGAACACTTCCCACACTGTTGCTGAGAGTAGATCCAAGATCATACACTGCAAGTTGTCTTCGATCTGATCCCTATCAGATCACTGATAACCGATCGCTCCACATTTCTTTATGAACATGCACGAGCAACACCCTTTCACCTGCTTGCTAGTTCACATTTCGACAAGTAGTAATTCACCTCCACCGCTCAGGCACTCAGCCTTGAGGAGATACAATGTAGCCACCAAGGCTCAACTCAGCCACCAAGGCTTATCATAGCCACGAATGCTCACCACAGCCACAAAGGCTCAACATAGCCATGAAGGCTCACCATAGCCACGAAAGCTCAACACAGCCACGAATGCTTATCATAGCCACAAAGGCTTAACATAGCCACAAAGGCTCACCGTAGCCACAAAGGCTTATCACAGCCACGAAGGCTCACCAGAGCCATAAAGGCTCAAAAAAACCATGAAGGGAAACAATAATCTAGGACTCCATGGTCCAATCCTGCGTCATCCACAAATTCACTCTCAACATGCATAAAATTCAACAGTTTTATACACAAAAAATTCTCGTTTCAGTATCCAATTCCCCTAGAATCGCAACGTAATGCCACTTCCCCTGTTCACAGTATCAAGGCAGGGTAACTGCTTCCAAGCATGCCTCCTCATGCTTGCTGACCGGCTGCAACAATGAAGACCCATTATCAAGTTAATCTCCTCACAATTGAACATGCAGGTCTGCAATCTCTTAACATATTTTAAATAACTGAATTTCTATCTGCCTGCTACACAAGGAAAGAAAATTTAGGAACTTTTCTTCCTTCCCTTTTTCCATCAAAATCTACTCCCCTAATCACTCTGGGCATACTCAAAATTCGATCATCCTCCAATCTCTGATGCAGCTCCAACCACTATCCTTAGATGCCATTTTCATTGTCATGTCTTAATCATATCTGGTAGTAAATCATTCCTTCAAATAAATTTGTCTATTGCTGGAATGGCCAATTCCAACATGGACTCAAACTCATGACACTAGTTGGCCAAACTAAATGTCACAATAAATGACTCAATTCTTTCAACCAGATTTACATTAATACATTTACATGTTAAGTTGACCGGTCTCAACATGAAAGCAAAATAATTCACGAAGACAATTTGTTTCATCAAAACAAATATGTTGGAACTTTTAGTTGCATCATTACCTTGTCTTCCCAGCTACAACTCACCTTGCTTCTGTTGCCACTTACCAGAAGTTGTTCTGGTATACGAACAAAGGAATGTCTCTATCTTTGCAAAATAATAAGCTTTTTTTGACCACTAACAAGCAACACATACTCGATCAATCTCTGATGCAGGTTTTTTTTTTTACAATGACCACACCATGAAGCGTAAAATTCCACTTAGAAATTGAGCCTACAAGCTATATCATTAATCAAATCAAGTTACATATATACATGAGGTACAGTCTCAAGATAGAGAAGCTATCTTAGATGCACAATAATTTGGTTGAGAGAATATCTCAACCTCACACCAAACTAGGAACTAACCTATAGAATAGGAACAGAATCTATACATAGAGAGAACCACAACTGAAGACAAGTTAGAATTACATATTCCAAAATTTAATGCATCACTATAGTCACAACGGATATCCCATCTCACCCTTTCACCTATCTCTCCACTGGGTCTCCACTGGAACTGACATGCACTGTAGTTAACTATTGTTTCTGTTCAGTTGTTAGTGAGTTATTAGTTGTGAATGAATTAAATAATTAATTCACTTAACTCTCACTAGTATATCTTTCAGTTAGACTAGATACAACTAGCTCAACTGAGTTTAACTCCATTAACTGAGTTAAAATAAATAACAAATCCTGTAACTACTCTTCCAACTCTGTCATAACTTTTCCACTTCAGTTCTAACTGAATCCATGCATGAGTCACCAATAAACCCTAGGAATTGCATAATTCCTTTAGCCCACTGATTTTCCAAATCTGTTCATTGAAATAAAGTGCTCCAAGAGAATAAGTTGATGTTTATTGTCGGATTATTATTAAGAGCTAATAATAATTGACATGCATCTATTTTTATATTGAAGATCTATAAATAGACTTCGCCCAATATTCTAAAAATAGAATTTCATCTCTTTTTCACATTTTACCAACCATCTACAAATAGCATCCTGCAACTTATAGAATATGTAAACCATGTCTAACAATAGACATACACCTAAAAATAGCCTGCGGGCCCCAATTAATGAAGGTGCTTACTTTTCAATAAGCTCATCATATTGTTGAATCTCAACACTCCATCTCAACAAGATAGGGATTATCCTTCACCCCGATCCTGCCTCTATGGTATTCGAATTTGCTCCTGTCAAGCGCCTTCATCAGAATATCTGCATCCCGATCTTCTGTAGGAATGTATTGAAGCAACATGATCTTTTGTTGCACACAATCTCTGATATGATGATACCGGATATCAATATTTTTAGATCTATCATGAAACACAAGATTAATCGAGAGGTTAATGTAACTCTGATTATCACAATGTATCACTGTAGGATCTAAATGTGAACAGAATAAACCGGCCAAGATCTTCCTCATCCAGATAGCCTCACATGCAACTTGACTTGCTGCCATGTATTATTCTTTCGCTGAACTAAGTGCCACAGATCTTTGTTTCCTGTTGTACCAAGAAACTGTTGTAGATCTGATACTGAAAACCCCTCCTAATGTGCTCTTTCTGTTTGTTGGGTTGTCAGCCCAATCTTCATCTGTGAAGCCATGCAAATTCACTTCATCCATCTGTCTGTACCATAATCCATACTCAGATGTGCCCCTGATATACCTCAGGACAAGCTTTACTACCTTCCAAAAGAGCTTGGTAGCTTAACCATCGCTTGTGAAAGATGGTTCACCGCATAGCATATGTATGGTCTTGTATTAACTAAATACATGAGTGAACCCACCAACTATCGATAAACAATGGAATCCACTACCTTTTCCGATGTAGCATCCTCTTTCCTCCAATTTCCTGGAATGGGAGTATCCATGGGCTTGCAGTCCTCCATGTGAAACTTACCAAGTATATCTCGAGCATACTTGCCTTGAGACACAAACAATTCACCTTCTCACTGCCATATTTCAAATCCAAGGAAATAGTGAAGGATGCCCAAATCCTTCATCTCGAACTCCCTTTCAAGGTCTGCATTGCATGAGTGTATCAAATACTCATCACCTATTAGTATTAAATCATTAACATAAAGAAAAATGATTAAAAGCTTACTCTCCACCACAATTTGGTACAGGTTTGCATCCGCCTCACTCTTGGTGAAGCCAAGTCCAGTGAAATAACTGTCGAATCGTGTGTACCAAGCACTTGGTGCTTACTTCAGCCCATACAATTCTCTTTTGAGTCTACACATATGTGAATCGCTGCTGAAGATCTCAAATCCCTCAGGCTGCTCAATGTACACCTCTTCCTCAATGATCCCATTAAGGAACGCAGTCTTCACCTCCATCTGATGAATGTGCCAACCCATCTGCGCTGAGAGAGCAAGGATGGTCCTTATGGAAGAATACCGTATGACAGGTGCAAAATTTTCTTCATAATAAATCCCCTCGATCTGTGAGAAGCCCCGCGCAACAAATATTGCCTTATACTTCTCGATGCTCCCATCAACAGCTTGCTTTACCTTGTAGATCCATTTCGAATCTACCACTGATTTACCCACCGGCCTTGGAACAATCTCCCAAGTGTAGAAATTATATAACTGATATGTTATACATCCGAGATTCTCCTAATCACACACTATTTTAAATTCATGCACAATACAGAATCTCTTCTACTATTGATCATTACTTGCGGAAATAAAATCAATTGCATGCACACATTAAAACCATAAAAATTCACACATATGAACATACTAATTTATGGAAAAGCTTAACGCTGAAAACCCCCAACTATCTGTATATTATATGTCATAGAGATCATGTAACAATCATCATACAAAGCTCCTCACAAGCTCTCAGTACAATCTCCAATTGCTATACACTAATCAGGTCTGATCTAGAAAATCCCATGCACTGATCTCTGCCACCTACTAGCCTGCCTCTACTGCGCAATCACTGCTGAAGAATGGATCTGAATGAAATCGAATTGGTCCAACCTTGCTCACACAATCCTCATTGGCATCTCCAACCACTTTGTGTTGCAAATCATGCAACACTATAGTCACAACTGATAGTCAACCTGCTCTTTCACCTACCTCTTCACTGGTCTCCACTGAAATTGTCCATGCACTGTAGGTAACTGATGTTTTCTTCAGTTGATTAATGAGTTAATAACTAGTGAATTAATTAATAATTAATTCACACCACTCTCACTAGTGTATCAATTAGTTAGGCTAGATACAACTAGCTCAACTATGTTTAACTAAGTTAAACTGAACACAACTCCACCAACTACCTCAATAACTCCACCAAAATCTGTCACATGAGTTCTAATTGAAGTCTCCATGCAATAGATCCACTTAACCCTCAGGAATAGCGTAATTCCTTCTGTTAGCTCCTGTGCCACATTTGTGCACTTAACTGAAGTGCTCCAAGAGAATAAGATAATGTTTATAGTCCAAATATTATTAAGAGTTAATAATATTTGACATATCTATTTTTAGACTGGCAATCTAAAAATAGATTCCGCCCAATATGTCTAAAAATAGAAGTCCATCTATTTTTCCAACTTGACCAACTATCCACAAATAGCATCCTGCAACTCATAGAATATGATCGACATGTCTAAAAATAGACATAGTCTAAAAATAGACTTTGCGCCAAAAATAGCCTGCGGGCCCACTTAGTGAAGGCGACTTCTTTCCACTAAGCTCATCATCTTGTTGCAATCTCAACACTCCCTCTAAACAAGATAGGGATTATCTGCCACCCCTATCCTGCCTCTGTGGTATTCGAATTTTCTCCTGGTGAGCGCCTTCGTCAAGATATCAGCATCCTGATCCTCTGTGGGAATGTATGAAAGTAACATGATCTTCCGCTGCACACAATCTCTGATATGATGATACCGATCCGTGAAGCCATGCCGCCTCAACTCATCCTCCTGTCTGTACCATGATCCATATCTCGATGTGCCTCTGAGATATCTCAATACATGCTTTCCTGCCTTCCAAAAGAGCTGGTAGGCTTAACCATGTCTTTTGAGAAAGTTTGCTAACAGTCAGAGATATGTCAGTCATGTATTGACTAGTTACATAAGCGACCCCACCAACTGCTACAGGCAATAGTGGCATCCACTACCTCTCACGATGTAGCATCCTTCTTCCTCCATCCACCAGAAGAGGAGTGTCGATAGGCTTAAAAATTTCGCATGTTGAACTTCTCCGCATCTCCTGCATACTTGCCTTGAGACACAAACAATCCATCACCGTTGTTAATATTCCATTTTTTTGGTCATCTAACCTATAATTGATAGATGGACCCAAGTACCATGTAAGACCAATTTTACCCAAAGTAAGAAAGCCACCATATAAAATAACCCATTTGGTCATATTTAACCCAAAACAACAAAGAAATTAATTAAATAAACCCTTATTTATTTAATTATTTCCTAAGAACAAGTTATTTAAATCATTATTTAAATAATATTCTTAGTTAAATTTGACTAAATCATCCATAAATAATTAAATAAACCATTATTTATTTAATTATATTCCCATCATTCCCCTAAAATGATAAATAAATCATTTATTTATTTATTACTTATAAATAAAGGAATTGACCAAAGTCAAGAACCTTTTTCCCTCCAACAAATATAATAAAATATTCCTAAAAGGTGCTTCTAGAATTCAATTAATAATATTTTATTCATGCACTGAGTTCTAGACCACCCCAATATTTTGTTATAAATAGGAGGATTTTCCCCATTCATTAGTCACCTCCATTGCATTAGATCACTCTAGATCTTCTCTTGGTCACCATTTTTCATTTTGTTTTGGGAACTCCCATTGAGTTCCATGTTTTCTTTTCCATATCCATAAGAGAGAGAAATGTTAGATCTGAAACACTGAGGACTTCCAAGGACCCATCCCACTGAGGAGAACCGGAAAACACCTTTCTTGTTTTCCTCTCAGGTGCCCCATTCTTTAATATAATATAAGATTCTTTTTAAATATATTGTTCTTGTCTTGTCCATTGGATGCATGGAGCCATTTTACATTTTATCTGCTTAATGTCTTTTGTGCTTAGATCTAACTTTATGCAGCAAAATTAAAGATATTTTGCAGCCATTATTGATGTTAGGGCTACTTGGTATGCGTAGCTAAAGTGATATTTTACGACGAAAGAATCATACTAACAATTGGCGACTCCACACGAGTTTTCTTTTGCGACCGCTGTCGTTTTATCTATTCCTGCATATCCAGCTATTTCAGACCCTAGGGTTTCTCTTCCATTTTATGTTTTTTCCTATTTTTATGGTGATTCTCACCCCTAAAACCCTTAAATAGTCAAATTTTTAACTTCCGTGTGTTTCTGGCCTTATTGCGCAGGTGACAGACATCAACCGCAACTGAGACGACAAAATTTTTCTGAAATCTTCCGCCGAGAGAGCCGAATCTGCAGGTCGCACTTATCGGCCCAAAAAGTGTGACTTGAGCCTCAGGACGCACTTTTATGCCCCAAACCTACGACCTGGACTGAAAACAGGTCAGAACCTGCAACCTGCACTTTTTCTGCAAAATTTTCAGCACTTTTTCTGGGTTTGTCTTAAGCTTCTGTCAGGGTTTTCCAGCCTCAGTCTCTGCCCATTTGGACCTATTTATGATCTGCTTCACTCAACTAAGAGGGAATATTGCCCCTTTGGGCTCTAGTACCCTCCACTTTTTGTGGACGAGTCTTTGCTGTTTCAAAAGTCTACATTTACAGAGTTTCAGCCCTGTTTTTCTCAGATCTGATACCTCTTTTTTCAGATCCCTTTAGATCAGCTCTTTCCCCTGTCAACACACCTCATATCGTGTTGTTTGGGCTCATTTCTAAGGCCACTACCTTGCCCCTTCTATTTTTAGCTGGTCTCCTCCGCTTTCGCAGCAACCTTGCCTCTGACTCTTTGCTGTTTTCTGCACCACTTTTCAGCAGACTTACCCTTTAGATCCCAGTCCCTCCAGACCTTAGATCTATTGGCCTCTTTTTAGCGTGGTTCAGCTAGTTTTTTCCCTCTTATCGAATAGTTTTGAGAGACCCGCCTCCTTGGGTTAGCTTGCTGCATTTTTAGTTGTTAATTTTCTGTTTTTTCAGTCTTATTTACTACAACTTTCTTTTTCATTACGCAGCACACTTTTTCTTTTCCTCTCAAAACGTCTGGGTTTAAACAATTAAAATTAATGCACGCCACACACTGACCCTAAGTGAAGAAGCGCTTGGTTAACACCGCCTGGCAAAGACTCTAAAATCAATTGTCACCACACCTTTTCTGCCCTTGACCTCACTTGATTGTGTCCCTTCCTGTCCTTGTCAGTTTTCTTCTTCCCGTCATCATTGCACCCCCAAGGCGCCTTTCCCAGAGACTTCTTGGCCTTCACCCTCAGTTTCCGCTTGGTCAACCTCCTCCTTCCCATCATCATAGAGTAAGTCCTCCCCCAAGTCCGCACTCCGACTCTTCCTCTAATTGTTCAGGTTCTCCCCCTGTCACTTTCACCATGTCTACTTCAGGGCCTCCTACCAGCAGCAACCTCAGTACTACCGCTGGGTCTGTTTCTAGTGGAACCACTGTGGGACCTACCTCGACTGTCCCATTACTCCCTTATATGTCTGGCCTTAGTCTCCCCGACTTCAATCAACTGATTAACGACCCTATCCGCCACGATGTTAGTTGGCCTGCTATGCCAACCAAGCTCCCCTCCGACATTCCCAAGTTCGAAGGCCTTGCTAGTGAGGATCCCTCCAACCATATCCGATCCTTCCATATGTGGTGTTCCTCCAATTCCATCACCGATGACTCCATCCGTCTTCGACTGTTCCAACGCACGCTTACTGGCGAAGTTTCTAAATGGTATGTTGACCAAGCCCCCTCTTCCCATACCACCTTTGTGACCATTTCCCAAGCCTTTCTATCTTATTTCCAGCTCCCCCTCCGATATGACACTGGTACTAAACTCTTAACCTCTTTCCAGCAATCCTCCTCCACCCACCTTTCTGCTCATGTCTAAGAATGGCGGCGAAGATGGAGCTTGTGTCGCGCTCCCCCCTTTGAAGATCAGGTTTACATGGATTGGTTCCTTCACTCTCTCCTACCTCCCATAGGCAAAGATGTCGCGTCCCATTTTCCCCAAACCAAAGAAGCCGCCCTCCAAATAGCCTTAAAGTATGACCTTATCTACTCCCAATATGGTTATGTTTATACCGTCCTCCTTGAACTTCCCAAACCTGATGGTCCTAATGCTTCGGGGGCCTCTCACTCCACTGACGGTATCATTGGCACCTTGTCGCATTCCTCTACCCAACCCCTTCCGGGCCATGGTTTTCCTCCAGGGGCCGGCCCCTTCGGTGTTTTTTCCCCTCCCGATAGCATGTATTCCGGGTATGGCATGCCTCCTCCTTTTTCCCACCCTTGTGTTTACCTTCCTGCTACCCACCCTACTCCTTATCCATATCCGCAACCTGGTGTCCCAGCTCCTCCGACATTTGGACCACTCACTCCCTTGCCTTCCCCACCCCCACAACCGCACTTACTACCCCCTCCAGGGCAAGTATTTGCACAACAGGGGGCACCTAATTTTCCTCCTTCTCAAAGAAGGAGACAAGGCAATCCCCCTGCTTCTGGTAATCGTGGATCCACTCCTTCCCATATTGAATCTCCCACCGCCAATCTGCCACAGGGCCCTCAGCCCAAGACAGACAGGTCGCTTTGCACCAATAAGCCCTGTTCGTGTTGCTGTGTTTATGGTCACTACACTCACAATTGTCCTTTATTACCACAAATGCGACAGATGTGGGACTCTCAAGCCACTGTGAGGGGGCAATACTCCTCCCCTCCTATCCCTCCCTCTCCAACTACTTCCTCACCCGCTGTGTTTTCCGATCCTTTCCCTCAACAAGGATTCGTGGCCACTCAACCTCCTCATGCCCCGGTAACCACTCAATCTTCCCCTTGTGGTTCCATTGATTACCAGATTCTCATGATGGCCTCTAACCCTCCTCTCACCGTCGACCTCAACCTTCAAACTCGGTCCCGTCAGTATTCCACACCTCCCGTTCCATCTGTCTTCAAGTCTCCATCGTCAGGTCCTATAGAGCTTCTACTGACACCTAATGGCCCCTTACAACTCCCTCTGCCCAAAGCCGCGATTCATCCCAAGCCTCCTAAGGGACCATTACGCCGAAATGCTACCCCTGGTCAGGCTGCCCATTCATACAGCATAGTAGATGATCTGGCCCACTCTCCTGCTGCCATTTCAACACTAGAGCTCCTCCAATCATGTCCTTCTCAAAAGAAGGCTCTACTATCTTTCGTGGGTGCTGTAGATCTTGCTGATGACCAATTTATTTTTTTCAACTTCCGTTAGTTAGAACATCCCCCTCTTCCCCCTTCGGTTGCTTTCCAAATCCCAGTCAAGATCCGAAATGCCAATGTTGCTCGGTGTATTATTGATGAGGGGGCATCTACCTGCGTAATGTCAGCTTTGGTTTGGAAACAACTTGGATCCCCTGAACTGGCCCCTTCCACCCTCACCCTTCGTGCGTGGGATGGCCATGCCTCCCAACCCATTGGCCTATTCCGTAACTGTCCCATTACCCTTGCCGGCAAGATTGTTTGTGTCGACGTTGAAGTAATCGATGCCCCTCTTGACTATAACATCTTTTTGGGGCATAGTTACACCTATGCCATGTCTGCCGTCCCATCCACAGTCCACCGCAAGATGTTCTTCCCCCATAATGGAAAGATTGTCACCATTGACCAATTAACCTACCATGAGCCAAAATCTCAGACCTCCCCTGAGTCCACCATCTCTACTATCACAAATAAACCAACGGTTGATTCCTTGACCAGTGTTTCCCCTGGCATCTACAAAGACTCCTCTTTGCTTGGAAATTTTCTTGGTCCTCCCCCTCCTCCGGTCTCTAACCCCAGCTCAGCGAATTTTTGCATGATGCAATCGTCTCAGGCTGGTCTTCCACAGCCTGCTCCGGCTAGTCAGCACCCTCCATCTCGCCCCCGCCTCCTGCTCCTAGCCCTTCGCTTTAGCCAACCGACCCTTATTCACTTGAATCTTCCCACCCCCCTGAGTCAGTCCCCTCAAGTCTCCACCATATGGGAGCCGTACCCCCTGGTCATTACCCTGCCGATCAAATATCGTTCATTGGCCCACCCCCCGGCATCTATTCGGTCCCCGTCATGGCCACCCTTTCCCTACCTAATTTAACCTTGGGTATGCTGGTATGGTATCTTACTCCTCCAGCTGAGAACCCACCAGGACACCCCAAACCATACATAGCCGTGACACCGGTGCAACCGATTCACTTCGCTGCTTCCACCACCACAGTACCCCTAGAACCTTCGCAACACCCTCCTCACGCTACGACAACTACTGGCAAGAAACGAAAAACTCGCAAGGGGGCATCCAATGACAAGGCCACCGCACCTGACCCTACCCCACCCCCACCCACCAAGCCTTGCGCCTTGTGTGATGGTATCGGTCATCCCACCCATACTTGTCCTGAGTTGCCCCGTACCCAACCCATGGTTAAAGTCGCGTTCCCTGAATCTACGATCCCTGAACCCTCTGTTTCTTCCTCATCCGTAGCCAAGAACTCGAAGAATCTCCACACCAAAAAACCCTGTGCTCTGTGTGGTGTCCATGGCCATTATTCTCACCATTTTCCTCACCTCACTCATTACCCAACCTCTTTAGAAGTCATCCGCGAGTACGAGGTTGAACAAAATCAATCCGCCTCCCCCATCCTTGCTCAGTATGCGTCCAGTCTACTTGAGGATCCCCCTGCTACCATTGACATTCATCCCCCTGATGTTGACATGTCCGACCCCGCTGCTCCTCTTCTATACCTATCATCATCCGCGCATTCCCCAGAGTACATTCCTTCTGAACTCACTCCACCTATTCTGCTCGATTATCCTCCAGACATGGGTTCCTCATTTTTTGACTCTCTTTTTACTTGCTCTTCTCTCATTCCCTGTGATGACCTGTATCTACGCATCTCTTCCCATACTGATGACTTCGGTACCTTTGCAGCATCGCCTGGTCTCTTTGACCCTCCCATTCCCTCTCCTCATCACGCTCATACCATCTGTATCTTAGTTGTTCGTCGCAGCCTGAGTGCCCGCCTTCCCTCCCATCATCCTCCTTCCTCTCCTCCTTTTCGACCTATGAGTCCTAGAATTCCTACCCAAACTTCTCCCTCCCGTAGCCGTCATTGGAGGTCTATCCTCTACTCACACTGCCCTCCTTTGTTTCATCCTTCCCCTTTCCTGACTCATGAGATTATTACATTGGCCCTTTCATCCGGAACTCATTTGGGCTATGCCGATGGAGCCAGTCACTATTCCCATCATCTCGCTTCCGCAACATGCGCCATCTTTACCCCCTTGCAGACCTTGGTCCTTGCAAATGGAGTCTGCATTGATACGGCCACCAATAATCAGGCCGAATATGATGCAGTTCATGGTCTCTTAGCCGATGCCCTGTCTCACCACATCCTCCATTTGCATGTTCATTTAGATTCCCTGCTTGTTGTCCTACAACTTAACGGTGTCTATCGTGTGCATAACCCCTTCCTGTTTAGACAATATTTACGAGTGAAACTTTTGATACAGGAATTTAGATTCATTACATTTCACCACATACCAAGAGATCAAAATCACTACGTAGATCAAATCGCAAACCATGTTCTCGACTGGCATTTATCACACACAAGACATTAGCATCCACAAAATGCACATAAACCTCATATATAGATACCATGTGTCAAAGTATATGGATACAGGCGCAAGTGGATCGGGGACAGGACAGAATGAAGAGATGGCCACACTGGTGGAGGGCCTCCATCGTAGATGTGAGGGACTATTGACCGGTGTGTCAATAGTCCCTCACATCTACGATGGAGGTCCTCCACCAGTGTGGCCATCTCTTCATTCTGTCCTGTCCCCGATCCACTTGCGCCTGTAGCACCTGCTGCTGCTGGTCGCCCCATATATTCGGCCGGTTTTACCAGAGCTACATCTGCATCCCAAACAATATAAGGATTAGCACCATGAATACTAGTCACAAACTATAAAAAGGAACATAACAGGTTAGTTGCTTGTCACTTACCATCCGGTCCCCATACCCGACCAGGTGGCAGCGGCAAGTCCGGATCTCCCCAATAACTCATCCCACTATAGGGATAGTCGTCTATGTATAACGGCATCTGATCCCAATGGGCAAAGAACTTTGGTCGAAACACCCTCCTGACTGCCCCCCCTCCTCCTCTACTCAGTAGTCGTCCCCACCAACACATCCGGGGCTCTCTCGGGCCCCCATCAGGCAACTGTATACGAGGTCGTAAGGTCGGGATCTTCTCAAAGAAGAAAGAGCACAATACTGTCCCATATGCACAATCATGATTCACTTGCTGCTTACATAGCGACAACTGTCGCTTTAGCGACACCAACATCATCTGGGCCCACCCATAGTAGGTCCCACCCAACACACTCTCTACAATCATCATCTGCCATCCAGTGATGTGATGGAGAGCCTGACTATCCACGATCCGCAACACTGCTGCAGCCACTGCCCGGGTCTCCAACCTCTCTAGATCCCCAATCGATATCCGAGTCCCTTTGACTTGGACACTTGGTCGACAATGTCACTCAACAAACTCCATAATGTTATGCCCCTGCGATAACACTGGCTGTGTATTCCCCACCATCCCCAATGGAGGGAGTCCAGTCAAGAAATACAAATCCTGGACTGTCAGCTCGATCCTATGCCCCTGTACTATAAACACCTCATGATCTGGATCCCAATAACTGATAATCTGGGCTAACAAGGGCTCTCCTGCCCTCATTAAAGGGTTCTCCAAAAACTTTAGAACCCCGTACCTGGCCAACGTACGACGGACACCCTGATCCGTCTGGATCTCCATCCGTAATGTACCTAAGTCTCTCTCTCTCCACTGGATCCATAGATCTGCCATATCTGCACAAAACCATCATTTTTGTCAGCCTCCAGATCACCAAAACTGAGTTAACTTACAACAAAATAGAATCTCAGCCCATAACAGCACTAAAACCCCCACATCTCACAGGTCACACTTATTGTTCTAAACCTGGGCCAGGTCACACTTTTCAGGCCAAAACCTGTGTCCCAGGTCGCAGCTTTTGCCCCAAAAAGTGTGACCCAACTGTAAGGATGAAGTAGGGGCACTTACTGAGATTTCAAGCCCTAATCTACAACTTGAATCCATAAAAAACAAAGCTTAAGATTAGGCCTCTTACCTCCAACTGACAGATCACAATTCCAACGGTCAGTTTGTCCGCTACGATTGCCGCAAGATTTAGGGTCTTCTCTCCTCTCCACATTCACCACAGCTACACAAGCAAATGAATGATTTTGGAGGGAAAACACCCTATTAGAAGAAAACCCATGTTTTTTCTTTCGCCTGCTGCGACCAAACCGTAGCCCCGTTTGACACACCATCTGCACCGTTGGAAAGCTCTCACCGAGCACTCAAATGGGTATCTGTCAATTTTTTATGTTTTGATACTTCACAAGGACACATTTTGTCCATGAGGGGTCTATTCACCTCTTCTCAAAACCGAATTTCTTCACTTATGACACTTGTACTTGGGGCACCACTTTGCCTCCTTACTCGTCCCCGTTCATGTTGATTTTCGTCATGAGTTACCCTATTGTACTCATGCTTTTACGGTTCCCCATTGGGCCCGTTTTATGAGGCAGCACCATCGAGTCGCCCTTGTCTGGAGCATCCGCGTCAAGTCACCAACACATTCATGGAGTCCACCCCGCATCCCTTTGTACCCCACCATAGTCCTCCATCCTTTCCTGCTTGGTCCCTCTCTCATGTCACACATTATGGCCTTCAGTACCCTTGTCCACTATCCCTCATGAAATTGTGTCTGTCGCTGCCAAGCCATTCATCCACTTGATGCTCTAACAAGGGAAGTCGTCCAACCGCTCCTCCATTCCTCTCATTCCATCATCATCATTAGTTGCTACTTGGTCGTCGCTCACCTATTTTCCCCGTGGCTTCGATAGGTTTCCCTTATTGCCTCACCTATGGCAGACCTCCTTCTGTCGACATCAGCTCATTCATTCCAGAAGCCAGGTCTAGGGGGCAGTGTACCTTGGTTCGAGCTCCTATCAGCATGATCATGATCTACACACTTGATCGTCCAGTGATGCAGCAACAACTATTGGTGATGCCCGGGCATGTGTGAGATGTCTCAACCCTCATGAGGGGGTGGCCCTGCAAGTAGCCCCCCACATGCCCGTAATACTTCATTTCCACCCCTGATGCAGCTCCTCCCATTTGCTGATCTCAGCCTCCACCGCTTGCGGTGCTTCTTCGATTTGCACGTATCCGTCAGATGTTGCGAGCCCTTCCCCGCATGTAGGGGGCATTTGGGTGTATTTGTATCTCATGTACTACCATATTATTGTATAAGTCCTGACGATTATTCCATGCATCGCATGTATGTGGGATTCATCATGTTATTTACCTGGCTCATGTTCACGCCAGCACATACTTCATTATCGCGTTCTGTGGTTTTCCGGGCGCTTTATTCTTGTACTTTGTCTCGATGGGCATAGGTATGCCTCCCCCGCCGCCTTTAGCAGAAGTACCACTACATCCACTAGAGACTTGTTGCACCTGTAAGTCTCATCTCCTCAGGGTCTAGTCCTTTACCACATCAGACTACATTACACTTCTCTCTCTCACTTCTCTTTTGATATTTAGTGATTGAGTTCTTACAACGTACTTCGGTCATACGATTTGCTCCTAACACTCGTACGTTGGGGGGCAATCTGTTACACCATTTTTTTGGTCATCTAACCTATAATTATTAGATGAACCCAAGTACACCATGTAAGACCAATTTTAGCCTAAGTAAAATTGCTTTCACCATATAAAATAACCTATTTGGTCATATTTAACCCAAAACAAAGAAATTAATTAAATAAACACTTATTTATTTAATTATTTCCTAAGAACAAGTTATTTAAATCATTATTTAAATAATATTCTTAGTTAAATTTTACTAAATCATCCATAAATAATTAAATAAACCATTATTTATTTAATTATATTCCCATCTTTCCACTAAAATGAGAAATAAATCATTTATTTATTTATTATTTATAAATAAAGGAATTTACCAAAGTCAAGAACCCTTTTCCCTCCAACAAATATAATAAAATATTCCTAAAAGGTGCTTCTAGAATTTGATTAATAATATTTTATTCATACACCGAGTTCTAGACCGCCCCAATATTTTGTTATAAATAGGAGGGTTTTCCCCATTCATTAGTCACCTCCATTGCATTAGATCACTCTGGATCTTCTCTTGGTCACCATTTTTCATTTTGTTTTGGGAACTCCCATTGAGTTCCATGTTTTCTTTTCCATATCCATAAGAGAGAGAAATGTTAAATCTGAAACACTGAGGACTTCCAAGGACCCATCCCACTGAGGAGAACCGGAAAACACGTTTCTTGTTTTCCTCTCAGGTGCCCCATTCTTTAATATAATATAAGATTCTTTTTAAATATATTGTTCTTGTCTTGTCCATTGGATGCATGGAGCCATTTTACATTTTATCTGCTTAATGTCTTTTGTGCTTAGATCTAACTTTATGCAGCAAACTTAAAGATATTTTGTAGCCATTATTGATGTTAGGGCTACTTGGTATGCGTAGCTAAAGTGATCTTTTACGACGAAAGAATCATACTAACAACTACGCTGCCAAATTTCCAATCCCAGGAAATAATGAAGGAGGCCCAAGTCCTTCATCTCAAACTACTTTGGAAGATCAGCCTTGCATGAGTGTATCAACAGTTCATCACCTGTCAGAATCAAATCATCTACATAATGTACAATGATCAACAAATTACTCTCCACCACAATCTGGTATAGGTTCAGATCCACCTCACTCTTGGAGAATCCAAGTCCGGTGAAATAACTGTCTATCCGTGTGTACCAAGGACGAGGTGCTTGTTTCAACCCATACATTGCTCTTTTGAGCTTGCACACATGCGACTTGCTGCTGGAGATATCGAAACCTTCAGGCTGCTCTATGTACACCTCCTCCTCAATCACTCCATTGAGTAACATAGTCTTCACATCCATCTGATGAATATGCCACCCCATCTGTGCTGAGAGAGCAAGAATCGTCTGTATGGAAGAATACCTTGCGACAGGTGCAAAGGTTTCCTCATAATCGATCCCCTCAATCTATGAGAAGCCTAGGGAAAAAAATCTTGCCTTGTACTTCTCCACACTCCCGTCAGCTGCTTGCTTCACTTTGTAGATCCATCTCGAACCTACCACTGATTTCCCTTCCGGCCTTGGGAAAATCTCCCATCCACTGTTTCTGACAATCGAATCATACTCTTCCACCATGGCATCTACCCATGAGGGTCCTCCACAGCTTCCTCGAAAGAGGATGACTTTGTCATGATACACTTGCTCATCAAAGCCATGTATCCAGTATATCGGCCAGGTGACTGTCTCTGTCTGTGCTGTGATGTATGTGCTCCTACAATATTCTCTGCATCAAGATTTATTCGCTCAGCTTCTGTAGTGCGCTTCCGCCCTCTGATGGTTGGTGCTTCATGAGTGGTTTCTTCCACTCCATGAACCTAATCTTGTGGCTGATCCACATCTTGAGGCTCATACTTAGGAACTAATATCTCCTCATCTGCATGCAAGTGTGGCTCCCTCTCAAGCGAACACTTCATGTCTTTCTCCTCATGAAATTTGATATCCTGTCGCACAACAGTCTTCCGATTGTCTGGAAAATACACACGATAGTTGTGGGGTGTATGAGTGTACCCCACAAATATCCCAACCTCTGCGGTCAGCTCCAGCTTCTTCCTGGTATCCTTCATCACATGAATGTAAACAGGTGAGCCAAAAATCCTCAAATGAGAAATATCAGGCCTCTTACCTGAAAAAGCCTCCTCGGGTTTACTCATGCCAAGTATCCTATGAGGACAACGGTTTTGCACATAAACCCCAGTATTGCTTGCCTCAGCCCACAAGTGTATGGGAAGGCCCTGATCATGCAACATCGCTCGTGCAGCACCCACGATCGTTCTGTTCTTTTGCTTCGCGACCCCATTCTGATGTGGGTTATGAGGCGCTATGAGCTCTCTTCGAATTCCTTCTGCGCTGCAAAAGTCTTTGAATTCGCCAGAGATGAATTCACCACCATTGTCGCTCCTAAGAGCCTTCACCTGCTTCCCTGATTATTTCTCAACTAGTGCCTCGAACTCACAGAAATTTGAGTATATCTCGCTCTTCTTCTGCATGAAGAAGATCCAGCACTTCCAAGAAAAATCATCAACAAAGATCACATAATACCTGTGCTTTGCTGTCGAAGCTACTGAGAAAGGTCCACACACGTCTGTGTGAATTCTCTCAAGGATCGTCATGGCGTGACTATCCTTCTCATGAAAGGTGGCTTTCACAAATTTTCTCAAATTACATCCCTTACACTGATCTGACTGCGCAAGTGTACCTTTGGGAAGCTCTGTAGAAATCTGCTGCAAAATTTTCAAAGCGCCATGGTGAAGATGACCCAATCTCTTGTACCATAGCTCGCCTTCATCCTGGCTCACCACTCCTTCTGCCTTGCTTGCCATTGCTGCGCAGCCATCTACCTACAATTGATAAAGGTTCTTAACTCGAACCCCTATCCTCCAGGTTTCACCAGTTGCCTTACTGCGTAGGAAAGCCTTTCCCTCGCTAAAGACAACATCATATCCCTTGTCTTCCAACATAGCCACAGAGATAAGATTATTCTTCAATCCTGGAACATGCATGACTTCAATACGAAGGGTTTACCAGACTCCCTCTCAAAGAAAATGGTACCGATACCGGTGACACTGTATCTACCATCATCGCCCATCTCGATGTGCACTCCAATATCTTTCTCATCTAGATCAGTAAACAAATATTTGTCTCCGGTCATGTGAAAAGACGCAACACTGTCAAGAAACCACATTGAACCCATCATAATTGAGACCAAGCATGCGATCAATGAAAAATCTAGCTCAAACTGTGAGGCTAAGGCCTCTCCAGCTGTAGATCCAGCAACCTGCTTATTTTTCTTCTTCTGTGGACAATTGGTGGCATAATGTCCGTGTTGGTGACAGTGAAAGCACTTCACCTTGGACATGTCCTACTTCTTTCCTTTCGCACCGGACTGAGAAGCATTATTCTTGCTCTTCCCCTTCCTTGCTTTGGCAGCCAAAGCGCAATTTTATTCATCTACATTCTTCGATGAAGATCCATCCCTGGTACTCCGCCTTATCTCCTCCTACACAAGATCCGACCAAAGTCGCTCCCATCCTGGCAGTTTCTCCTGACCATTGACAGAGTCCTGATAGGAATGACAACTCTTTGGAAGCCCAAGGAGAGCCAAGCTCACCAATTCCTCTTCATCTACAGTAACCCCCACACTTCCCAGCTCATCCCTGCACTGGAAAAACTCCGTGAGGTACTTGGGTATACTGTCACCTTTCTCCATTTTTATATTCTTGAGCTTATCCTTGAGCGCCAACTTCCTCTGGTCGCTCTTGCTTTGGAACAAATCTGTCAAAGCTTTCCAAATCAAAAATCGAGAAGCTTTACCATGAAGGTTGGACACTATGTGATCCTTCACACCTTCCAACAGAATCCTTCGACATTTCACTGTCTTCTTTTGCCATGCGTCAAGTGCGGCAACATCGCTAGAAGCAGGTTTTGGAATTTCTGCATCTATGAACTCCTTCAAACCATTGTCCTCCAGCACTGCCTCCATCCTGTCCTTCCATGAAATATAATTCGAGCTTCCATCAAGGGCATACTCCAATCGCAATCCGTTGAAAGACATCTCAACTTTGACACCAAGAAAACACTACTGCAAATTCGAATTCCACCAGCACAAAACTCAATCGCTTCAATGCTTTGCAATTGCTCCAATGATCAATATCGCTCTGATAACATGTATACATTATATAATTGATATGTTATACATCCGATATTCTCTTGAACACACACTATTTTAACTTCATGCACAATACATAATCTCTTCTACTATTCATCATTACTTGCAGAAATAAAATCAATTGCATGCACACATTAAAACCATAAAAATTCACACATATGAACACAGTAATTTATGGGAAAGCTTAAAGCTGAAAGCCCCCAAATATCTATATATTATATGTCATAGAGATCATGTAAAAATCATCATACAAAACTCCTCACAATATCTCAGTACAATCTCCAATTGCTACACACTAATCAGGTCCGATCTAGCAAATCCCATGCACCGATCTCTACCACCTGCTAGCCTGCCTCTACTACGCAATCACTGCTGAAGAATGGCTCTGAATGAACTCGAATTGGTCCAGCCTTGCTCACACAATCCTCATTGGCATCTCCAACCATTGTGTGTTGCAAATCATGCAACACTATAGTCACAACTGATAGTCAACCTACTCTTTCACCTACCTCTTCACTGGTCTCCACTGAAACTGTGCATGCACTGTAGTTAACTGATGTTTTCTTCAGTTGATTAATGAGTTAATAATTAGTGAATTAATTAATAATTAATTCACACCACTCTCACTAGTTTATCAATCAGTTAGACTAGATACAACTAGCTCAACTATGTTTAACTGAGTTAAACTGAACACAACTCCACCAACTACCTCAATAACTCCACCAAACTCTGTCACATGAGTTCTAACTAAAGTCTCCATGCAATAGCACCAATTAACCCTCAGGAATAGCATAATTCCTTCTGTCAGCTCCTATGCCACATATGTGCACTTAACTGAAGTGCTCCAAGAGAATAAGATAATGTTTATAGTCCAAATATTATTAAGAGCTAATAATATTCGACATATCTATTTTTAGACTGGCAATCTAAAAATAGATTCTGCCCAATATGTATAAAAATAGAAGTCCATCTATTTTTCCAACTTGAATAACCATCCACAAATAGCATCCTGCAACTCATAGAATATGATTGACATGTCTAAAAATAGACATAGTCTAAAAATAGACTTGCGCCAAAAATAGACTGCGGGCCCACTTAGTGAAGGCGACTCTTTTCACTAAGCTCATCATCTTGTTGCAATATCAACACCAAGAACTATTTCTTACAATGGAGTCATACTCCTCCACCATGGCATCTACCCATGTGGGCTCCTGCATTGCTTCTTCAAAAGAATATGGCTCTGTCATGACACACTTGCTCATAAGAGCCATGTATCCAGTAAATCGGTCAGGTGATTTTCTTTGTCTATGCTGTGATGTAGGGAATCCTACATTCTCTGCCTCATCAAGCTTCAGTCTCTCAGCTTTTGTGGTATGATTTCTGCCTATTTTGATGTTTGGTCCTGCATGAGTGGACTCCTCCACTCCATGAATCTCCTCCTGTGGCTGATCCACATCTAGAGGCTCATCTTTGGGAACAAGAAGTTCCTCCTCTGCATGCAAGTGTAGCTCCCTCTCAAGCGAAAACTTCATGGCTTTCACCTCATTGAATTTTATATCCCGTCGCACCACAGTCATTCAAATTTTTGGAAAATACACACGATAATTATGGGGTGTTTCTGTGTACCCCACAAATATCCCAACCTCTGCAGTCGGCTCCAGCTTCTCCTTAGCATCCTTTGTCACATGAATGTAAACATATGAGCCAAAAATCATCAAATGAGAAATATCAGGCTTCTTACCAGTAAAATCTTCTTCAGGTGTACTCATGCCAAGTACTCTATGAGGACAACGATTTTGCACATAAACCATAGTGTTGCATGCTTCCGCCCACAAGTGCATCGGTAGGCCCTGGTCATGCAGCATAGCTCGTGCAAAACCCACGATTGTTCTGTTCTTCCTCTCTGCGACCCCATTCTGTTGTGGGTTATGAGGTGCTATGAGTTATCTTCGAATTCCTTCTTTGCTACATAAGTCTTTGAATTTGTTAGAGATATATTCACCACCATTATTGCTTCACAAAGCCTTAAATTTCTTCCCGACTCCTTCTCCACCAATTCTTTAAACTCACAGAACTTTGAGAAATTTTCACTCTTCTTCTGCATGAAGAAGATCCAACATCTATGAGAATAGTCATAAAAAAATATAACATAATACCTGTGTTTTGCTGTTGAAGCAACCGAGAAAAGTCCACACATGTTTGTGTGAATTCTCTCCAGGATCATCGAAGCACGGTTCTCCTTCTCATGAAAGCTGGTCTTCACAAAATTACCCATAGTACATCCCTTGCACTAATCTGACTATGCAAGAGTACCCTTGGGAAGTCCAGTAGAAATCTGCTGCAAAATCTTCAAAGCACCATGGTGAAGATGGCCCAATTTCCTGTGCCATAATTCTCCCTCATCCCAGCTCACCACTTCTTCTGCTTTGCCCATCATTTCAGTGTAGCCATATACCTCTAGCTTGTAGATATTCTTAACTTGAATCCCTATCCTCTTGGTTTGACCCGTTGTTTTATGTTGCAGGAAAGATTTTCCCTCCCTGAAAACAATGTCATAACCTCTGTCTTCTAGCATTGCGACCGAGACCAAGTTCTTATTCAGACCTGGAACATGCATAACATCTTTCAATAGAAATGGTTTACTTGAATCCCTCTCCAAGGTAATGGTACCAATTCCAGTCACACTGTATCTACCATCATCACCCATCTCTATATGCATTTGGAGATCCTTCTCCTCCAAGTAACTAAACAACCCCTTGTCTCCCATCATATGGAAAGACACAACACTATCAAGATACCACACCAATAACATTGAGCTTGAAACCAAGAATGCGATCAAAGAGAATTCAAGTTCAAATTTTGAGGCTAAGGCCTCTCCAGCTGCAGCTCCAACAACCTTCTTTTTCTTCTTTTTCTGTAGACAGTTAGTGGCGAGATACCCATGTTCGTGACAGTGAAAACACTTCACTTTGGACAAATCTAGATTCTTCGCTTTAGCCTCGGATTTTGGATGGGATTTCTTCTCGTTCCCTTTACTTGATTTGGTAGCCAAAGAGAAATTATCTTCATCATCATTCTTCGATGAAGAGCCATCCCTGGTACTTCGCCTTATCTCCTCTTGCACAAGATCTGACCAAAGTCTCTCCCAACCCGGTAGTTTCTCCCGTCCATTGTCAGAGTCTTCGTAGCTATGCCAACTCTTCGGAAGCCCAAGGAGAGCCAAGCTCACCAAGTCATCATCATAAACAGTAATCCCAACACTTCCTATTTCCTCCCTACAGTGAAAAAACTTCATGAGATATTTTGGAATATTGTCACCCTTCTCCATTTTTATTTTTCTGAGCTTATCTTTCAGTGCCAACTTCCTCTAGTCACTGCTGCTTTGGAAAAGATCTGTCAAAGCCTTCCACATTGAAAATGGAGTGGATTTCCCGTAAAGTCTTGACACAATATGGTCCTTCACACCTTCCAACAAAATTCTTCTTGTCTTTGCTACCTTCTTTTGCCATGCGTCAAGTCCTGCAACATCGCTAGAAGCAGGCTTAAGAACATCGCTATCGATGAACTCCTTTAGCCCATTATCTTCAAGCACCGCCTCCATCCTATCCTTCCAGGCTATGTAATTCGAGCTACCCTCAAGGGCATACTCCAATCGCAACCCATTGAAATACATTTCAATGAATACTCAACTGTCGCACCAAGAAATTTTTGCAGCAAATTCGAATTATCCACTAGCACAAAACTCAGCAATTATTAACAATTGCAATCTCCAGTAATCAATACTACTTCGATAAAATTTATAAATTTATTAATACTAATGTATTACCAGATTGTCCTGATCTAACAACATTTATCTTCTTGCTAAATACAAAATCCTTCCACTATTAAACTTGCGGAAATTTAAAACTCAATTGCAAACACATGTGAATAAATTCAATCGCACATAACATAGTTGTTTAATAGGAAAGCTTAAAGATAAAAACCCCAACTATCATATATTATGTATATCAATGTAATCATGTAATAATCTCATACAAAGCTTAGTACACCAAGCTCTTAGTACAGTCAACAATCATTAAACACTGTCATGCAGAAATTTGCATCTCCATGCACCAATTTCTTGCCTCCTGATAGCCTGCCTCACTGCGCAATCCATGCTGAAGAAGACCTCTGAATTAATTTGAATTGGCCTTGCCTTGATTGAGAAATCCTTATTGGCAATTCCAATTTGTGTCAGATGCATTTAATGCATCACTATAGTCACAACAGATAGTCCATATTACCCTTTCACCTTTCTCTCCACTAGGTCTCCACTGGAACTGACATGCACTGTAGTTAACTGTTGTTTTTGTTAAATTTTTATTGAGTTATTAGTTGTGAATTAATTAACTAATTAATTCACTTAACTCTCACTAGTGTATCTTTCAGTTAGACTAGATACAACTAGCTCAACTGAGTTTAACTCCATTAATTGAGTTAAACTAAATAAAAACTCCTGTAACTACTCTTCCAACTCTGTCATAACTTTTCCACTTCAGTTCTAACTGAGTCCTCCATGCATGAGCCACCAATAAACCCTAGGAATTGTGTAATTCCTTCATCCCACTAATTTTCCAAATCTGTTCACTAAAATAAAGTGCTCCAAGATAATATGTTTATGTTTATTGTCAGATTATTATTAAGAGCTAATAATAATCGACATGCATCTATTTTTAGATTGACGATCTATAAATAGAATTCGCCCAATATTCTAAAAACAAAATTTCCTCTATTTTTCACATTTAACCAACCATCTACAAATAGCATCCTGAAACTTATTGAATATGCTCACCATGTCTAAAAATAGACATACACCTAAAAATAGCCTGTGAGCCCCACTTAGTGAAGGTGCTTACTTTTCACTATGCTCATCATCTTGTTGAATCTCAACACTCCCTACCAACAAGATAGGGATTATCCTCCACCCCGATCCTGCCTCTTGTTGGGAAAAATACTGAGAGGGGGGGGTAGTAACTGTATCATTTACCGCATATTCAAAATCTTTACTTTTTCATGCCCAAAACCCATACGCTACTTTTTCTCGCCAACTAGCGTATACACGCGTGGGACATTCCCTATAAACTCGCGTATACACAGAGATCTAATTATGTCATTAATTCTTCACTTATATCATTCCATCATTCATTCATCATATGTTTAATAAACAGTAAACATGTGCAGTAAGAACAAAATAAACCATCACAAAAAGCATCACACAAGAACACCAGGATTTTTAGGTGGAAACCCAAGTCGGGAGAAAACCACCGCTGCCGTTTGCTCAGCCTTCAATAATTTATTATAGAGAAAACATCTTACAACATATGTGCTGGTGCAGACTCCTACTAGCACGCAGGCACCCACCTGCGCTCGTTTACCAGCCTCTCCTGGAAGGGAGCTCCAACCCCGATCCGGCTAATGTACCTCCCCTCTCCCGGAAGGGAGTTGTAACCCCCCGATCAAGGCTAACCCTCAAGACTCTATGGACCATGTTTCATCAATTCTACATCACTAGATCCAAAGCTTCCTTTAGACACTACTTACAGCCACATTTCGTCATATTTTCTACCGGACCTGCATCAATTCATTTAAGCTCAATCATACATCAAACTGAAACTTATCAATTCAGACAACACAGAACTGTAGAATACATCATTCACAGACAAATAGTAACACAAATGGTAATTGCATTAGACATTTGCACCCTTGCTTCAGCCGAACTTATTGTACACGCGTTTCCTTTTCATCGATGTCGCGTATATACGCGCTTCCATTCACATAAACTACAACAGATACTTCGTATACATGATTCAATTTCATTGTGCATACGCGTTTTTTCGCGCGATAGTGACGCTTCTTCCGTGGCGAACTAGCGTATAGATCTTCAATCGCCATAGCAACATTCTTCGATCGTATATTCACGTTTTTACCTTTACTTCAGACAGATGTTCACCTTATCTCAGATCTAATCATTCCATAAACAGATCTAGCAGATACAAATACATTCCAGATCTAGATTCCCTTCTTCATCATTTCTTCATTGGTGCATCATGCATTCAGATCTATCATTCAACTATAACCCTTTCCATTCAGATATTCTTCAGACAGAAGTATTCAGTCAAGCTCAGACATCTTGCACCCACACTCATGATTTTCACAATGAATTTCTTCTCTTTATATAGGTTTTCCCTTTTTCAATACCATGAGCACCTTTTTCAATACCATGAGCCAAAACAATACCATGAGCCCATTTTTCAATACCGTGAGCCAAAACAATACCATGAGCCCAAAACTACATTACTTCCGATGGTATTCCTAGACGGGGTCATTTAGACGAATCATTACCCAATACAATGGGTCAATACCATGGTGGTTACCCCTGGTTTTGCACTTTATGAGCACTTTTGCATACGCGACTTGTAACGTTGTTTCTCGCGTGCATACGCGACTTCCCTTAGACAGATCCACGTATGCCTTGAGACATACTCTTTTCATCATAGATCTAGCATATATTGAATTCCTTTCTTCATTCTCTTCTGTACTTACTGAAGATACATCAGATTTACTTCATCAAGAACATATTCTATCAAGCATAACTTCATCAAGTAAGTTGCCATCATCTTCGTCAAGTGGGTTTCCATTTAAGGACAACACTCAGCATCATATTGTTTAACAAACATCATTTCACATCAGATTTACATCATTTACCAAGTCCATCAGGTCAAGAATAACTTCATCAGGTGGATTGCCATCAAGGACAACACATGTCAACAATCTTATGTCTTCATCTTCGTTCAGTGGGTTGCCATCAAGGACAACACTCTGCATCATATTGCCAACACCTCTATGGTATTCGAATTTTCTCCTGCCGAGTGCCTTCGTTAGAATATCTACATCCTGATCTTCTGTAGGAATGTACTGAAGCAACATGATCTTCCGCTACACACAATATCTGATATGATGATACCTGATATCAATATGTTTAGATCTATCATGAAAAATAGGATTAATCGAGAGTTTAATGCAACTCTGATTATCACAATGTATCACTGTAGGATATAAATGTGAACTGGAAAAACCAACCATGGTCTTCCTCATCCAGATAGCCTCACATGCAAAGGACTCTGTTACGCGGTATTTTGATTTCGTTTAACTCAGCACAGCTTTCGTATCTTTGTTTCAAATGGTAACGAAGAAACCATCGTAGATCCCATACTAAAACCTCTGATGTTTCTATCTAATAACAAGCAACTTAATCGCATCCGTGAAGCTACAAATCTACTCTACTCATCCGCTAGCCTACAAGCTATACACCATGTTCTAGATACCCTCAGAAATGTTCGTCGTCTCCAAAAGAGCTTGGTAGGCTTAACCATCACTTGTGAAAGTTGGTTCACCGCATAGCATATGTCTGGTCTTGTATTAACTAAATACATGAGCGAACCCACCAACTGTCGATAAATAGTGGCATCCACTACCTCTACCGATGTAGCATCCTCTTTCCTCCAATTTCCTGGAAGAGGAGTGTCGATAGGCTTGTAGCCTTGCATGTGAAACTTCTCCAGTATCTCCAGCATACTTGCTCAAGACACAAATAGTTCACCTTCTCACCCCATATTTCCAAGAAAAGAAATAATGAAGGAGGCCCAAATCCTTCATCTCGAACTCCTTTGCAAGATCTACCTTGCATGAGTATATCAACTGCTCATCACCTGTTAGTATTAAATCATCAACATAAATAATAATGATTAAAAGCTTACCCTCCACCACAATTTGGTACAGGTTTGCATCTGCCTCACTCTTGGTGAAGCCAAGTCCAGTGAAATAGTTGTTGATTTGTGTGTACCAAGCACGTGGTGCTTGCTTCAGCCCATACAACACTCTTTTGAGTCTGCACACATGCGACTCGCTGCTGAAGATCTCAAATCCTTCAGGCTGCTCAATGTACACCTCTTCCTCATTGATCCCATTAAGGAACACAGTCTTAGAAGAGATGTAAAATTTAATGAAAATATATCGACCTGCAAGCCTAGTTCGATGGGTGTGCCACCTTTGGCCTACGAGCCTGATTCGACATATGTGCCACCTCTATCTATCTCTTATATTTTTGATAGCATTCCTTCTAGTTCAGATGATGACAACGAGGATGAAAATACTCCTCCACCTCCTCAATATCTTCCTTCAGCTCCACAGCTTCCAAAATGGGTCCGCTTTACTCGGGATGTAGCAGGTTCTCTTGCAGGTGACCCTGTAGATCAACTTCATACACATTCTTAGTTCGAAAAATCCTCTTCCTTATTGGCTTAAGTTTCAGAAAATCCTAATCTAGACACCTTTGAAGAAGCTTTAGGTCATCCAAATTGGGATGCAGCTATGAATGAAGAATACCGTTCCTTATTGAAAAACAGTACTTGGGATCTTGTTCCTCTTCCAAAGGGAATAAAAATTGTCAAATACAAATCGATTTACAGAACAATGTTTGGACCCGATGGAAAAGTGAATAAACATAATAATCAGTAGATCATGTCCACAGTTCAAAAATTACCAAAAATGAAAGTGCTAAAAAATGTTTGTAACCTGAGCGACCGGAAAGGTCTTGTTGCTGTGATTCTGGCACTATGAATGGTTCGCAAAATAGAGATTGTATGCAAAAGTTATGAAGGTTTGAAAAGCACAGTAAACTCCAAAAAAATGACTTTGACCAAGTTTGAATTTACTAATTTGAAAAATTTAAAAGAGAATATTCCAGGGAACATTCCTAGAATATTCCTCAAAATATTCCCTAGAATATTCCTCAGAATATTCTATCAAGGCCAATCAAATTTCAACATATGGCAACGCTGGATTTGTTGATGGTTTGACTTGTTGAAGTTTGGGCCTATCAGTGGATGCCACGTGGAAGGCTCGGAGGCCTCCACATGGCCCCAGGCTGAGGAGTAATGGCATATCAATTTTTTTTTTGAGTTAACAGGAATTGAACCACGGACCTCCCGCCTGACAATGGAGCGCTCAACCATCGCTCCACCAGTTAGTCCTTGTTATCTATTGGATTATGCGCATATATAAATCTTTACGGATGTGCGAATGGAGGAACGGGAAGGGCCAGCCCCCAAGGGCTAGCCCCTACCTCATGCGACCAACCCCAGTGTCCAGGTGCTTAAAAGAAATGGAGGAAATATTGTTAATGAAGTTTAATAAACCACTAATACGTGGTTAGCCACTAACTTCGTCATTAGCGCTTAAAAGAAATGAAGGCAATATTGTTAATGAAGTTTAATTAACCACTAATACGTGGTTAACCACTAACTTCATCATTAGCGCTTAAAGTGCGCTTAACAGTAAACCAAGCTTATCCGCCCATTTAATACACATTTAAATTAATCTAATTTTGGTTTAAGATTAGAAAAAATTATGGTGGGTGCACCATATTTTGTGAGAATGACCAACTTAACTGGAGTTAACTCTAGTTCTCCACATTTAGTGGAGTTTTTTAAGGGATATTGAGCAGTTTACTGTTTTGGCCATAACTCCTTGGATATTCGACCAATTTTGATGGATAAATACTCAAATTTGGGTATTATCAACATTATAAACACATTGGAAAAGGTTTCAGAGCCATCAGAGGTCACTTTGTGTAGTTTTTTCTTCAGGAGAGGCTAAGGAGCCACTAGGGCGACTAGGGTGTTTTAAGTGTATTGGGCATCCATTGTCTGTTTTCTGCAAATGAATAGTCATCCTGAATAATTCAAGCATTCTGAAGTTTTTTTATACAGAGAAAAACCATTTTAGGCTTTTATTCACATGTACTTACCATTTTTTAGCAATAAGATATGAGGGACATGCCATTGGGAGGTGGACAAGCAGATGTAGCCCAGTAGGGGTGAACTGCTTCATCAAATTTGCTGGGTATTGTTACATGTGATGTTTATTTCTCTGTTATTTACTATTGTACAGTGTTATACAAGCAATTTAAATGCTTTAACCTCACATATAAATCTATCTAACTAATTTAAAACCATTTGTTTCACCTACAAACTTCAGTAAACCTTATGCACACAATTTAATTATTGTTTGGATACTTAGCACAACAAAACTAATACATTCCATTCAGATCACATAAAGCTCTCCTTTTTGCTAAAGGATTTTCCCAAGTTGAAGGAATTGACAATACTGAAACCTTCTCCCCCGTTTCCAAAATGAATTCTATCCGCCTTATTCTTTCCCTTGCTACCTCCTTTAAATGGGAATCCCATCAGATGGATGTTAAATACGACTTCTTACATGGGGATTTTCATGAAGAAATATACATGGAACAACTCCTTGGCTTGATCCAAAACAAATCTAACCTTTTTTGTTGCCTTAGGAAGTCTCTTTATGGTCTCAAACAAGCCCATCGGGCTTGGTATTCCAAAATGGATAGCTTTCTCTTAGATAATGGATTTTCTAGATGTCATTTCAAAAAAACTATCTACACCAATAAAGTGGGTAAGTCCTTAATCATACTTTCTCTTCATGTTGATGATATTATCCTTACTGGTAATGATCCCAACCATATAAACCATGTGAAGTCTAGCCTAAAAAGAAGTTTGAAATGATCTAGACTTAGGACACTTGCATTATTTCCTTGGTCTTAAACTCTTGTAATCCAAATAAGGTATTACCCTTTCACAGTCCAAGTATGCCTGTGATCTTCTACAGCAATTTCACATGGAAGACTGTAAGTCAACCCCTTCTCCCTTTCGGTCTGGAGTCAAGATTTCAGTCACTTGTACTTCCCCTGAAGTTGATGCTACCTTATACCGCCAACTTGTTGGTAAAATTCTGTATCTAGCCCATACCCATCCCGACCTTTCCTTTATCATTGGTCTTGTTGCTCGGTTTATGCACAAACCTCATGAAAGTCACTAAAAATAAGCTAAAATAATACTTCAATATATTTGAGGTACAATTTAGTTTAGGATTCATTACAGTGCAGGAGCATCTCCATTGTTGCTTGGTTTCACTGATTCTGATTGGGCTGGTGACCTTGGTGACTAAAAGTCTACTACAGGCTATGTATTCACTCTTGGTTTAGGACACATTACATGGTATTGTAAGAAACAAAGTGTCATCTCTATTTCTTTGGCAGAAGCAGAGTATCGTGGTGCAGTTGAAGCTAACAAGAAAGTCTTGTGGCTTCGTCAGATCCTGACCAAATTTTGTCTTCATCAACAACATCCAAATACACTTTGGTGTGATAATCAGAGTGACATTCACCTATGCAAAGATCCAGTTCAACATCAATGCATGAAACACATTGAGCTACACATACAATTCATCAGAAAGGTCATTCATGGTCATGTTATTGAAGTGCAGTATTGGTCAACCAATGATCAAGTTGCTGATATCTTTACAAAGGATCCCACGGAAGAAAAGTTTACCAAACTTCAATCTATGCTTGGAGTTCAGGAAATTTATCATTAAGGGGGGATAGGCTCTAATGCCTCCTTCCTTTTCCTATTGTGTTGCCTTTGTAAATCCTTCAATCCTATCCCAAGCTGTTCTTAAGGGGGGATTTTAGGATATTATGACACATAGGAAATAGTCTCCTATTGTGTCACCTTTGTAAATAATTCAATCCTATCCCAATTTGATCTTAAGGGGGGATGTTAGGATATTCTGACACTTGATCTATGGCTTAGCACCCGATTGGTCCATGATCTCTATTTAAAGAGCATGGAGGGTCATTTGTCTGGTAACCATTTATGAGAGAAGCTTATGTAATTTTTCTTTCTTTATATTAATAAATTTCTTGAAGTGGCCGCGTTGGCTCATGCCGTGGACTATTTCCCTCTTTGAGGGTTTAACCATGTCAAATATTGGAGTAGTGATATGCGATATGTTTGTGAGCAACAGCCTTTTGTGTTTGATATAAGGAACTTACCCTGTAAATTCCTACACCTTCCACTACTAGTAATGAGGACGAGAGAATAACCAACTTGTGGTTATGATTGTGTGATGCTGAAGTGATAAGTATATTTGCAATCTCAAGCATTGAATCGAATAATGTGGAGGGACTAAGGTCATCTCACCTAATGTAAATAGGCCATCCTTGGAACCGTAGGATACCAGTCTCCCAAACACGAGTGGAGTTATAACTGATGTTCTCCAATTCGACTTATTTATCCCCGACGTTCTACTTCTTGAAAATTTGAACCACCTGCAACCAATTCCACCCAAATTTGAATTTTTTCATGAAGTGTATGCATGGGTAGAGCACCAGATTCATTTGGAATTCTGTTATGTCCACGTTTAGGGTGTCATCAAACCGAAGGGAAACAATCAACAAATATATGACCTGGGAAACTAGTCTATTGAGGTTGGTGTACGTGGGCCTGAAAATATCATATATTTCCTCATTTTCAAGATTCACGACCATGTCAGTGTGCTCCAAGAGCGAGTGGGTGGAGAGAACATTTTTGTAGGGATCTACCATGAATGTGGAAACTTTAGGTGAAGGTTATACTGTGAAACCAAACATCGATTTCTTGCCATAGTCTACTGGAAGTCTCTCAAGGAGGAGGGATCCAAGGCTGGATCTGATTACTGCACCCATTGTGTTGAATACCAGGGAACCTTATAGGGCAGTGTAGTTGTCAGAAAACTTTCGAATGTGGTCTAGGAAGAGATCCACAATTTATTTTCCAATGGTATAACAACTTCATGAAAAGTTTTTGGTAGCATATTCTTTGTCACTGATAAGATCTAAGCTTATCAATAGTCTCTATATCCCACGGTCAATAGTCTCCGTCACCACACTTCAATGGCACCATGCTTCCACTACCAACCATGCTTGGCTCACCACTAACACTAGGCTTACACATATATCAGTGGCTCACATGAATCTACAACCACTACTCCTCTCCTCCACATGCAATAGGTTCACCAACACATGCTTTGTGCTCCTACAAGTTCCAAAAACGTCACCGATCAACACCTTTGTTAGCGCACCCAAAAACTATAGCAATGAACTCAGCCTTATGCCACAACTCTCACCCTTCTCTAATTTTTCTGGTCAATGCAAAACGATCTCTCTGGTGTGCCCAACTCAGCTTCATAGACACCAATAACATCGTAGCAAACTCAATCCCCTAAGATGATCGATTCAATTCGATCCTACAGATTGGCCACACCTCTAGACATCATATCACCTCAAAAAAAGGACTTCACACCATGCCAGACAGAATTCACGCCTGAAGCACTCCAACATAGAGATCCATACACAGGTCTCGACTCCAACATAGTAAGCCACTACAAAACTATGTATTTGATATCTCCCTCATTCACGCCGGGTTCACCACAATAGTAACAATTGTATCACCACAGAAGTCTAACATTGATTTCCTCTCACTGGAAGATCTCTAATTCCAAGGGCACCGGAGCAGATCTACGCTCACCAAGAGCATTCACCAAAAAATTGAAATGTGTTGACATAGATCTGTGGAAAGCGTTCACCAAAAGCGAACTTTTTTCACTAACCATCGTTTTTCTACTAACACCATGGAAACCACCGCACGAATAGGCCACTCCACGAAGCAATGGATTTTTGAATCATAGGAAAGGTGGATCATCGATTCATAGGAACACAGAATGGATCAGACAGGAACACACAAACATAGAACGCATGCTGCTCCACAATCCACATGAAGAGAGCGTTCACCAAAGAAAACACTATCACGCTGGCACATATCTCCACAACCTCCACACGCCCAAGCACAACTCCATAGGCAGAACTCCTCAACTACAATTCTATTTTCAAAACATTGTCTTAGGGATACACACTTTCTCACACTTACACATGGAAAGTCTTTCCCCAATCAAGGAACATAGGGATGGGTGTGGAGACTATGTTATGTTTAAATTGTAATCATACTAGGAATCGAATATGTTCATGTAATATTCTAGCTTATATATACATAATGTTCAATATTATAGGGTACCCCTATAGTGCACTACCTAGTAGCCACCTCTAAGATCCTAGCTATTCTGATGCCTTCACACTAGTCACATAACCCTCACGTCTAGTTTTATGAATCTCAATCTCAACCTTGCTCTGATACCAACTTAAAATTAAGAATATAGAAACTATAATTTAAATGGACATCTCTACACTACAAGGAAAGACCCTCTAGCGGATGCTTTTAAAGAGCCCCTTATAAAAATACCCCAGACATTTGTTTCTAGCAGAGGTTACTAGAGGAGGTTGGCGAGTGGAGGTTTTTGTAGATGTTTCTTGTCTGGTGCGCTAATCATCCTAAAACACACCGATGCGTTCAACAAGAGAAAGCACCGATGCACATAAAGCATTGGCACACTAGACACCGTGCGCTTTATACACACCTTCACTAGTGCATCTTAGTGCTGTAGTGCACTGGTGCTTTACAAATCTTCCACACCGGTGCACCATAAAACCCATGCTAAAAGAGAAACCGCCTAGTGCGGTCTTAAGCAACTGCACCGGTGCGCCTATAAAACCCCGTGCACCGGAACAAGGTTAAATAAAAAAACTAAATTACGGCCAAAAAACCGAATTTTTCACTTTTCTCAGTGCTCCAGAGCTCTCAAGCACTAGTGCAATTTATCCTTGTCTGAGCCTCCTTGACATCGGTGCTCCCATTGCACCCATTGCATGCACTGCTGCTGTGCATTTCCCACCGATATCCAGCTTGAATTTTGCAAAACGGTGGACAACCAAATGTATAAGTATTTTTCTTGTTTTTCCATAATTAATCCTTTTAGCAGATTAGAATTTCAAATTACCTTAAAATTAACCATTTAAAAGAAGAAGAAAAAAATTGTCGCACGGTGCGCTCGAGCCGTTCGGCTCGCACCAGTTCGCGGTGCTTCCTGTAAATTCAAAGGCCGCATAGAAACTGGTGCTAACGGCATCTGCACCAGTTCTGGGGTGGTACCGAAAGGCGCACCGTGTTATTTTAAATTTTTTTAAAAAGTTCGGTGTGGTCGGTTACCCCGCTGCACCGTTGACCATGTGGAATAGTGGAAATAAGGTGTGTTGACTTAAATATCTGCTCCGGGGCGGGTATTTTTGTAATTACACCACATTTTTCATTTATACAGGGTCAACAGTTCAGCCTGGTAAAATACCAAACTGTTGACTATGTAATTATGTCAAGAGGCTGATGTGCTGACCAAACTATACACCCCAGGGCGTAGAGTTTAGTCAGCGCACCACACTCCTGACACCGTACATAGTCAATGGTGTGCTGAAAATTTTCAGGTGCACCACCGCTAGTGCGTTGAATATTATATGGGACACCGCTACTGGTGCACGACAAAAAAAGATGCATCGGAACCAGTTCATGCCTGTTTTTTGTGGCGCACCGACTATTTTTTTTTTCCAAAAAAAACTATACATGTATATTCCTAAATACATGTCTCATTTAATAAAAAAAATTGTGTTGAATATTTCAATGATTCAGAGATGTGAAAGGAGAGAAGAGGGGGAACAACAACAAAAAGCGGACTAGTATAACATGGTTCACCTGTGGGAGGCACGAGAGAGGGAGAGAGATGCGTACCCTCACCCTATTACAGTAGCTACCCAGGGGCTCCTAAGGCAGGTAGGCCTCATCAAGTTCTATGAGGAGGCTACTTCCCTAAAGGGCCATGGTGTGTTTTTGAGACATCTTATCTATAGGTGGAATGCCCACCAACAACCTTTCTGGGATGGTCCTAACCAGTGGTACGTGCCCACTGAGGAGGACGTATATTTCATTACAGAGCTATTGGGAGAGGGGTGGATTTTCCAGCCTTCCTAGCGGTTCTAGTTGGCTATGCAACAGGGAGTTAGTTGGTGTACTCCCAGAGATACATTAGCGCAGATATACTGTCTCCCTCATATTTTCAGGTCTCCGGAGGTCAGTTACATATTGGTGCATTTGGTAGTCAGGAGGTGATGTGCCTCTCAATTTTTATTTCGACCATTTAATGCAACACCAGTGACGGGCAATGCATTAGTTGCTCGCTTCTATATTTTGTTGATTCTTTAGTACAAGAGCCATGACTTATCAGGTGGTCCGCCATTTTTTTGCGGCAGTTCTGTATAACCTTAGATAGATGTCGTGCTCATGCACAAGGGAGGGTCAAATTCCCTTTTGCTTTAGAGATTTTTTGTTTATTTTTTGAAAGGTTTCTAGATACGAGGCCTACTTTTGTTTGACAACCTCATAGGCCGATGTTCGAGGCACGTATGCACATGTGAGGACAGATGATGCCCAAGAGGGGTGAGACTATGTTTTCCACGAGGATATCGCATGATGCACTGGAGTTGCTAGCCAGTGTTGACGAGCATCCCTTCATTATGGTCCGCTGTCCTGATGATGGTTTGGATTGGCGAGGGTGTGCCAAAATCCTCTTCATAGATGATGAGCCACCAGAGGATAGAGGTAATATTACTGTTTTATTTTAATTTATTTTAACATGTTCTTTAACTTGTTTTTATTAAATTGTGTAATGAAATTGTCTAATTATTGTTGTGTACTTGTATATATTTTGCAGACATTGGGTCTTTTTATAGTGAGGACATGTCATCACCCCCACATGATCTAGGTGTGGATCCTAATGATGATCAGGGTATGCCAGATGTCAAGGATCATCAGGAGGCCGGTGTAGAGAGACCTGCTCCTGCTGGTGCACCGGTACCACCTTTTTCTATGTGCGGTAGGCTTGATAGCAGATACAAGATGGAGTTGGGTGACCAACTCACTGCATTGATTGTTGAGGCGAGCATCAGGCTCGCTACTATGAGAGACATACAGGTCGATGGTAGGATGTTACATACGTGGAGAGGCATGCCACGTGACATGCACAGCCTGATGCGGCATGTCGTAGGAGCTACGACCTTAGATACGTGGATGAGGAGGACCATTGCATGTTATAGGCACGGTCGAGATGCAACACATGATCGACAGTGCATGAGCAGCGATGCATCATCTGATGATCGTTCACCTCGCGTCGCGCCAGATGAGCAGTCTCCACTAGCATCGAGAAGCAGTGATCATGGACAGCAAGCTGGACCATCAGCCATGTCCATTTAGCAATGTTGGTGTCCAAGTGTGAATGAATATTAAAACCCTTTCCCACATTAATTATCAATCTGGATGCATACATTATTTCAAGGTAACGCACAAGGTATATACAGGAGCAATGGCACAATCCAATATTGATCACAGATTCAACAATTAAAATATATAGAACTACTGTAATAGTAATTAAAGATAAATTGCAGAATTATAAAAGCATTCACAACAACTAAAGAACATACCATAACAACAGTTAAAATACTCAAACAGAAATTCAAAAGCAACAAAAAGAAATAACACAACACTTGATCAGAAGAGTGGGCCCAACTCTCTGACCAAGGTCGCGGTAGACTCACAACTTACAGAGAGAACGGAAAAATGACTTGCATTCAATTAATTAAAAGTCTTCTGTTACAAAACTTGATCGCTTGCAAGCTAACCCTCTATGATTTCTCCCCTCTCTCTGATTTGTGTCCCTTTAAATATACAAACAACAAAGGGAAATAGACTTATTACAAAATATTAATAATAAAGATGAGATTTGAAATATCTTTCCATCATGATTCAGCTGGCACAAGTCGAATCTGGCAATTACAATTGGGGCAATTTTGGAAAATGACCACAACGGAAAATCTACAAATCTATCCTTCGAAGAACCCTGCATTTATCTCAATCAAGACCGAATTTTGGAAAACATCTCATAAGAAAACTAATTTGGTCCATTCTACACAAAACCCATGTTTCAGATTTTTAGGATTCTTCTTCGTTTCCCAAAAATGTTCAACGAAAAATTGTCTCTTACTATCCCAACGAATTTTTGAGTTGGAATATTTAATTATCATCTAAAGATAAAATCTGAAATATGGAAGAGATCTCGAGGGCTAAAATAGTGAGTGATGTTATAATGAATTCATTAATAAACCATCATTGGAAAAATCATGCACATTAATCATTAATTTATTAAAATAAAGGATAACAAGTATTATTTATCCAAAAGAGCATAAATAATTATGAAATGGAATTATATAATATATTATGATAAATAATGTGATAGAAGAACATTATAAATGGATGTTAAGAAGTGATAATAACAATACAAATCACTGGCCCAACATCTCCCCCAAACTTAACATGTTGCATGTCCTCATGCAACCCAATGCCTCAATATTAATCAAGTTGTAATACAATAATTGAAATGCTCACCCCAGCGCATGATATTGATGGAAGAGAAGGATTCTTCCTAAAACGCTTCCTTAAAATAATTTTTATGTATACTTTTAACCGTATGTATATGAAGTTACAACAAAGTATGATACAAGTAAATACAAACTTCATTACAAACCATATTTTGCTAAAATTTTGTAAGCAAATTTATACTATGTCAATGCTTCTCCAATCCAAAAATCAAATCAATGCAATGAGCAGATTTCAATATATCAACAAAATGGTTTTAGGTAATAATGCATGATTTTTTTTGGAATTAACAAATTATTTTATCTTGAAAATTTATGGGTTTAATGATACATCTTTGTTGTCAAAAAATCAGAAGAATCCAATTAATAGGTTTAAGGATATACACAAATCAATTTTAGGATTGTATACCTTAAATGAGGAAGAAATGAGAAATCATTCATCATGCATAGCAACACTTCCCCCAAATTGAAGAATTAGCATACCCTCATGCTACACTAGAAAACAAATTGGGGTGGTTTCTACAATCATGGTTGAAATCTTTGTTTGGTGTATAACAAAACTAGCTCCAAAAATATAAGAAAAGAGATATCAACACCTTAGAAATAAGCCACTTCGAGGGGGCAACCTCCAATACATTACATGAATGAAAAATTCTTGGATGATACAAATGACAAAACCTCCTTTCTATATATAGGAGTCCATGGGGCCACAATGTAATCCTAGTGGGGCCACAATGTAATCCTAGCCGACCTAACAATAATAATGTAAGGGCACAATAATAACAATATGGGGGTTACAGGGGTACAACAATAACAATAATGGGGGCTACACTAACATAATAAGGGACTACACTATTAATATAGGGACTTAACATGCCCCTCTCCTTCAAACAAGTGTTGTCATCAACACTTGATTATTTCTTGATGTTTCTGTATAAAATTCTCATCCTCCCATGTGGAATATTCTACAAGAAAGTTCTTCCACTTGCTCAGATACTTTGAAATTGATCGTATTTTTCGAGTTCTTGTTTCTATGACTGCTTCATAACTTCTTTTGATGTGATGTTTATCTTCCTATTGTTTCATTAAATTCTGCACCAAAGTTAGGTTATCCTTTGAGAGTTGGAGAACTTGTTGTTGATTCTCGATGTGATCTTCCACTATTTTATCATCCATATTAGCTATTATTTGATCCTTTAAAACATCCAACTTTGCCTCCATTTCTGCTTTTAAACCATCTATGTCATCTTCGGTTGCTCTTCGTAAGATCAAAATTTGTTGCACTTGGTATCGTAATTTTGATATCTCATACTGAAATTCTTCCTCTTCATGCATCATAGTATAGATTTTTGAGGGCTTAATGGGTATGGAATTATTTTTTGGAGCCATTATAGAACCCAATACTGATAAAAATTCTAAAATATGCCCTTGGAATCATTTCAAACTACTTTTTCAAACAAATGTTTGCAATTTTAAAAACCAAATACACACATTTTTCTTGATTTTGAGAAGCTCAATATTGAAACTGAATTATCTATGTGATTTGAGATCTTCAATATATGAAATTCTGCCCTGAAGTATCTCTCTGAATCTTCTTTCGAATGCCATAGGTCTGACCTAATTTGGATTCTTCAAGACAAAGTTATGTCCAATCTCCCACAATGACCTAATTATGGACTGGTTCAGTAGAGCGAACTTGTATGACTTGCCACGTGTCACTATTTCCTCCTTCAGCTCTGAAATTTATAGATAGGAAACTACAGTCTGTATTTGTGGCCACTTTTTACAGAATCTCAATCCGATGCTCAGAGAGAGAGTTATGACATTTTTCCCATGGTCACCTCTTTGAGATGAAATTTGGGAGCCTAAAAAAATCTTAACTTCCACAGATCATATCTCAAAAAATATTGTGAACCAAGATCTGAAACTTTTAGAGGAGGTTCTTTAGGATTTTGGCTTTTCTCTGCACAAATTTCAGCTTCTGAAACTTTGTAGAAAAAAAATTATAGCAAAACTTCTGCGATGACCTGTTTAGGTTAAATTTAGGAGCCTACAAAAAGACCTAAATTCCACAGATCATATCTCTGAAAATATTGCGAACCAAGCTCTGAAATTTTCCAACGATGTTCCTCAGAATTTCAGATTCGCACTCTACAAATTTCAACTTCTGAACCTTCGTAGAAAAAATGTTATAGCACAATTTCCACGATGACCTGTTTGGAGCAGCGAAACCCTAGAATCCAAAGCTTTGATACCAAATGTTGTGAAGCCAACCCAAAAAATAGAAGAAAAAAGATATCAACACCTTATAAATAAGCCACTTTGTGGGGGAAACCTCCAATAAATTACATGAATGAACAATTCTTGGATGATACAAATGAAAAAACCTCCTTCTATATATAGGAATCCATGGGGCCATAATGTAATCCTAGTGGGGCCACAATGTAATCCTAGCCGACCTAACAATAATAATTTAAGGGCACAATAATAACAATATGGGTGTTACAGGGGTACCACAATAAAAATAAGGGGGGCTACACTAACATAATAAGGGGCTACACTATTAATATAGGGACTTAACATTTATGGGTTTAATGATACATCTTTGTTGTCCAAAAATCAGAAGAATCCAGTTAATAGTTTTAAGGATATACACAAATCAATTTTAGGATTATATACCTTAAATGAGGAAGAAATGAGAAATCATTCATCATGCATAGCAACACTTCCCCCAAACTGGATAATTAGCATACCCTCATGCTACACCAGAAAACAAATTGGGGTGGTTTCTACAATCATGGTTGAAATCTTTGTTTGGTGTATAACAACATGGAATAAGGGAGATTTTGAAAATGAATAATGAGATTGATGGATGATAAAGAATATTAATGGCATGTTCATAATAATGAAAGTAACACTCCCCAAACTGAAATATTTTGTCTCTGAAAAATGGGAAGTGGTAAAGAAGGGGAAATAATGGTTGAAAAATATGAGTGAATTATGCTCAATGTTTAATGACATTCTCCTAAACTTTTAATAAATCAAAACCTTATGCTATTTTACCTCAAGTTTTACCTATGGAATGACATGTATGGATTGAAATTTCTTGAAGCTGATGTAGGCTGAGCTGATGTTGAAAGTGATGCGGAAGGTGGAAGCCATGCAAGCTGAAAAAGTAATCAGAAAGTGCAGCAGAGTTTCCTTTCACCAACCTGATTAGTTTCCCTGTCATCTATAAAACATCCCATGGTTATCCTTAATCAGTAATTCATCACCTCAATTACCTCATTACATATAAAAGTGACATAATCATATTGTGAATGGCATTGGATAATAATGGATAAGAAGGGAAAATATGCATTCCCTATACCCGTAAGCTTTGGTTGTTATGAGCACAAAAATTATGAGAATTAGTTATCTCATTATTTTCTTCTCAAGGTCTATCCAATTACCTGGGATTCAAAATTAGAATTAGGCCTCTTAGTGGTGTTGTTAAGATATGAATAAATGGTGACTGATTGGGCAAAGCAACTATCTTTGGTTAAATATATAATACTTGTAGAATAAAGCAATGATAGATTAGATGATACAAAATGTCAAATATAAAATATCCTAAAATTTTCATCCCTGACATGTAAAGTAAATATTTATAACTTAATAATATATATAAACCATATAGGTGAAAATGTGAAGTTGGGTTACACTTTTTGCCCTTTTTTGAGAAAAATTTTCATTTTTTTCAGTTCTTCAACTTTCTGCAAACTATAACAATTTTTCTGTGTAGAATTTCATTTTGCGATAAAAATAAAAGTTGTGAGAAATTTTGTTAGCTTTCTATTACTTATTTTTTGAAATTTTTTTATGTAGATTTGATATGTCAACTTAGCATTTCTTTGAGTGTGTGTTTCTTAACAATCAAAGGATTCAAAAGAAGTCATGTTATGTCGCAATGCTGTATTCATTGAAAATTTGTGTTTTTGAAAAACCAAAATGTGTTACAATAATCTAGACAGAGTCTACTTTGTTTTCGTCATATTTACAAAGCCAATGGATGCATATCATAATTACTAGAATTTTTTGAAGTGGTCCAATACAAAAAACTGCGTATTTTGGATATGTTTCGCGTGGCAATAAATTTCTTAACATATAAGTTATAAACTAAAAATATAAAAGCTACCCATTAGAGTCGACGGACCAATGTAATGCCCCATAATTTTTTCAATTTTTTTTACAATGTAGTTTGGGAGATACAAAATTTTGATTTCACTGAATCACAATGACCTTCAGAAATTGTTTGCACCCATTTTATTAGAAAAATAATTAAAATTAATAAACGTTTAAGAAATTCCATAAAAGTTATATTTCCTGAAATTAGATTCAAAACTAAAAATTTTTGTCTTGGTTCCGACAATTAATTAACAACCTTTCATGGAGTTTAATCAATCCAAAGTTGCAAAACTGTTTTCAGAGCTTGGTTTTTGCGTAATCGGTGATGCGTTAGTTCGGCCGAACTTCTAGTCAAAGTTCGGCCGAACTATGTTTTCCGTTTACGAGTCGCTAAATCTAACGTCTTAATAGTTTGGCCGAAATTTTCATAAAAAGTTCAGCCGAACTATTGTGTAACTCTCCGTTGGCCGGAAAGTTTTGTGGAGCCCCATACAAAAAACACATTTTGCGTCAATATAAATTGCCGCGAAATGATTCACAATTTTCGCACATTTCGCAGTTCATCTCATTTTACAAAGACTTGGTTTGGGTTCAAAAAAATTTCTTCAAAGTTTGGGTTTAAAGAACTTTTTTGGAAGACATTTTTTGGAGGCGGCGTGATTTTTCTTGGAGGTATGTACGTGTTTTCTTCAAAGTTTGGGTTTAAAGAATTGGGTTTAAGAGCATTTCTTGGAAGCAAATTGATTTTACAATTTTGGATTTAAAGAATTTTTTTGGAAGACATTTCTCGGAGGAGATGTGATTTTTCTTGGAAGTATGTACATGTTTTGTGTTTTTTAAAGTGTGTGTTTTGGATTGGATTACGTATTTTTTACAAAAAATTTACACTGAATTTTTTTTAAATTTTTTTTAAATTAAATCTTTTGTGATATTTTTTGTAATTGAGTTATTGTCTAATTTTTTGAAGGAAATTTTTTGAACTTCATACCCTATTATCATGGGAAATCGAAAAACTTGTGCGAGAAAATATGATCGAAAAAGAGACCCTGAGGCACGTAGAGAAGAGACTAGACAATCTCGCAAAAGAAAGTTAGAAGCCCTCTCAAATATTGAAGAGGAAAATCAACCTCAAGCAGAAATTGAAGAAGGTATGTAAATGTAAATATTATGATCTATTGATATATATTTAAAATTTTCCTAATGTAAAATGTGAAGCTTAATTTTTATTTGATGAACTAGTTTGAAAAATATTTTGTTTGATGTAAATAGACAGAGATATTCCTCAAAATATTGAAGAAGAAAATCAACCTCAAGCAGAAATTGAAGCAAGTATGTAAATGTAAATATTATGATCTATTGATATATTTTTAAAGTTTTCCCAATGTAAAATGTGAAGCTTAATTTTTATTTGATGAACTAGTTTGAAAAATATTTTGTTTAATGTAAACAGACAGAGATACTCCTCAAAATATTGAAGAAGAAAATCAACCTCAATCAAAAATTGAATCGGGTATGTAAATGTAAATATTATGATTTATTGATATATTTAAAATTTCCTAATATTTATTGACATATTTATTAATTTAGTTATTTATTGAATATGTACTATTTTTTCGAATATGTACAGATGAAATCACTATCGATAATGAGATGTTAGAAAATGTCGACACTCACACATATGGAGATAAAAAACCTAACCATGTTATACGATATCGTGTCGATAGAATTTTGAAAAGTATTTCAAAAATGAGCAAGTGATAGTTAAAGCTCAAATGTTGAAAGGTCTCCTATCATCAAGGAAATTAAAAGAAGCGACGACACTATTGGGTATTCGAAAATCAACCAAAGATAAAAAAATGAAAGAAGAGGTGATAAAAAATATGAGTAGTGCTATAGAGTCAATTAAGAGATCTAGAGATAAAGATGTTTCAAATATACGTAGAGGAATACAGATGGCAATGGTTTCACCAAGTACTCAAGAGAATCGTTTGATAACATCTATGGCACGAGCACTGGGAACCTCGCAAAAAACTCTGCACAAACATCGAAAATTTTGACTGCAAATAGATGTAAATGATGAACTCGCTTGTTGGAGAGCTATTTGTAGGAAACCATACAAAGATAGACTTGGAGAAGATGTTAAAAAAATAATATATGAATATTGGAAGAACAATTCGCGTGTTTCACCCACTGCAAGACATGTGATGCGAAGAAGAATAGCGCGAAATCAATACGAAGAACATGAAAAACATCTCTTTGAAACCACTCAAATAGAGTTATTCAACAAGTTCAAAGAAGAGAATCGTCAAATTCAAGTTTCACTCAGTGCTTTTGTTCAACAAAAACCATGGTATGTAAAACTTATCACCGTACGCGACACTTGTTGTTGCCGTTATCATGTGGAATTTGAGTTATATTATGACACATTCCTTGATTTCGGTAGAACATTATGGAAGGATTCACCTCCTCCTTCCACTATACGTGAATTCATATCTCAAATTCTATGTGAAAGAGAAAGCGATGAACTATTTTACAAAAAGAAATGTGTTGGTGGTAAAAAATGCGATGATTGTGGAAATTTGACTAAATTTCAAAACAAATATCGTATTGATATAAATGGTCAATCATTGTCCAACATGAAAGTGAAATGGAAGAGATATGAATATATCGGTACATCGATTCAAGGTGCAGATAGTGTTAAAAGAATCGAATTATGAGAAGATGAAATTTTTCTGATAGACTTTTTGAGAAAGTTTGAGGTAGAAATTTAAAAATACACCAAACATTCCCATAGAGCTCGATGGCAAGACTTGCAATTTAAAAAATCTTGTGAAGTTTTTCCACCAGGGACCATTTTGTCAGTGATTGATTTTGCAGAACTACACATTTGTTCCACAAAAAGAAATTCAGAGTGAATACTATCACTCTGACCAAGTCTCCATGCTTGTCCATATTCTATATAGACATGCTGAACAAAATGTCGATCATATAGAAAGCACGAGTGAAAATCGACATATCATTAAAGAATATCACTTTTATATCAGTGACGATCGTACACATGATACATGTTTTGTACAACATTGTTTTGGAAGAATTTATGATTCATTGAAAAATCGTGGAATAACATTCAAAGAACATTGGATATGGTCAGACGAATGCGCAGGTCAATTCAAATCTGCACGATCATTTTTTTGGTTGTGTTGTCTTCATAAGGAAACCTGCATTAAACATTGTTGGAGTTTCTTTGAGACTGGCCATGGAAAAGGAGAACATGACGGTGCAGGAGCATGCATAAAACGAGTACTTCGAAGATATCAAATGAACCACTCTGCACACCGACTTGTGAACGCTGAAGAAGTTGTTCAATGGTGCAAAACTGCTCTCGGCCATGAGATTAACCCATCAAGAGAAGTAAGAATGTACATTCAATTTAATCTATATTGGAAATCTAATTTTAAACATTGTACATTTATCATGCAATGATTATTTCTAATTGTATTTTGATATCATATTTACAAATTCTTTTTCTAATTTTCCATATAAAGGTTTTTCTGGCATATTGGAATCGAAGACATAGATAGATCAATTGGAAATGACGTTGAAACAATAAAATGGACTCGAAAATTGCATTCAATTCAAACAAAGTTGTCCACAAATGTGTTTGCATTGGATAAAAGAAAATATTCTTGTTTTTGTGATGTTTGCATAGACAACACAAAATCTAATGACGTTTGTGAAAACAAAATGTATGTGAACGATTGGAAACATACAGAGCTAAATACAAAGGGAAAAATGTCTGTTGCAATGTTTGAAGAAATGTAATCAGAGGAAACTACAATATCATCTGATGGTGATCGAGTTTCTGATCTTGTTAGAGAAGGTAACATTTGAATTACTTTCTAATGATTTAAAGATCTAGAAATAAATTTAAATATGCATAATTAAATGTTAAATTTATTTTATTGTGCAGAAGATGTTTTTGCTGTAATTGCACCTATTGACAACGATGAAAATGTGAATTATTATTTGATGTGTTGCACTGAACGAAAAATGAAATTATTACAAGACTATAATGATCACGGATTTCAGTATGACAGAGGGTCTATTATAATGAAAGGTTATTTTTTCAAACAAACTCATCAAAGTGGAGACTTTGTTTACTTTGAAGACTATGAACCTGATTCCATAAGTTGTCAATATAGTCACTTGGTGTGTGCAGCACGCATCAAGTTGATAGAAGTTCAATCAAAGAAAAAATCGAAAATTAAGAAATGGAAAATGTCAAAATCCGATCATGAACGGATTATTGAGGATGGAATTCCATTAGAATTTTTTTGAGTGAAGTGTCCAACAATTTCTTATCTTTGGATTAAATATGTTTTAGAACTTCCAGTACTCAACTAAAAATTGAGCTACTTATGTTATTTGTGGTTTGCACATGTTACAAATTGTTTGGGTACAAGCATGTGCTCTAGTATCAATTGAAAGTAGTTTTTCTATACATGTGCATTGATGAAAAATGTTATATGTATTGGATATATATATATATATATATATATATATATATATATATATATATATATATATATATATATATATATATATATATATATTCTAGAATGAAATTAATTTTTCTTGTATATGTTCTCCGACCATATGGTACAAATTATTTCACTTTATTTTGTAAAGTAAGATTCGGTCCCCATATGGCCTAGCCTCCAAGGGACGAGATAACAAGTGGTTGTCCCCACTTGCCCGAATCTCAGCTTTTAAGTACAATTTTACTGTTTATGTCAGGCATCTTACATGATGTCCTAGCCAAACATAGATTCTCTTTGTTTCAAGTTTCCAGTAAAATTTGTCACCGAATGACCTGCTCGAACTCTTGTAGTAAACACCATACCTTATCTCTCTTGCTCTCCAATATTATTAGGTTTAATTATTATAACACAAAAATAATTCTACATTGTCAATAATTTTTTGCGCTTACACTGAAATCAATGAACACTATTAATCCAATGACTTTACAAGTAATGTACCATCATACATGCAATTATATCAAATCAAAAATCAACATATACAATGAAATCAATGGGGATTGTCTTGTTACAAGTAACATAATTTCAATTTACCACATGTGCAAATGTAGGTTGAAACCATCCAAAACTTTAAGTTTTAAAACCCTTTTGATTATATATTGTGCAACATTAAAAAATTAAACATTTAAAGTTCATTAAATATCACATGCAAAATGTAGATTGAAACCATCCAAAACTCGAGTTTTAAAAACTTCACATGCCATGCCAATTATAATTCAACTATCCAACAAAAACATTTAACAAATTAAATATCACATGCCAAAGTCGTTTCAAGTTTCCGGTAAAAGTTGTCACCGAATGACTTACTAGGATATTATAAATACTAACTTTATAAGATCATTTGGCATTCAGAAAAATTCGAAAGTCTTAGAAAAGTATCATTCACCCTAGGGAGTGTAAAATATTCAATGTAGGTTGTTGACGATGCTCACTCCTAGCTTGAAGTAGCTCCAATGACCAATTCTTTAATGAATTCCAATGCACTAGACCAAAGTTGGTTCAACCTACTTGGTTTTTCACCCAAGAAATTCCAAGGATGGACTATCTGGACAAACTGCTGAAAATGAAAAGCTTGACATGGAGATACGACAAGGTGAACAAAGACTTCAAGAACTCTTTATGGAAAGGGCTCACTTGAAGGAAAGAAGCACCACTTTGCAGGGTAAAGTCAAGAACATGGAAGATAAGATCAAGAGGGACTTTCTTGATCCGAAACCTATTGGTTTGAAGAAATAAAATGCATGTGTTGGCACACTTGGAAAAGAAGAAGACCACACTATAAGGATTGGTGCACTTCGTTTGGAAGGAGTCAATACATGTCATATTGGAGCAATTAGACAAAATTCGAAAAGGAAAGAGCTTGAACCAATTCAAGCAGTCCCAGGATCGGATTGTTCTATGGAGCTTCATGAGAAGAGATATGTGAAAAGGACTGTTAAGCCAAGGGCTAGTTCGAAAGACATATTGGAAGAGAAAATGTTGAAGAAGATTGCGGAAGTAAGGCGCAAGACAAGGAGGAGGAATGATGATGAAAGTTCCTTGGACTTGAGATTCGTGTCTACAACTGTACATGGGAAAAAGTTCTCTGCTTTGATAGACACGGGGGCTACCCATAGCTTCCTAAGTCGAAAGGCAGCTTCATCTCTTAGAAAGAGGAAGGCTAGCATGGAGAAAGAGTTGAGTGCTTTCAAGGCAGTCAGTTCGAGGATGAAAGCAGTGATTGGTGTCATGAAAGGCACACATGTGAGAGTAGGGTCATGGTTTGGAAAGATAGACTTAAGATTCATTGACATGGATGATCATTCTAGGGCGTTGGGACGAGACTTCATGGTTGCAGCACAAGCCATACCAATGATGGACCGAGACATTCTCTTAATTCTTGATGATGGAAAGACCGTGATGGTTCCTATGACAAGGAAAAGCTGTTTGGGATATCAACCGAGAATGGCTTCATTGATCCTATATGAGAAGGACCCGGATATGGACCATACTAATATGGAGCAAAGGTAACTTGGATCTATGACTCAAACAACAAAGGAACAACGCATGTTTGATTTTGTTGAGAGAGACTTGAAGGAAAGAAGGAAAGGAGCTGATATAGCTTCATTTCTTGAGCATGTAGCAGAGAAATCTACTCAAGATTTTCACCAGGATGATGTGAAGAAGGACACTTATTCAGACATGGGACCGGGGAAATATTATGCAGGTAGAGATCCAGCTGGCATTGTTGAATTTTGCAGATATGCTATAGGCATATACAACTTTCAACTGACAAGGGACAAGCTTGGGACACTTGGATGCACTCAAGAGGAGGTTGATGCTGTTCACGAGTACCTTAAAACTCGACATCAATCTGATACATGGGTGTATGAAATTCAGGGAGGTAGCTTCCTGGCCCTTGCTTTGAAATAAACCTTTGGAGAAAGGGGGTGTGGTAACTTAGTGCATGGAGGACCACACCACCCTCAAACAAAGGGGCTTTGTACAAAGGCCCACATGCATGGATAGATGCTTAGGTGAATGTGGCTACCTTGATAGCACATTGGAGCAGCATCATAGGCCGCATATTGAAAATGGAATGAAGGGAAACTTCATGGACCTGAATATGGCGCATAGATTGGTGAGAGGACATCTCTTACTTTGATGTTGGAGGATGTGAAACTTAGTGGCACATGGATTAACATCATGGACAACATGTTGAGATGGAGATGAAGAACACTTCATGGACCGAAAACATGGCACTTGGACTTTGGACAGATTCTTGGTTGAATTGATGAATGTGACAAGAGCTAGAGAAAGACTAACGGATGGCATGAGGATGTACATTCTTATGAGGACGACGCATAGTTGGAATGATCACCTAACTTGTTCGAATCATGAGGGCTAGCAATGCTACGGAGGTGTGCTAGATGTTACAAACATATGGATGCTACAAGCATATAGATGTTTGATGGAAACATATGGTTATCAATATCTTCTTGGGTCGAAGTATCTTGGCTACAGTTCACATGGAGATCAATACTACATCAAGAAGGAATTCCGAAGGAAGACATGAACTTGACAGTTTATGCATTACTTTGATGATTTATAGCAGAGTTGGAGACATGAACACATTTGGAAGATGTTGGAGTCATCAACACTTTGTGACGACAGTTGCGACGATATTTCACACATGGAGTTGTGATGGACCGTGCGACGATGGGATGATGTTGTCAAGGGACGACAACGCTTTGAAGTGGAGGAGGATGTAAGGCCCCACGACTTCATGGGTGCGTTCGGTGGAGCAGGCGCGCTCGTTGAGTGTTTGGACGAGTTCAGGCGCCGCGCAACGTAACGGGCGGAACGTCGCATCGAAGGGGCACGTCACGAGGGCGAGTTGGAGGAGAGGCGCGTCGCACTTGACGATTGTGATCAATATTAAACTATTCTCTTCTTCTATTCTTATTGTCACCCTTATTATTTTTGTCATCTTTCCGTATCGATTATATTAAAAAGAAAGTAAAAATCATAAATCATAAGCCATTTAAATATTTAGCTCGAAATCTTGTAGTAAACACCATACCTCAAGTCTCTCTTGCTCTCCAATATTATTAGGTTTAATTATTATAACACAAAAATCGTTCTACATTGTCAATAATTTTTTGCAAATCAATGAACACTATTAATCCAATGACTTTACAAGTAATGTACCATCATACATGCAATTATATCAAATCAGAAATCAACATATACAATGAAATCAATCGGGATTGTCTTGTTACAAGTAACATTTCTATTTACCACATGTGCAAATGTAGGTTGAAACCATCCAAAAATTTAAGTTTTAAAACGCTTTTGATTATATATTGTGCAACATTAAAACATTAAACATTTAAAGTTCATTAAATATCACATGCCATGCCAATTATAATTCAACTATCCAACAAAAACATTTAACATTAAATATCACATGCCAAATGTAGTTCAGATGACAACATTACTTCACATTCACATACCAAAAGTACTAAAACCATCCAAAAATTAAATAAAACAAATTATATAATAACATTGTAATAAAATATGTCCAAAAATTGTAAATCTCACTTGAGTATCAAATTGTATCAAGTTTAACAAATTTTAAAACCATCTAAATTTTGAAATCAAATCTATTGTAAATCATGTCCATGAAAAGGAGGATCTAGCGTCTGGGTCTCTGTCTGCGCCCTATCCTGTGAATAGGAAACCTGCATACACAATGCACATGTACTCATTAAAATTTGAAGTTTTAAAAATGAATGAGAATACATATATCTAGAACTTCATGTAAAAAACAAAATGTAACAAAAAAATCATGCAATACCTCGTAAGGTTCCCTCTCCATTTGATGAACAGGTTCTGTCATAGGAACATCTGCAGTGGTAAACTGTACAATATACATGTACAGTTAAATATAAATATATATATATATATATAAATAATTTATATAAATTAAAAACTTTCAAATGAAAATGCACGTGTACATATATAAACTTATTTTCAATAATATTAAAAAAAGGAACTAAAGACAACTTGTTCAAATGCTGTGGATGTTCCTATCTTCGTCGCTAGAGTCCCTGGATTAAAGAAATCTTCTATAGGAACCTAAATTCAAAAAATTTTAAATAACTCAAAATATAGATCTCTCTCTCTCTCTCTCTCTCTCTCTCTCTCTCTCTCTATATATATATATATATATATATATATATATATATATATATATATATAGATATCTCAATTTTTAATGAAAATTTTTGAGGTAGAATATATATATATATATATATATATATATATATATATATCTCAATTTTTAATGGAAATTTTTGAGGTAGAATATATATATATATAACTTTTAAACATAAACTTTAAACTTGTGAAAAATTGTCCATACTTGTGGCTCATCTCCCAATGAAGTAGAAGGTACATCTCCTAAGGAAGAAGAAGGTACCGCCATCCCAAAAACATCAGACGGAATCGGTACCTGTTAAAACATTTTATCAAATTATATATATACATACATGTACATGTGTGCCAACAATTATTTATTTTAGAGTCACTTAAAAAACACTAACATACATGTGCCAACATATCATGATGGTCAGACCCATCTGCATCGTTTGAACTGGAGGTCCCGAACGTAATATTAACATTTTCATCACGCATCATGCCAGAGAACTGCAAATGGTGTTTTAACATATAATCATACATTTTTGTTAGATTAATGTACACATAAAAATAAATGCATACATGTACATACACATGTATTTATTACAAATTGTACACATGTATATCTAAATATAATTTCAAACCTTAAGGTCACTAACACATACCGTTCTGGTGCCCTCTTCCTCATGAAAAATTAGGTCTTGCAGACCATTGCGACAATTTATTGCATATGTTTGAAGATCTTCAACATTCATGTTGTAAATCTCCTCATTTGTACGATAAAAAAAATTGGCACTGCATTTTCACGTGCTCTTTGTCGATTTAAACAAAGATCGACTCCACTCAATCCGCTATGAACATTGTCAATCATAACATCTCTTGCTTCTTGATCCAGGTGGATATTGGTGGCCACCCGCCTATTCCACTTGGGCCCCCACCATTGTCTCTTTCAGTTTTTCCGTTTTGGCATAACTTACTATTTTTAGCAGTTTTTCGGGTCCTGAACTTCCGGAGCCGTTTTGAGGCCCTAAACGACGTTTTTTGGGTACGAAAGCGCCAGCGAATTTTTTGATAAAATTCGTCCTGACAGCTGTAGTCCTTAGATAGAGCTTTCTAATGATGTATCATATGCGTCAAACGGAGATAGTATGCCAAAGTTACGTCCCTGGGAAGTTGAAACACCAATTTACCCAAACGGGGCCCATAGTTTTGGCGCTTCATCTCCTAGGGTTAGGTTTTTGGGATGTTTAGGGTTCTCCATCGTTTCTCAATAATAAATAGGCCCTTGCGCCTCATTGTAAAGCAGTTCAGAGGTCTGTAGCCACCACATCTCTTCTCAGAGATAGCTACCAGTACCCTAGCTAGTTTTATTTCCATTGTCTGTAAGCAAATTTCAGTTCTTTGATATTAATGAAATGAAGTGTTATTTCCGCCGCATCTCTGTATTTATGGTTATGTGTTTATTCTGTTGCGTTCCTGCATAAATCCGGATCAGTGGTATCAGAGCGGTCTGCTTTTTCTCGATCCTTCTTTGCATGTCCCCAACGAGGTCTGGGTATAAGGAGCTAGGGCTTGATCTGGTGGAACCTTTGCAAGATCAGCCTCGCAAACCTCGACGGACGCCCATGGGGGACGAAAAGAAAGATGAGGGAGCAGGAGATCCTATCAAAATATTGCTGGAGGAGGCCCTCGAAAAACAAAGGAACGCGATGATGGATAGCTTTGCTCAGATCCTTCAACGACTGCCCACCGGCGGCGCATCTGCATCCAGTAGCCACTCTGGAGTTGCGACTCCCTTCAAGGTACAAGTAAATTTTGACATTCCCATATTTGAAGGTCAAATAGACGCAGATGCCGTAGATAGATGGTTGAATCTATTAGAAGGATATTTCTCTGTTCATGACTTTTCAGACCGGGAGAAGATTATTTTTGCACTCCTCAAAGCTACCCCCATGTTAAGGACTGGTGGGAAACCTACTGTGAGAACAAGGACCAGACAGAACCCTCTCTATTCTCGGCCGTACCAACTTGGAATTCTTTCCGAGACGCCGTCAAGGAATAGTACTATCCCGTGGGGAGCTATGAGGACAAGTACATACAATGGACCACGCTGCGACAACAAAGGGATCAAGATGTGCACGAGCTGACGAATCTGTTCCATACCCCGCGCACAAAGTTGGGTATCAAAGATTCAGAGAAACATTTGGTGCTAAAGTATCGCAGTTGTCTGCACAGATACATTCAGGAGGAAATGGAGTTCCTCGACATCTCCTCGCTTGGTACGGCATACCGGTATGCTGCCAAGATTGAGCAGAAATTCAAACAGAAGAAGCGAGACTTTGGATCTGTGAATCAAAAGCAAGGAAAAGGTGCTTCCAAACCGCAGAACAAAGGACAGAGCATGGCGGCTAAAGACAACCCGTCAAAGCCACAAGAAAAGAACAACACCGTAAAGCCAAAGAAGGACACAGGAAAGTGGTGTGAGTTCCATAAGAGCTCCACTCACAACACAAGTGAGTGTCGGGCCAAGCAGTCGCTAGTGGCCGAGATGAGGGCTTCTGAGTCAGATGCATGCTCCGACTCCGAATCAGAACCTGAAAAGGGGGATGAAAAAGGGAAACAGATTATTGATGCGGAGCCCAACGCCACTGTTGCCACTACAAAGGTCCAGAAGGAGGAACCGGAAGATCCAGAGGAGGAGGAACGTCTCTTCCACTCCCAGATGTGGGTAAAGGGCTCCCCTGTACAGTTCATTGTCGACAATGGGAGCTAAAAGAACCTCATTTCAGCAGACGCCGTGAAGCGGTTGGGCTTGCCGACCACAGCTCACCCACATCCATACACCATCGGGTGGCTTCACCAAGGACGAGATCTCCGCGTCAGCGAGCAGTGCCGCCTTCCCTATAGCATCAAGCCCTTCACGGATGAGGTATTATGTGACGTTGCTCCTATTGATGTTTCTGATGTATTATTAGGACAACCATATTTGTGGAAGCGTCATGCTGTGTATGAGTCTCGACCTCGTGCTGTTATTATTACTTTGGGAAATAAGTTGTACAGGATACCAGAGGTACCACCTCCTACGACTATCTCTTTGGTTACCGCAAAACAATGTAGTAAGCTCATTTCCCAAACCAGGAAATTCGTTTTTCTGATGATCCGCCCCCAGGGCAAGAAGAAGACTGTGGCCACGACCTCCAGACAGGGCCCCTCCGCACGACAACAACAAATGGATAAGGTCGTGGAGGAGTACGGGGACATCTTCACCTCACCCACAGGGGTTCCTCTGCACTGCCAGGTCAAGCACCCGATTGATCTGACCCCAGGTGCGCGACTACCCAATGGACCGATCTATCGACGCTCTGTTCTGGAAAATGATGAAATCAAGAGGCAGATTCAGGAGCTGTTGCAGAAAGGTCACATCAGACCAAGTTCATCGCCCCGTGGGAGCCCGATCGTGTTGGTACAGAAGAAGGATGGGACGTGGAGACTCTGTATTGACTATCGGGCGCTGAACAAGATCACCGTCCGGAATAGGTACCCAATCCCACGGATTGATGACCTTCTGGACCAACTCCAAGGTGCAAAATATTTCAGTAAGATCGACCTGAAGTCTGGGTATCACCAGGTACCAATTGAACCCTCTGATGTGTGGAAGACTGCCTTCAAAGCTAAGGAAGGCCTTTTGAATGGCTGGTCATGCCTTTCGGGTTGACGAATGCTCCCGCAACCTTCATGAGGATGATGGACGACATCTTGCGGCCATTCACCAACTCATTCGTAGTGGTGTACTTGGATGACATTCTGATCTTCAGGAAGACTTGGGAAGAGCACCTTCATCACATCCGACAAGTCCTCCAAACACTGCGGCAACACAAGTTGTGTGCCAATTTGGAGAAGTGCACGTTTGGCATGACCCAGGTTCAATATCCGGGATACATTATTGATGAAAAGGGGGTGCATGTGGATCCAGCCAATATCCAAGTCATTCGGGATTGGCCAGCCCCGACTACTATAACAGAGCTTCGCAGCTTTCTGGGTCTTGCTAATTTCTACCGTAGATTCGTGTTGGGATTCTCTCATATCACTTGGCCCTTGATTCAAGTCACCAAAGGAGGAGCGAGAGCAAAATTCTTTTGGTCGGAACCTCAACAGAAGGCGTTCAAAGAATTGAAAAATCGCCTCTGTTCTGCCCCAGTGCTCACCTTACCAGACTGGCAGCAGCCATTTGAGATCGAGACAGATGCCTCTGACTATGCTATTGGGGCAGTTCTTACTCAACAGGGACATCCAGTGGCATATCACAGTGAGACATTGTCTGAGACAGTTCGCAAGTATCCCACCCATGACAAAGAAATGTATTCCATTGTGCAAGCCTGTCGACAATGGAAGCATTACATTTTGGGGAAGGAAACAATCATCCACACAGACCACCGGCCCCTGCAGTTCATACAGACACAAGGGAAGCTGCAGAATGATCGCCATCAGAAGTGGTCCACATATCTGCAACAGTTTCATTTGAACATCAAGTACAAGAAGGGTAGCACCAATAATGTTGCAGACTGCCTCAGCCGACCACCGATCGTGGCGCTCACCACTGTGCTCAACTCTTGTGGGCACGAGACTTCCGATTGGCCGCTTCTCTATGAGAGTGACCCAGAATTCGGCCACACTTACAAGGCACTCTTGGGGGGCACGCAAGTTCCAAATTTTCACCTCCAAGATGCACTTTTATGTCACCTGGGACACCTTTGTGTTCCTTCAAGCGAGCGTGACAAGATGATATGGGAAGCACACTACAGTCGAGTCGCTGGGCATTTCGGGGTCGAGAAAACAGTAGCAATACTACAGAAGTATTTCTATTGGCCGAACCTTCGAAAGGATGTCGAGAAGCACATCAGATCCTGCACTGCTTGTGCCATTGCCAAACCGACCATCAAGAAGCAAGGCCTATATACCCCACTACCTACCCCTAGTCGACCGTGGGAATCCATCTCCATGGATTACATGTCGGGCCTGCCTTCTACTAAGAATGGAAATGACTGTGTTTTCGTGGTCGTTGACAGATTCTCGAAGATGGCCATCATGGCGGCCTGTAAGAAGAATATCACAGCAGAAGCCACCGCTAAACTCTTCTTTGAACGAGTGTGGGTGCACTTTGGGATCCCACAGTCTATCATATCAGATCGAGATAGCAGGTTCCTCAGCACATTTTGGTCCAGCCTCTGGTCAATGTTGGACACAAAGCTCACTAAGTCCACAGCTTTCCATCCCCAAACAGATGGCCAGACAGAGGTCGTCAACAAAATGATTGTACACATTCTGCGCATGTACAACTCAAAGCATCCACGCACATGGGACGAGAGCCTCCCCTATGTACAACACAGTTATAACCGGGCTCTCCACAGCTCAATTGGCCATAGCCCCTTTCAGGTGGGCTTGGGATTCCAACCACTATGTCCCATTGACATAGCCATGCCGTTTGCAGCTGCTTAGGCCGATTCAGCTCATGTCCAGTCTGAAGTTGACAAAGCAAGTAGCTTCATCGAGCGCATTCAACACATCCGCCAACAGGTTCATGATATATTGGACACAGCCAATGCGAAGTACAAGCAGCGCCATGATCAACACCGGGTGCCACACCACTTCCAGGTGGGCGACAAAGTATGGCTACATTTGCAGAAGGAGCGCCTCACCGGACCTCACCGCAAGCTTCGCCCACTCCGATACGGGCCGTACACCATCACCAAGGCTGTAGGTAACAATGCCTTCGAGCTTAGTATTCCACCATTCCTTGGTCCGCACCCAGTCTTCAATGTGGATCGCCTTCGTCCTTACTTTCCACCTCTGCTGGACACCTCGGACATTGCAGAACAACTCACACCAACAGAGTTAAACCCAGACTGCATGGAACAGGCCACCACAGATTGTATCATGGACATGCAAATCAAGAACACTCGTCAACAACAGATCCAACTGTATCGGGTTGTCAAAGCTGGCCAACTCCTACACCAAGGAAAGTGGTTCACCAGGGACCAAGTTCAGCAGAAATTTCCTCATCTCATGGAGGAACTTAACGCAATGGGGACCATTGCTTCCTAAGGGGGAGGAATGATCCAAGTGGATATCGGTGGCCACCCACCTATTCCACTTGGCCCCCCACCATTGTCTCTTTCAGTTTTTCAGTTTCGGCATAACTTACTATTTTTAGCAGTTTTTCGGGTCCTGAACTTCCGGAGCCGTTTTGAGGCCCTAAACGACGTTTTTTGGGTATGAAAGCGCCAGCTAATTTTCTGATAAAATTCGTCCCGACAGCTGTAGTCCTCGGATAGAGCTTTCTAATGATGTATCATATGCGTCAAACGGAGATAGTATGCCAAAGTTACGTCCCTGGGAAGTTGGAACACCAATTTACCCAAACGGGGCCCATAGTTTTGGCGCTTCATCTCCTAGGGTTAGGTTTTTGGGATGTTTAGGGTTCTCCATTGTTTCTCAATAATAAATGGGCCCTCGCACCTCATTGTAAAGCAGTTCAGAGGTCTGTAGCCACCACATCTCTTCTCAGAGATAGCTACCAGTACCCTAGCTAGTTGTATTTCCATTGTCTGTAAGCAAATTTCAGTTCTTTGACATTAATGAAATGAAGTGTTATTTCCGCTGCATCTCTGTATTTATGGTTATGTGTTTATTCTGTTGCGTTCCTGCATAAATCCGGATCACTTCTCGACTTATTTGAGAAGTCGCATCCATCTCTGATCGCAGGGTTTCGACTTGAAACGGTCGACTCACCAATGGCGGCTCAAGGTGAGGCAATTCCACATCTCGCTTAGCGCCCTTACATTGATATAATCGACCTCTCCCCGGGCCAAAAAATTCTGAAGGAAGGTCATTGTAATCGAGTTTCATACCCAAAAAAAGTTCTGCATAAAACATCTGTGCAAAATAAACAGGAACCTCATCGTTCCATGGAAGCCTTCCAAAGGCCGCAAGATGTCGATCATACAAATAAGCAGCTTTGTCTGGGTGCTTGAAATACTGCACCTTCAACATTTTTATTTTTGGCCCTTCCTTATAATTAAACATTGACTTGGCATCTACTCTTGTAACTCTTTGTTTTATGTCCTGCCATTTATCGGGACCTATCACTGTTTCTTTTCTCTTTCTCATCAGTTCTACAAACGAATCAGTCGTTGGCCCCAAATTTTTGTACACATTTACCATTTCACCCAATGAATGTGTAACTATTTCGAGGCTTTATCTACTCTCAGCAGGTAGAGACAAAGCCTCGAGATCTCTTTGCAATTTTGCATGAAGGCTTTGACACCTTTGTAAGGTGCATTCCACCATGTTCGTTTCCCATGGTATATCAGTAATCTCAGCCGGATAAGTTGTGCTGGGTTGACAACCTTCTTCTTGAATGTAGCGCGCTGCCCTGCGTCTATTTTGACCACTGGCTCGAACATTTTCAGCCTCTGCATCAATATATATAAAATTTCGTATATTAGAAAAAACACGTGTAAAAAAATTTGTACAAATTTAATGAAAAAATATTGAAATTGATGGCAACCTTGATGTTGTTGGTTAACATCATCTCCAACATGACCCTGCTGAGAACCAACCCCAGAATGACACTGCTGAGAACCAGACCCACAGTGACCCTATTAAGAACCAGCAACCATTGATTGGCCTTCGGGGGAATAAATATCACCCACTTCCCGCAACCTGCTACCACTCATACCTCGACCGGCTGAACCTTGGCCACGCTCCATGGATGGAGTAGAAACCCTTCTCCTCTTGCCTCCTAAAAATTAAAATATGAAACTTATTAACAACTAATTTCACTCACAAAGTTAATAAAAAAATCAATTCCATATGTACACACATGTATGGAGATTTAAGATTATACTTAAATACCGTGAACATCCTCCGATCCCTGAACCTCCATATGGGATTCAGCTGATCTTCATCTTTCATCCTCCATGATATATATCTATTGGTCGACATTCACAAAATAGATTTCAAAAAATCAATTTGTAATTTAGTGTACACAAATTATGTAGAACACAACTTTCAAAGCAATAATTAATCATGTGTGAAACTAAATTTAATCGAAAAAGATATTATAAAAATGATAAGTTCACCAAATTGCGCTTTACATAGTGGGAGCACACTTGGTATAAAATTTACTACTTATACACTTTAGTTTGTGGAAGAAATGACACATGTACATAGTTTACCTTAAAGTTTTTGTGTTTTACGGATATTAAAATGAAGAACTTCTATTTAGATCCATTCCAGAGATTGACTGTAGGGGCATTTACTAGATATGTCACCTTTCATAAAAGATGAGATCCAGAGGCTACCTAGCCCTTTACAGACTCTGCCTATAGAACTTGTAGAAGTAAACACTAGAGGCATTAACAATATCAAAGAATGTTTTCATGCTCAGACATGGGAATGTGTCTCTTCCCCTACGCAAAAAAATAGTTCAAGGTAGTTAATCTTCATAGACATGTCATCAAGCAAGTCAATGTGATCATCCCCAACTTACTTTTTATGAAATTAGGCTTGGAATCCTCTACAACCTGGTGGATTGAGTTGAATGGGAACTAGGTTGAAAGGCCTTTACAAAATACATGCTAGTGAATAACACTTACTAGGTTATGCCAACAAATAAAGTGGGAGAAATGTTTTCTCCTCGAGGTTGTCCAATTGGGTGTGTAATACCAACTTCACACATTTCCTCACAGGTTTCTCTCTTAGGTTACAAATGTCTTCCACCTTATTAACTATATATATTTTTCAATTTCCCGAGGATTAACTAGATTGCTTGCTTAAGTGGCTCTTACTTGGACAATATCCTAAGATGAGTTTGACATGATGGTCATATGAGGTTGGAAGCTACTTGGTGTAATTTTCCTTAAATCTTCAAAAAAACAGAGCAAAAATGTCATTTTCGATCATTTTTTATTAGCTTCTGCATACAGCAAATGTTATCACAATTGCAACACAATCATGTTCCTTGAGCATGAATTATTAATGTCACAAGCCAAATGTCCTCTCAAAGCCCCATTTACTCATGCATGGCAAGCTAGCTACATGTGGAATTCATATTTTCTTTCATAAAATTCTAGGAATATTAGAAGAATTAGTAAAAAGTGAGATAACCATCTCAATATGCCCCCCATAATTCATTTTATAAAAGATAAATTTGTAAAATCCCTTTCGGTAATAATGGCCGTTATTAATTAATTAAAAAAATAATATATAATAAAAAATTGACAAATAAATTTTTTGATGAAAATGTGCTATGAAAGTAAAGGTTTAAAGGAAAACATGTACAAGGCATAGTTGAGCCAAATTATTATCTATTTATTGAACTAGAAAGGACATATAATTATTACACATGTTTAATTTACATTCAAATGCTTCTTTGATTGATCTCCTATAGCTTAATGTAATGCTAGATATATAATTTAAGTTGAAGGCCCATGAGATAAATATGACTTCTATGTGACATTTGTATTGAATCATCCATTTGTTGTGTTATATGAACATAATTGGTGCACATATCTAAAGAGTCCATATGCTCATTCAAGACCATATGTAATCCTCATCTAACTTAGCCAGGGATTTGCAATACTATATTTGAGTTGGCTAGCTCCATTTCAAGATATTATGGTTATCCAAGAGGGGATATAAAAAATGAAAAGAAGGATGTTGTAGGTTATCCAAGTTGGACATAGAACCAGTGGAGAAACCCCTTCCCAATTGGCTAACTTAAAACGATCCTAAACACATTTTTATTTAACTAATGAGGGAGATAGCCCAATAAAACTAGTTTGTCCATATTCAAATCAAGTTGGTATCGAAGTACAATTTAGCTCATTTTAGTCAAGGTTAGTTAGAAGAATTAGCTATTGGCTTCTGTCTTCAATTTCCTCTCAAAATGAATGTGTACGTGCTTTTGAGAGACACACTAGACCTGAATAAGGTCCAAATTTTTGATGAAAATGTGCTATGAAAGTAAAGGGTTAAAGGCAAACATGTACAAGGCATAGTTGAGCCAAATGTTGTTAAAAGATGTGCCATTGAAATGGTTTGCTAATAGATGGTTAGATTTCTTATATAATTAAGGCCTTGCATGTATTTTGATGTTTCATGAATTTCTTTGCAAATTCAAAGTATGGTGCATGTTGCATGAAGCAAGATGTTGAAAGTAGAGTTACGTTGACACACTTAAATGCAACAAATATGAAAATTTGTACCTGAGCTCTATTATTTGACTTGAGTCGATTGTTTGAAGAGGCATGTTTTGTCGATTTGTGTTTGGGTGATGGTTTTGTACACCAATATGTAAGATTACATGGAGATATTCACATGATGTGAATTTTTTATGTCAGCGAGCTATGTTTCTTGCATGATGTGTTTTCAGTTTGATGGTTTTGTTTGTGACAAGACGTCACAAGATTTTGGGAAGGTCCACTCTTGAGCAAGAGCCTCATGATTACAACCTAATCATGAGAATCAAATGGGAGTGCATTCTTATTTTGAAAACAAATAGGATTCTGAGCTACCTAGGACTCGAACCATTATTTTTAAATTTGAAATATCATGGTGTGTTGTTTCAATCCCTGAATCCACAATCCTAACATAAATTGTTTTATTATTTTTTTGCAAGATTTAGTTGGTTATATTAAAAGTCAGTTGAATTTAAAATTCTTGGCTTAGTGGCATGAAATCTTGACCATTATTCTACACTTAAAGACATATCCAATGGTGCAAGAAAAACATCAAACAAAGTTCATTCAAAATTTATGCCTTTAGTAAGTTGACCTATCATGTTCACCACCATGGTACGAGATAATGACATTTTAGCCCCATTACTCATGCATGGCAAGCTAGCTACATGTGGAATTTTAACAATACTCTAAAATGTCTAAAATCACAAACGTCGTTAATGGTTGACATAGTCAAATCTTACACCTAGTTGGCTATCACGCTAGGTTAAATACTTGGCCACTAGGAGGAATAATATTTCCATTTTGTGTTATTGTATTTTGTTCCATAGTTGAAAATACAACTAGGAGTGTGAAGTTAGAGAGAAAAATGTATGAAGTTAAGTTTTTATACCAACCTTACACGCTAAAAGTCTTAGCTAACTCTAGAGAGATTACCTCTTTCTTTGTACTCACATATTTTCCATACCAGAAAAGAGAGATTAGAGCATGTTTACATTTTAGTGTTCTTTTTCTCCCATAAGGATTTCCCAGGGAAAAAGGAGTCTAGAGCATCATTACTTTTTAGGGTTGCTCGTCTCCCATATAAGGATTTCCTAGGAAAATAATTGTGTTGATTGTCTAGAGATATGTATGTGTGTGTTTCATTATGTTCTCTATTTCTTACGTTATGTTTCATTATGTTAAATATATTTCTTGCATTTCTGCCCGAGCCTATTTTTCTTTCCAATCACGGCTTATAAAATAACATGAGAAGCAACATGAGACTTGGAACAATCATTTTCATTATCTATATGGAAGGCAAGAAGGATTATATCCCCTTAAGCTTAAGCTTATGTATTTTGTCAATTTTTATCATATATTTTTTGGCAAGGGTAAATGTTTTTTTTATCTATAGTACAAGTCATGAGTTCCCCAATTTTACCTCATGTAAAGCATGATTCTAGGATTACTATGTAATTTGTACTTGGTTTTTTATTGTCATGATGCCCTGTCTTAATCACTTGGCCATCTCTCAATGGGTAGTTAAATCTTTATAACAATACTTTTAAGTAAAATTTATCTATTTGTATTATGTGAAATTATGTAAAAAATGGTATACTACTTTTCATAAAATTGGGTTGAGTTTATCATATATTTCAATGAAAGCTGATTAAATATGTTTTCTTTAAAAGGACCTAACAATTTTGTTAAGGTATGAATTTGCAATTTTGTGTGGCTCTCTATCAAACTTCACTTCCTCATTTCTAGAAAAAATCTACTTGCTCATTCGTATACCCACTTTCTATTCAAATGCATGAGTTTTGAACTCTTGGTAACTATGTTTTTCCACGCAGGAAAATTATGTCACATTTTATACCAACTCTAAATATTATTTTGAAGTTTGGATTACTGTTATTCTTTTATATAATTTAACATTAGATATATAAGTTTAAGTTGAAAGCTACTTAGATGAAATATATCTTAGATATGGCATTTGCAAATGGTTTTGTACACCAATATGTAAGAGTACATGGAGATATTCACATGATGTGAATTTTTTTTCTTTGAAGGAGAAAAATGATATGTCAGTGAGCTATGTTTCTTGCATGATGTGTTTTCAGTTTGATGGTTTTGTTTGTGACAAGACGTCACAAGATTTTGGGAAGGTCCACTATTGACTGAGAGCCTCATGATTACAACCTAATCATGAGAATCAAATGGGAGTGCATCCTTATTTTGAAAACAAATAGGATTCTAAGCTATCTAGGACTTACATATTCAAATCCAGTATGTTCCATATTTCTTACATTTCTGCCCTCCTATTTTTCTTTACAATCAAGGTTTATAAAATAACATGAGAAGCAACATGAGACTTGGAACAATCATTTTCATTATCTATATGGAAGGCAAGAAGGATTATATCCCCTTAAGCTTAAGCTTATGTATTTTGTCAATTTTTATCATATATTTTTTGGTAAGGGTAAATGTTTTTTATCTATAGTACAAGCCATGAGTTCCCCAATTTTACCTTATATGTAAAGCATGATTCTAGGATTACTACAATTTGTACTTGTTTTTTTATTGTGATGATGCCCTGTCTCAATCTAGACATAAGTGATGATGGTCTTCTCCAAATCAACTCATGTATCCTCATTAAATTTATACAAACATTTCAAATTCATATTTTCTTTCATAAAATTCTAGGAATATTAGAAGAATCAATAAAAAGTGAGATAACCATCTCAATATGCCCCCCACAATTCATTTTATAAAAGATAAATTTGTAAAATCCCTTTCGGTAATAATGGCCGTTATTAATTAATTAAAAAACATAATATATAATAAAAAATTGACAAATAAATTTTTTGATGAAAATGTGCTATGAAAGTAAAGGTTTAAAGGAAAACATGTACAAGGCATAGTTGAGCCAAATTATTATCTATTTATTGAACTAGAAAGGACATATAATTATTACACATGTTTAATTTACATTCAAATGCTTCTTTGATTTATCTCCTATAGCTTAATGTATTATGCTAGATATATAATTTAAGTTGAAGGCCCATGAGATAAATATGACTTCTATGTGACATTTGTATTGAATCATCTATTTGTTGTGTTATATGAACATAATTAGTATGCATATCTAATTTACATTACTTTAATATGTCATGCTTCTTTAATTTATCTTTTATAGATGACCGAAGCATCCCTTTTTAATCTATCCCTTTTGACTTCGGATATGTGGGGAATATTCATCTGCATATTTTTCTATCATAAAGCAGTGAGTAAAAGTGTATTCCATTTGTGTCAATGTTAAGGTTAAGCACATGGATTAAAGTTTTATATATTATATGAGTACGCTATGTATTACATATGGTCTTGAATGAGCTTTTAGACTCTTTAGATATATATCTAAAGAGTCCAAATGCTCATTCAAGACCATATGTAATCCTCATCTAACTTAGCCAGGGATTTGCAATAATATATTTGAGTTGGCTAGCTCCATTTCAAGATATTATGGTTATCCAAGAGGGGATATAAAAAATGAAAAGAAGGATATTGAACTGTAGGTTATCCAAGTTGGACATAGAACCAATGGAGAAACCTAAGGAAAAACTATGTTTCCAGGTCGAACCTTTGTAGAGGTTCGAGTACCTGAGAGTAAAATCCAGTTTGGGGCTGTTAAATTCTAACTGTACTGGTAATTGTGCTAGGGGGGAGAAATAGGATGTAATTTCCTCTTCTCACGGCTGGGAGTCTTGTTTTTCATGTGGATTCAACCAAACATATTGTACATATTAAATGAGGACATAATTATTACACATGTTTAATTTACATTCAAATGCTTCTTTGATTTATCTCCTATATCTTAATGTATTATGCTAGATATATAATTTAAGTTGAAGGCCCATGAGATAAATATGACTTCTATGTGACATTTGTATTGAATCATCTATTTGTTGTGTTATATGAACATAATTAGTATGCATATCTAATTTACATTACTTTAAGATGTCATGCTTCTTTAATTTATCTTTTATAGATGACCGGAGCATCCCTTTTTAATCTATCCCTTTTGACTTCGGATATGTGGGCAATATTCATCTGCATATTTTTATATCATAAAGCAGTGAGTAAATTGTATTCCATTTGTGTCAATGTTAAGGTTAAGCACATGGATTAAAGTTTTATATATTAGATGAGGAGGCTATGTATTACATATGGTCTTGAATGAGCTTTTGGACTCTTTAGATATATATCTAAAGAATCCAAATGCTCATTCAAGACCATATGTAATCCTCATCTAACTTAGCCAGGGATTTGCAATACTATATTTGAGTTGGCTAGCTCCATTTCAAGATATTATGGTTATCCAAGAGGGGATATAAAAAATGAAAAGAAGGATGTTGTTGTAGGTTATCCAAGTTGGACATAGAACCAGTGGAGAAACCTAAGGAAAAACTATGTTTCTAGGTCGAACCTTTGTAGAGGGTTCAGTACATCGAGGTAAAATCCGGTTTGAAAGTCATTAAATCCAGTATGTTCTATATTTCTTACATTTCTGCCCTCCTATTTTTCTTTCCAATCAAGGTTTATAAAATAACATGAGAAGCAACATGAGACTTGGAACAATCATTTTCATTATCTATATGGAAGCCAAGAAGGATTATATCCCCTTAAGCTTAAGCTTATGTAGTTTGTCAATTTTTATCATATATTTTTTGGTAAGGGTAAATGTTTTTTTTTTATCTATAGTACAAGTCATGAGTTCCCCAATAAGAAAAATCTTATTGCTTCCTATGTTTGTTCTTATTATATACTTTGTTGTTGAATTATGTAGGCAATATCACTCTCGACTTATTTTAATTGATAAGAAAAATTAAAAGGCAATTTATCACACTTCATTTCACGATAGGTGGGATTATAGTAAGAAATTGTTCCCATTTTGGAAAAAAAAATTGATTTAAATTTAATGGAAGTTAAATCCAATCAAGGATTTGACCTTGAAGGTATCATTTCTTGAGACTTTCATCCTTTCTAGTGACTTGGAATATACAAAAATCAAAAAAACACAAGTAAAAAAGGAATCACAAAATCGAGGACCCATGAACATAGAGGTAGAAAGTATTGTATTCCCGAATCAATAGTTATATGAATGGTTGAAGCCCAAAAAATTGTTGAAGAATTGGCTATTGAGGAGCCTATTTCATTTGAATATCAATATTTAACCATATATGACACCCATTATGATAAGTCTACTAACAAATTGCAATTTGAAAATATTTGAAAGTAAAAAACTAAGAAGGTAGTGTGTCAAATGAATAGTGAAATAAATGTTTTAGAAGTAGAACCTTCTAGACCCTTTAAACTACATCATATTATGAGAGATGCTCTTGCTCATTTTATAACATAGAAAGAAGATAAAAGATTAGGACTCGGAAAGAGGACATATGAGCTTGCAAAAGCTCGTAATTCATAAATCCATTTTTCTATTCAAGAACTTGAAGTAAAAGTAACATTCCTCTAGGATTAGAAAAAGCACCACATTTTTTTGATGGAAATTATGAGTGATTGAGATTACAAAATGTTGGCAAATTTCTAGAAACAATTAATTGCTTTTATAAATATCTATAAATTTAATTAAAATGAGTTGAATATTTTCTTAAAAAAATTCAACACTTTTTAGTGCGGTTTAGAGACACGAGCAAGGCTTACCTATGAGAAAAAAAACTTAAACAAATCAAAGCAACTTTGTATCTAAAACCTCTATAAAATTTCACTCTTGACTATATATAAATGTTATGAACAATTAATTAAACTCTAATTTCTTTTTTGATACACTTGAAATTACTCTATATATACTCTATATATGTATAGAATATAAATATATTAAAACAACTAAAAGACTAAAACTAATGTTTAATAAAAAATTAAAATAGTTTTAAAATATAATGTATTAAAATGACTTGAAATTTTAAAACATAATGTGCTTAATATCCCCAAGTACACTTTGTTTTCCATGTTTCATGGTTAATTTTTATAATGTCTAGGATCATTTTGGGTATGATTTCAACTCTACGTTGACTAGAAAAGAGCCCAAAACAATTTTATATGAAGAAATCAAGTTTCACCAGAAAAGGGAAATATGCGAGCAAGAAGATTATATATTCATAAGTTATATGAATATCCGAATATCAAGGAAAAAGGAAAACTCTTATTGCTTCCTATGTTTGTTCTTGTTAGATACTTTGTTGTTGAATTATTAGGCAATATCACTATTGACTTATTTTAATTGATAAGAAAAATAAAAGGAAATTTATCACACTTCTTTTTACTATAGGTGAGATTATAGTAAGAAATTGTTGTCATTTTCAAGAATTTTTTTAATTTTAAATTTTAAATGGAAGTTAAATCCAATCGAGGGATTTAAATTTTAAATGGAATTTAAATCCAATCAGGGATTTGACCTTGAAGGTATACTTTCTTGAGACTTTCATCATTTCTAGTGACTTGGTATATCTAGAATAAAAAAAAATCAAGTAAAAAAAGAATAAAAAAAATTGAGGACCCATGAACATAGATGTAGAAAGTATTGTATTCCCGAATCAGTAGTTATATGAATGGTTGAAACCCAAAAAAATTGTTGAAGAATTGGCTATTGAAGAGCCTATTTCATTTGAATATCAATCTTTAACCATATATGACACCCATTATGATAAGTCTACTAACAAATTGCAATTTGAAAATATTGAAATAAAAACTAATAAAATAGTGTGTCAAATAAATAGTGAAATAAATGTTTTAGAAGTAGAACCTTCTAGACTCTTGAAACTACATCATATTATGAGGGATGATCTTGCTCATTTTATGGCATAGAAAGAAGATAAAAATTTAAGACTAGAAAACAAAATATATAAGCTTGCAAAATCTTTTAATCTAACACTATTATTTATGAATCTATTTTCTATTCAAGAACTTGAAGTAAAAGTAACACTCCTCTAAGATTAGAAAAGCACCAAATTAGAAATTACTATATATAATATAAATATATTAAAACAACTAAAAGAAAACTAAAACTAATGTTTAATAAAAAATTAAAACAATTTTAAATGTTTACTAAAAGATTAAAACAATTTAAAAACATAATGACTTGAAATTTACTTAGGAAACGTACATATTTCGATCAACTAAGAATGCAAATTGCTAACTATTATATCTTCATTCAAAACTCGATCGCAATAAATATATAAAATTGGAATTCAAATAATCTAAGCAAATTTTATGATAGCTTTTGATTGAACGAAAAACATTTCAACCTATATATTAAAAGTTGAAAATTAATGAGGATAAATCAAAAAGTCGGCTATCATAATTGACTTCATTCAAATCTCTAAGGTTGTTGCACGTTTGATGAAGGTACCTTCCTCATCAAGCACCGTTAAGGTACTTGTGAATTTATTAGCTACAAGTAGTGTGTTTGAATAGAAATTAAGCTGTCATGAAATTATGATGAATTTATGTAGATTAATAGGTGGGTGCAGATCGTATGTTAGCCTGGTTGAGAATATGTTATGATTTTACCCTTAGTGGGTATTACCTACTACTTATAACTAAATTTTTATTTTTTCATGATGATTAGTAGTATCCAGAGTTATGCCAAAACATAAACACATGATAGTGTTATCATAGTAGGTAGACACTGTCGGGGACAATTGTCAAAGCATACATAAGACATGATTATGTGATTTTATGACGATCGATTAATTATGAAAATAATATGCTATCCTCACATAATAATATTACGTCGTTTGAAGGTGTTCCTCATGATTCCGGTTACAATATCCATTTCTTGTTCGATCAGTCACTTCAGAGTGACAAACAGATGGGATAAAAGTAGAGATTGTGAATATGAAGGCAGATCTAGAGTGGCCCAAACACTGAATATAAAAGCAGCCAATGGGACAAAAGTATGGATATAAAGTAGGGAAGTAAGGCTACATCAGGGAGAAATATGCGCATGAAAGCCCATGGGCAGTCAGTCAACTGACATTTGATAGTGCTACTTTTTTCCATAAAATGTAGTTGTGGTCATGGTCTTTTAAACAATAATTTTGCTGATATTTATGACCAAAATTCTCGGTATAAAAATGTTTGGTAGAAGGTCAAATTACGCTGATTTAACTGAGCTTCCAGGAGCTAAAGGTTGTCATCCAAGTGAATAAAATAGTCAATCTGTTGGATGAATTGAACGATAATAATGCTGCTTATGGATTTTTTTACCAAGTTATCAAATTAGATTCAAGGTAGGCCACTGTTTAATTTGTATAGATATAAATAATGTAGAGAAACAAGAAGTAATTTATCTATCCATTTTACATCATTTCTCTACAAGAAAATTTCCTATTAAGCTTGAAAACTGAGACCAACTCCAATTTACATCATTTCTCTGCAAGAAAATTTCCTATTAAGCGATAAAATTCCAGAGTTGAGAGGACCAACCTTACCTGCGCGGATGGCAGGAGCAACAGGGCGGCGACAGCAGCACAAGGGCGTCGACAGCAGCAACAGCCCGAACACGATAGACAACCTACGAACAATGAAACAGTAAACAGAAAAAATTCGCGGGCAATTTATTTATAGAAAATAGTTCGGTCGAAATATTTTAAAAGTAAAAGTTCGGCCAAACTCATAGTTCAGCCGAACTTTAATTGCCGGTTTTCCAAACTCCGGCAAAAATTCTGTTTGCCAGCGCCGTCAGTGTGTCGTCATTGTTAACAGAATCTAGAGTTCGGCCAAACTTGTAAAAATTTTCGGGCCCTGATTCTCACAAAAGTGTAACCCAGCTTCACGTTTCCGCCCAACTATTTTCAACTTTGATTGTTTTTCTTCTCAAAAACTAATAACCTTAAAATGACTGCTGATAAATATATTTTTCATTGTTGAGATTGGGGTTGAGTAACAGTTCATTAGATGATGGCGGAAAGATTTAAATACAATTCTGTGGTCATCATCATAAATTTTACAAGATCAGGGATTTGACCAATTAGGAAAGTTGAAAGTTAACATTCATCTTTGCATAATTATTCCTTAAAATAAGATTATGCTTATAGATAAACAAAGATAAATTGACTACCCAGTCATTATTTCAAAGAGGGTCTAGACCATTAAAATGATTTCTCATTCACCAAAGAGAAAAAAAAATCAGAAAGACCTACATATGTTGAATTCAACATGAAAATTGGCCAACAAAAATAGTTGTGACTGAGGTAACAACAATCATGACTTAGGTAATAACAAGTAAAGGGGAAAAAGTACAATGTTAGGAAGGTGACATGAAGGAGGATTAATCATTTTACAAAATAATGAGGAATTGAGAGTGAATCATTCCTGACAAGACTTACCATAATAATCATCCTTTAAATACGAGACCTCCCCCCAAGTAAAGTATGTTTGCCATCAATCATAGTTGATCATGTCGTAAGTAAAATACCAAATAAATCCATGGAGTCGGTCGAGGACGTAGTTAGCGACTTACCTTGGCGGAGTAACAATACTGGAAGAGTAACAACACCAAGTACTTAGAAAAATATCACCATGGAGTAACATCATTGGAGGAGTAACAACATCAGAGGAGTAACAACATTGGACACTTAGAAAATTTCCTGGAGTAACAGCATCAGAGGAGTAACAACACTGAAGGAGTAACAACATTTGATACTTAAAAAAAAATTCGGAGTAACAACACCGAAGGGGTAACAGCAGTGGCATAGTCACAGCACTGATAGAGTAACAACAATGACGGAGTCACAACACTGACAAAATAACAACATACAACACTTAGAAAAATTTCCAGAGTAATAGTAGTGACAGATTCACAACACTGACTGAGTAATAGTAGTGACAGATTCACAACACTGACAAAGTAACAACAATGACAGATTCACAGTGTCGACGGAGTAACATCAGTGATGGATTCAAAGCACTGACGGAGTAACAATAGTGATGGATTCATAACACCGATGGAGTTATAACAGTGAGGGATTCATATCGTCGACAGAGTAACAACAGTGACGGATTCACAGCACCGACGGAGTAACATCAGTGATGGATTCACAACACTAGCAGAGTAACAGTAGTGACAGATTCACAGCGTCGACAGAATAACAGCAGTGATGTATTCACAGCACCGATGGAGCAACAACAGTGACGGATTCATAGCACCGGTGGAGTAACAACAGTGACAGATTCACAACATCGACAGAATAACAACAGTGACGAATTCACAACACCGACGAAGTAACAATAGTGATGGATTCACAACACAGATTCACAACACTGACAGAGTAACAACATCAAGGAGTAGCAACATTGTGGAGTAACAACATTGCGAATTAGCAGCATCCGATGAGTAATAACATCCTGAGTAGTAGCATCTGGAGTAACAACATCTGAGGAGTAATAACAACCAAGGAGTAATGACATTACTAAGTAGCAACGTCCAAGGAGTAACAACATCACGAGTAGCAACATCCAGAGTAAAAACATCCGAGGAGTAACAAAAACCAAGGAGTAACAGTATTACGGAGTAGCAGCATCCAAGCAGTAACAACATCACAAGTAGTAGCATCCAAAGTAACAACATCACGGAGTAGCAACATCCAAGGAGTAGCAATATCACAAGTAGCAGCATTCGAAGAAACACCATCACGGAGTAGCAACATCTAAGGAGTAACAACATCACGAGTAGCAGCATCCGGAGTAACAACATCATGAGTAGCGGCATTAAGAATTAACAACATCATGAAACTTAATAACTCCCACCTTTTATTTTGAGAACAAAACAAAAAAATGTGACTTTGAAGTAAACAAGACCTGAAGCATAAAAACATAATAGAAATAAGAAAATAAACGACTCTTTATTCAAAACCAATAAATAAATAAATAACTTAAGTTACAATGGTTATGATTTTTGTTGTAACAATGTTGTTTGTGAATGGTGAATGAATGGAAAAATGTTTTTTTTTGGAAATGACTTGGATCTTCAAATAGAAATCAATTCCCCATTTCTCATGTTATAAATCTGTTAATTGATGAAAATTATTCATGTTGTTTTCTTCGTGTGAGGAAACGTCTTTGAAAATATTTCATTACTCTCCCGGGACCTGCAAAAAATGAATGTCTACATGCAATAAAACATGAAATCATGAAAAAAAAGAGGTGATCGGGCTCTCATAATCCAAGACATATGCAAAAAAATAAAAAATAGCTATTCTGAAAAACAAATCCACAGAAAAATAAAACAAAATTTATTTGTCACCTACGGGAGAGCAGTGGTCGACCATAATAACCAGTAGAATTTCAATCATAACTTCTTTTCTTTTCATTCGATTTGAGTGATTCCAAAGAAAAATGAAAGCTAATTCAAAGATATATCACCAATAGAATTGGTCGAGCATATTAACCAGCAGTGTTTCAATCATAACTTCTTTGTTTTTCGTTCGATTTGAGTGATTCCAAAGAAACATGAAAGCTAATTCAAAGATATATCACCAATAGAACTAGGTTTTAAAAATTCCATAATATGATATGTCAAATTTACTTAGAACAGCCTGCATAACAAAGTCGTTTTCAATTTCTTAACTCAGACCAACAATTGATATTTTAAGCATAATTTTTCGTTTGATGACGGATTGAATTGATTCAAATTGGAAATTAAATTATCTTTATTTATATATCTCCAATAGAAACATATTTTTAGGGCATGAATAATTGATGGGTCAAATTTGCTAGTGAACAGTCGGGAAAACATAGTTTCAAGAGTGCTAATTTACGATAAACAATCAGTATTTTGGTCATAACTTCCTCATATGATATTGAAATAAAGTGATTCAAATTGCGTTGTAAACTCGATTCATATGAAAATATACCATAGAAGCAAGTTTATAAAATCTAGTCATTTAGGCCTCCAAAAACAAACTGTCCCAACTCTGTTCCTGAGCTGCCTACTAGACATCTTGTCATTATTTTGGTCATAAATTTTTCATTTCAAATCCAAATTGAGTGATTCAAATTGGGTTAGAAAGTATAAATAAAGGGATATGCAGGATATAAACATGTCTTAAAAATATTCCCATTTGGTCCCTAAAAACATGACTGTCCCGTCTGTTTTTCCAGAATTTTCATCAAGCTTGCAAGCCATAAGATATGATAATCAAAAATTTTTTCCAAGAAGGTGATCAAATTGAATATGAGTGTTTGTAGAAATTTTATTTTCAATATAATGCATCTACATACATAAATAAATTTGAATATTGATCACCGATGTTTATTTTCACAGCGTGTTACAACAAAAACAACTATTTTTATATATAAAGAAATTTATTTATTTATCTCTTTATTCATTCTATATTCTACACTACACTACTCTAATTTGAAAAATAAAATATACTTACATATAAGAGTACTTCCAGTGAAGCCATTTTCGAAATAAGCATCAAGTATGCACATACCCATATTTGAAAAATGTATGTTAATAAATACACGGGTATGAGAGACCAACTTCATTGTTAAGGATGGTGCTAAGAGTTGCTGAAGTATGAAGTGATGTTGCGAGCAAACAACAGAGTGAAACCAGTCTTCAATATAGTCTTAATTTCCCATATTTGTCACATCGTGGATTCCCTTGACTGGGTTCCAGATTGTGTTGATGCTTTCTTCCTTGACCTCATCATGTGAGCTTTGGGGGTCTTCCTCTGCCTTTTTGTTTAGATCTCTTTTCATAGAACTAGAGGAAGGAAAAAAAAATCAAACAATTCTTAAAGCTCAGGACCTAGAGCAGGGTGAAAATTTTCTCCCCAGGACAAGATATTGGGCACTAAGATATCAAGAGAAAGAAAATCAAAGAAAAAGAAAGCAACTAATGCTCAGGACCTAGAGCAGGGTAAAATTTCCCTCCCTAGGACGAGAGTTTGGTTCCTAAGAAATTAATCAAAAATAAAAACAGAACAACTACGCTCAAGATCTAGAGCAGGGTAGAATTTCTCTCCCTAGGACGAGAGATTGATCGTTAGAGCAATATGAATCGTGTTCTTGCACCTTTGTTAGCCTCCCCGACAACAATGCCAAAATGTTGGTGTCCAAGTGTGAATGAATATTCAAACCCTTTCCCACATTAATTAGCAATCCGGGTGCATACATTATTTCAAAGTAACATGTAACATATATGCAGGAGAAATAACACAATCCAATATTGATCACAGATTCAACAATTAAAACAACCAGAACTACTGTAACAGTAATTAAAGATAAATTGCAGAATTATAAAACCATTCACAATAATTAAAGAACATACCATAAAAATAGTTAAAATAGTCAAATAGAAATGTGAAAGCAACAAAAGGAAATAATGCAGCACCTGATCTGAAGAGTGGGCCCAACTCTCTGACCAGGGCCGCGATAGACTCACAACTTACATGTAGAACGACAAAATGACTTGCATTCAATTAATTAAAAGTCTTATGTTACAAAATTTGATTTCTCGCACTCTAACCCTCTCTGTGTTCTCCCCTCTCTCTTATTTGTGTCCCTTTAAATATACAAAAAAAAAGGGGAAATAGATTGATTACATAATATCAATAATCAAGATGAGATCTGAAAGATCTTTCCATCATGATTCAGCTGACACAAGTCAAATTTAGCAATTACAATTGGGGCAATTTTGGAAAACGGTCACAATAGAAAATTTGCAAATATGTCCTTCGAAGAACCCTGCGTTTCTCTCAATCAGGACTGAATTTTGGAAAATTGTTCACAGAAAAAACTAATTTGGTCTGTTCTACACAAAACCCATTTTTCAGATTTTCAAGATTCTTTTCCGTTTTCCAAAAACGTTCAACGCAAAACTGTCTCTTGTTATCCCAGCGAATCTTTGAGTTGGAATATTTAATTATCAGGTGAAGATCAAATTTGCAATCTGGAAGAGATCTTGAGAGCTAAAATAGTGAGTGATGTTATAAAGAATTCATTAATAAACAATCATTGGAAAAATAATGCATAATAATCATTAATTTATTAAAATAAAGGAGAACAAGTATTGTTTATCCAAAAGAGCATAAAAAATTATGAAATGGAATTATATAATAAATTATGATAAATAATGTAATAAAAGAACTTTAGAAATTGATGAAATGGATGTTAAGAAGTGATAATAATAATACAAATTAGTGGCCCAAAAAGCAGCCTGCAACATCTAGCAATACTCGTGATCATGAGCAGGTTGGACCATCAATCGTCGAGGCTGCACCATTAACTGAGCATGCCTCGACTAGTACTATTATTGATGATGTACCACCAGCTGATCCATGACATTTATATTATAGTTGTATATTTTTTACATTATTTAGTTATATATATATATGTATATGGTCCATGTATTTTATGTTCATGTTGCAGTTGTACTTAATTTACATGTTGGTGATCATCATGATGTGTATATTGTTAGGTCATGTTAGATATGTTCATTTAATCTGCAGCTTGCACATAGATGTGTATGTGATAACAGTTATTTGTCATGAGATGTATATTTGATGTTTGTGTTGTGATGATGTTATACAATGTTAATTGTGTTTTGTTAGATGATCATGATCATGATGATGTTAGCGAATTTGAATGTGTTTTTTAGTCGAATATGATGTTTGTACGATGGTTATCATGATCGTGATGTTTATTAATTAGTTTAATATTAAATGACCATGATATTTATTAAATATTATGTCGTGATTGTAATTGAAATTTTAATTTTAATTGAATGTGAAGTTGTATTTGTAATTGTAATTGTAATTTTAACTGTAATTGTATGTAAAAATATTTGTAAAATTTTAATTGTAATTTAAATATTTAATTTATTATGAAATGATTGTAATTGTAATTGTATATATGACAAATTGTAAAATTGTAATTCTAATTCTAATTGTATGTAAAATTCTAAAATTGTAATTGTAATTGTATGTAAAATATTTGTAAAATTATAATTATAATTCTAATTTTAGGTAAAATATTTGTAAAATTCTAATTGTATTACTATGAAATGATTGTAATTGTAATTGTATGTAAAATTCTAAAATTGTAATTTTAATTCTAATTCTAATTGTATGTGAAATTGTAAAATTGTAATTGTAATGGTAATTGTAATTCTAATTGTAATTTTAATTGTAATTTTATGTAAAATATCTGTAAAATTTAATTTTTATTAATGTGAAATGATTTTATTAAAATTTGTAAAATTGTAAAATTGTAAATAATTATAAAATAATAAATCTAGAATAATATTATTTTTTGTAACATAAAAATTTTTAGAAAATAATGCAAAAAAATTCATCTACTTTAGAATTATCATTATTTTATTATGATTTTACATACCAAAAAAAAAAAACTTTATACAGTACGCCATTTTTATTGAGATCAACATAATTGCAAAGTATCAAGTGAAATATTGATTTTAACATTAATTCAAATTATATATTATAATGTTTCGAAAAAAAGAGTCTTATAAGGTATAAGGTAATTAAGTCCTCTTCTTTATAAAATTCCATCTTAAAAAGTATAAATATTGATGAATTAATAAAACATGTACCATTTCACATGTACTAATTTCATTGAACAGATTTTAGAAGAATTCGAGCGGCAAGAATGCAATAGACAAAAAAAAAAAAACATTTTTTGACTATTTTACATTTTATTAAAAGGTTTTTGAGTTTTTTCGTGGGGTTTATGGGTTCATGGGATAATAGACAGTACCGACCCTTCCGTATTGGTATTTCAGTTGATTTTTTCCTAGCAGCGATATGACTAAATCTTGTAGCTATGCATTTAACAAAGAACCCATATATTTTGAGAATATTATTGAAGATTGTTGTCATATACTTCAGCACTATTCCATTTCTTCACCATATTAGCACAAAATAGAAAGAATAATTTCTTTCACCATAATAACACAACTTTCAAAAAAGAAAACACTCCATTTTGTGTTTTGAGACATTTTACGCAAATGATAAGCATTTCTATGGAGTTTTATCCATATTCTGCAATTTAATGAGGGTTGGAGGGAGCTTACAATCCTATATCTGTTAGTAACTGCACCTTTTGGTAGAACCAAAGAAAATTCAGGCGATTCCTCGGCAAAGTAGACTGGCAATAATCAATTCCTTCAAGACCTCAACAAAAGAAATAGATATACATGTCATAAATATATATGCATGTCAGAGGCTCCTGTTGGCACCTTTTCTTGTTGCAGGTTGTGGAAAGGTTCAAGTTTATTTTTCTGAAAGAAGAAGAGGTGTAGTTTTGAAAAGAAATGGCCCAAAGATTTTTATAGTAAAATCTAAATTTCCAACATCTATAAAAAACTAAATATCTCCAACTTCATTAAACTGCTTAGAAACAAAACTTTCCCAACCATTTGTGAAAATTGCCCATGTCTTAGCATAACACAGGTTCACATGCCACAATTGCCCACTTGGGCCCTGTAGTATTGAATCCTCACACGCCCCACATTACATTCTCTCCACATAATCAGTGGGGACCTCCTGCAATAAACAAAATGCATTGGAAGAATAGTTATTTCTATCAAGAATTTATCCAATTCTAATTCTAATTCTAATTCTCAAGAATAAACAAAATTCTAATTCTAATTTCATATTTCCATCAAGTATAAACAAAATTGTAATTCTCAATTTCTATGGTTGGAGTTCACTAAATTTTGGTGTACACACCTAAAAGTAATTTCGGTGCCTTAACCACAAATTGGTGCTAATGTACCTATAACCGCACCGGTGCATTTTAGTTAATGTGCACCAGTGCCGTGTTACCAACGGACGCACCGGTGACGAATAACAATAGATTAAAAAAAAAGTAAATTGAAAAATGGGCGGCAAAATATTTTTGAAAATATAATTTCATAAAAAAATTCTTTAAATACTAAACACTTTTCATTATTTCACTATTTTTGCAAAAAATTTCAACCAGAGATTTGCAGGAGACATACCTGGAACAAGAGAGCACGAGAGCACTGTGGAGCAGCGAAATACGTTCGAACATAAGTATTCAGAAAATCAGAATTCCAAATCTCTAGTAATTCAAACCCTGTAGCATAGAATTTCAAAAGATCTTGTGATTAAATTTGATTATTTTTTTAAAATTTTTCTGCAGTTTTTTTACGAAGTAAGAAAAAAATTTCAATTTGTTTTTCATTTTCAGAGAAAAAAAATTCCATTTTTACCCTAAACCCTTCATTCCTTTTGTTTTTTCCCCTTCTTCTCCCTATTTCTGTGATTTCAGAATTAGGGATTTCATTTTAGATTGACATCCAACCCATGGGATGACTTGCATAGTCGGATCCCAATCCATGTCAGCCATTGCGTGAAATTTTGAATTTTTTTTTTTTTTAATCGGTGCGCCCTGTGTAACCTAGCGCATCGGTGCGCTGTATAATCTCAATGCACTGCCAAAGTACTATGTAATAAAAATTTAAAAACATTTTTTTTTTTTTTAATTAGTGCGCCATATGTAAAATAGGGCACTGATGCACTAGGTTACACAAAGCGCATCGATAACGTTATATTTCATTATGGCACACTGCGAACGTGTTGTTTCGCAAAAAAATGTTTTATTGTGTTAACGGTGCACCATGTAACATATAACACACCGCACCGGGTCTCCTAGTTGACAGAGAGTGCCATATGGTGGTCTCTTGTTTGCGTGGGGCGTTTATAATACAAAAACTAACACTAGACGTTTTTTATTATTTTCTCTGTGTTAATCGGTGTGGTGGTTAACATATAACACATCGGTGCTCCTTGTTGACATAGAGCACTATACGGTCTATTATACTATTTGTGTGGTGTGTTTATAAGACCGCCAGGCACTGACGTTGGTGCATACATCATCAATGGCGCACCGGTTTCTTGAGATTTATTTTTTTACCTGAAAAGTTGACAATTTATTTATAAATATATTAATGAATGATATGGTACAGGTTTTAGATTGATAAAGAAATCACTGACAAGAGATCAAGTAAAAAAAATATCGATAACACATCAAGAAAAGAAAAAAATGCAAGTTCTTTGTAAATTCTTTACAAAAATATTATTTTTGAACTATATGTAAGTTCAACTAATATGTATTATTTATTGTGTATCATACAGAGCCACAAAATGATGAAGTTCGATAAGATTATTTCTGATCTAGGACTAGAAAAACGTAAAAACTTGATGGAAAAATTGCAAAAAGATGAATCAAATGAATGAAAAAATATTATCGATCCAATATGAGTTTCTTTTTTTAATTTTAATTAATAATATACTTAAAATTATTAGATAACATGTGTCAAACAATCTATTAATTCATATTTGTTTAATTTTCTACAGGGACCAACAACTCAGAAAATGAATGTTGTTCTAAGAAAAGAAAAAAAATAGAACATGCAAATGAAAATGAATTGCTCCTTAACTCATCTAGAGTGGTGCTGGACGTTAACGAAAGGGGGAAAAACTTTTACAAAAGTTTGAGGGATCTAGTGGAACGAATGTATAGACATTCTTTTCCACTTACAATACAAAAATTAATCCAATGTTTCCAAGAATCAAATTTTATCTAAACTACAGGAATAGTTTCCAGAGAATTGGTCAATGAGACATGTCAAAATTTTAATAGCAAAAACGTATAACAAAAAAAAATAAGGAATGAAAAAGTAATATTCCATTAAATGTTTGTTTATAAATATTTATAAATATCACTTTTGTTATATTTACTTTTCATATATCAATATAAAAATTAAATAATTTATTTTCATGTTACATTTTTAGGAAGATTATGAAAATTTCAAAAGATGAACGCGCTGATATCAAAAATATGCCAGTAGGAATGTCCAAAAAGGTGTACAAGGAGATGGTCAAAGAAATGGACAAAATTGCATCACAGGAGGAGCCATCTCAACAACAACGTGCTTCAAATGTAATATGTAATCATTGAATTTTTCGATCATTAGGTACAATAAATAAACAATTTAATATTAAATATTAATTTTCAAGTATTTTCTTGCAGAAAATAAAATAAAATGGAATCCATTCAGCACATAAAACAAAACGACAAGGAAGAAAATGGTTGATATTTAAGTTTGTGAGTAATTGTTACTTCCTTATAACAACTTAACTAGATTTCATTTTTTTATCTTTTAAGTTGTTTTACAAAAATCATCATTGAATGTCTTCAAACAGGTGCTAACATACAAAGAAGAACCATCAGACGAATTGATTGAAATTTGGTTAAATATGGGTTGTGAGTATATGTTGGCATATCATAAATTAATTGTGGAATTTGTAAGCATTTATCGATCTTGTTTTACTTAGCTTCGTTTATAATTAAGAGAACAAAAAAATCTTTTATATTAAATATATGATTTGTTATAGGGTGTAAAACTTGCAGGAAACAAAGTATGGAACTATGCCAACAGATGAAATCTTGAAAGATGGCATGGTACATGGTTTTGAAAGAATGTGTATAATTTATGAGTCAATTGTTGCTATGGTACGTCATTTCTTTTCGATTTACATTGATGTATATTATTTAATATTTCAATTTTCATTATTCTCACCAATGTATATACACTGATTACAATTTATTTTTATGTTTGTAGATAGAAGGTGATGAAGAAGAAAACAATCAACACTATGAAAAAAACATTCCTGAAAATAACCCAAGTCATGGAAGTAGCTCTAGCAGTGACAATGGTTCAAGCAAAGAATGATGATCACTATGTTTGGACATCAAAGGAAGGCGTTGTATTTTTTGAAATATTTGTCTGTGAAATCAGACATTTTGTTTAAAATAATGGACATAGTGTCCCAATTGAAATACAAATGGATACCAATAACTATCCCATTTTGTATGACAAAAACTGTCTTATTCATATATCTATATAACAAAATATGTTTTAATTTATTTTATTGCGTTCTCCATTGTCGTTGTGAAATGTAACACCACTGATTAAATTTACGGATGATTAAACATTATAATGAAGAGATGTGAAATTTGATGATATGATATAACAAATTAATCTAAACATCACATTCAAATGCACTAATAAAATTTTAATTCATATGAATATTGTTATAAGATATATATGTGTCGACTTTTTATAAATAATGAATTTTAAAAAATCACAATAATTATGATATGATATAACAAATTAATCCAAACATCACATTCAAATACATTAATAAAAAATTAATTAATATGAATATTGTTATAAGATGTGTCGACTTTTGATGAATAATGAAATTTTAAAAATCACAATAATTGCACTGTCACAGGTCGATGTTTCTAAAAAATACAAAATGAACACCGGTGCATGTCAGTTACTGTACACTGGTGCGTTTGTATGCTACAGTGCACCGGTGCGTTTCTATGACCTATGGGCACCGCACAAATACCAAAACGAATTAAAAATCTCGGTGCGTTTGTGCGGTACTATGCACCGGTGCGTTTATGTGGAACTACGCACTTGTGCATTTGTACGACCTATGAGCACCACACAAAAACCAATACCAATTATAAATCTCGGTGTGTTTTTCTGATATGGAACACTAGTGTGTTTCTATAAGTCTACGTACCAGTGCGTTGAGGCAACCTATGGGCACCACACAAATCCCAAGACCAATTAGAACGACCCCGTGTGTTGTATCACCAACACTGCGCTCGATGTGGTTTTATACCTTGATGGCCCGGTGCATGCACCTTCGACTGCGCTGGGGCCACCGTCTAGATGACACGCACCAATGCGTTGAAACCTTAGTAGTGCACCGATGAAGAAAACATCTGTAATAACCTCTGTCCACCCAGTTTTTTTATTGTGTTGAATTTCCGTTAAAAGCTCCGCCAAAACCTCCGTAACCATAAACGGATGTTGTAGGAAATGTTATTTTTACAATTTTGGCCAATTTTATAACACTAAAAATCTCCTTTATAACCTCCGCTAGAGGGTATTTTCCTTGTAGTGCTAAGGTGAGGCTACATCAACCTAAAAGTGCCTACTCATAAGCTGCTTATATTCAATCAGTTATAATGTTCATACATATATATGATTACGAATCTGTTCAGGAGTTATAACACCTTCCTCATAAATCTAATCCAAGAACTAAATATGACCCATAATCTCAACCAACAACTAATCTAGAATACCCTATATTTCTCCATTATTCCAAGTATTTGTATCTCCAAACTTTCAACCTTATTGAATTTCTTAGCTATAGTAGTTAGAAACCGATCCTTGAATTTTGTATCTCTATTTGCAAAAGAGAAACCAGTGACTACAAGTTAATGACCTAGTTACGAAATTGATTGGCTGCCTTCTTCTCATGAATTCATGTTGTTTTTTACCCATTATGATAATTTTTTCACAACAAAAATTGATTGTGTTTCCTTTAGCTTCCAAAACAAAGAAGAGTGACTTGCCAGAAACAGGTTTGTGATCTAGCCATCTCCCAATATACAAATCAAATATGGAAAGCTATAATATACCCTAGAAATGAAATTGGAAATCTTAATAATTGAAAAAAGACATTGTCAGCACAATGAGATCTGCCTCTTAAGTGACACAATTTGCATATGTTTTGCATCTACCTTAACAATACCATCCACGTCAAGATATTTCACCTGCCTCTGGATCAATCAAAGTATCTAGAGGTCTATTAAACTTTAGAGAATGAAATTCCTTTAAAAAATCAAAGGAATGAAATCCTAACTTAAAATTGCAGCTTTTAAAACCCACCATAACTTTTGGGTCTCAAGCATAGTTTAAAGCATTCATACCAATTGTTTCCATAGCCAAAATGTTAACCCTCCTTTTATGGAAAAACTTGCAGAAATTAAACAACATTGGTAAGAATAGGGTCTGCATTATGTGCCCCAGAGATGTTGATTAGAGCTCAACAAAATTTGACCTTCAATTGTGAATGATAACGCTACTGGCAATTACAAATCTGAAGACATTAATTTAGACTTCTATTCTTCTTGGAATATTGAGGTGGGCATCTTTCGACATTTAATTTTTGTCATATGGGTATGTTTTTTGTCATATTTCAACGCTCAATATGGGTATGATTTCGACCCTTTGCAACACTGCTGTTTCTCTGACTTAGAGGTTCAATGTCTCAACAACCGAGTTGACTTTAATGCGACTTTTTGAAAAGTTTTCTGATTTATTTTTCCAATTTAATTTCTCTAAAATCTGGTAGGAATTCACTGAAATCACAAGCTTGATGGGGAAAATTTTCATAATCGAAGTGCCTTAGGGGTTTTTTAGGGTGCTGAATCCATACATGTAGTAAAAAAAACTAGTTTAAATAAAACAAATCAAGATTCAATTAAGAGATGCTCACTCTATACTATTTTAATTTAAAGTAAAAATAGTTTGAATAGATGTTATAATTAAAAGTAAATTATTCTTCCTAAAAAATTATGGCTGAAATTCCAAGAGATAAAATAAATATATTCTTATTAGCTATCAAAATAAATAATTTTGAAATTAATTTATTATTATTAAATTTGAAGTGATAAATTATCAAATAATAAATATAACCACCATCTCACCTCCTTATTTTAGAACCTTGATAATTACTTACTTACCCAATTACTATTTATCTAACAAAAAGTAATTCAAATAAGAAAAAAAATAACATATTGGGTAATCTTAAAAACCAAAACTTAAATAAGTCAGGTACTCTCTCTTCCAACGAGCTTTGTTGCTTACTCATTAGTATCACTATAACCCAAAAAAAAATCAGATAAAGAAAACAGTTAGTTTTGTAGTAAAAAAAATAACTACGAACAAATCATAGAGAAATTATGCTTCATTTCAGTAAAACAAACAAAATATTAATTATTTGATTTCAGTAAATAAAACAATAATTTGAAATGAAAATTAACAAAATACGCTGAGAGAAACTTCTCAGAGTTAGATTTTACATATTATAAGTTATATATATATATTTTAATTCAATTTATTTATATTATAATTTTATTTATATTAATAAAATTACAAACAATTAAAATTTTTAATAATTTTTAGATAAAAGAAAATCATAATATACGTATCACATTAAAATATATAAAATATCAATAGTAATTATAAATTAAGATTTATTTTACCATATAAATTAAAATAATAATTCCATAACCATATTTAAATTTAATTAATAAGCACATAAAAAATTAACACTTCTAACATAACATGATTCTTAATTATGAATATTCACCTCCTTTAAATAGGATTTGTTATATTTTTTTTTTTGCGCGCGCTTGCTCTGCGTCTCTGGAGCTCGGCCCTGCCGCTTGCTCTGTCCTTGGAGCAGCCTCCCGATCTGAGCATTCCCTGCGAGAGATTCCGCCCCTGCCTGCTCTCTGGCGTATGGTACGCCTGACGGATGGAGATCCGACTTTGACCCTCACATCTCCGACCATGACATCGGATGGAGATTCCCTCCCGCCTTCGACCTTGAGGCATTCGAACCCTTGTTGCAAATTTCTAACGAGGCCTCCCTCGACCTCTCGGCTCAAGTTTGTCAAAAAGCTGGACAAAATCCCTACGGTGTCGCTCCCGGTGGACGATGCCCGTGAACGCGCAATAAACCTGCAGTCGAGAGAGGTCTCATCGGCCGGTTCACTCGGGCTATGGCCTTCTCCAAAAGGCTGTAGAAGATTGGGTCGGGAGGGCGAGCGTGCCACTGGTCAAGGAAGGAGGTAAAAAGTCATTTTTTGTAGGAAAGGGGTTCTTCGTTTTCGTGTTCGACGAGTGTGGAAGACCGAAGCACGATCTTCGAGAAAGCGGGCCTTATTTCATGGGCCCCCGAGGGCTTTATCTGAACAAATGGTCTCGATTTCGACCTCGCACAAGATGTGCTGCTACCGTTCTGTTTGGGTTCGTCTCCCGCACCTCCTCTTCATTGCGGAGCCGGAGATCATTGCAATCCGTCGGCAATGCCCTGGGCGGTCATATTGATCGGGCCCAGGAAGGACCGGTACTCCTCGCGCTCGTATGCAGTGTGGAAGTCGATTTGGAGGTTGGACTCCCAAGCCATCAATCTCTCGGTGGCGGTCGGACGCACATTCGAGAACTCGATTACGAGCAATCGCCCTTTAAATGTCGACAACTGCCATGAATACGGGCATTTTTGCCGGATGCGTAAAAAGAATGAGGAAATAGCGAGAGAAAGAGAATGGCGAACAGTGGAAGCAAGCAAGAGAGCAACAAGCAATAGACAAAACAACAAAGAAATGCAAAAGGAGACGAGGGACCAAAACAGGTCGGGGAAGGCGCAAGTAACCAAAAACGGCAAAAGCGGGAAAGCTAATGACGGTGCGGGAGATAAAATCCATTCGAATCTCTTGCTCTTTCGACGGATCCTCCGAGAGGCTGAGCGGGAAGATGCACCACGGTGGAATCTAGCGGCATAATGAAGTGCCAGTGCAACACTCCAAATCGGGTACCTAGCAATACTCCTTCTCCTTCATATCTTGACATTATTAAACAAAAAAAGAAGAGTTTAGACAACATGGGGTCATCGGATGAAGAAACCTTTGAAAGACCATCTAAAAAGTGGGAAGAAGAACAAACAAGGAAACCGGGGAAGAGGAATCGGGAAAAGGCAAAAAACCCTAGGGCGTCGATCCACCATTGAAATGACTCGCAGGGAGAAATACAAGACCAAGGGCGCCCAAGGGAGGAGGCCCCCACTCAAGCGGTAAATGATGCGAGATGGTCTCTTGGAATTGTAGGGGCTTGGGAAATCCCGAGTAAAGGTGAGATGCTATCCAAAGATCTCCCCTGAAGTCGGAATCCCGTGGATATACTTATGCTCCAAGAGACCAAAATAGAAGGGGAAACCCTTCTAAACACTAGCTCAATGAAGTGGAAATATGATCTTGGAAAAGTTTGTGGAGTGCAAGAGGATCGGCCGGTGGTATAGGAACCTTTTGGTCAAAAAAACTCCTTCTCTTTAGAAAAGCACTCCGGAGACCCAACTTAACTTGGATATATACGGGAGACTACTCCATATTGCAAGCAATACCTCTTTAGCTCTGTTCAACATGTATGTTCCGTCCATTATGATGAAAAGAGGCAGATCACTGGAATCACTCCTGGAATACATAGAGCATATCAATCCCTCAAACATTGTAATAGGAGGTGACTTGAATATAATTCTAGACCCCAAAGAAAAAAGAGGAGGGATTTACTCGAGGGATCCCTTCCTCAACATGGTGGAAAATCGATTCTCGCGATGGGACTTAATAGATCACAAACCGGTAAAAGGCAAATACACCTGGACCAATAACGAGAGCGAGGGAAAATCATATCTACGCAAGGGTCGGGACGATTTCTTATCGCGAGTTCGTTAATGTTGGACAATAGGATTGTTTTCACCAAGATCCTCCCAAAACTCACGTCGGATCATAAGCCAATCCTCTTATGCTTGAAAGAAGAAGAAGACCTTGGCCCTCTCCCTTTTCGTTTCAGTCCTCTTTGGCAGGAAAAGAAGGCTTCTTTGACACAATCCAAAGCTGCATGGGGGATAGAGTTTCTAGATCCCAAGGTTTTTGTTTGGGAACAAAAATTGAAAAAAACCAAAAAAGCCCTTAAGGATTGGATAAAAAACTCCATGAAAACCCCCACTAGTCGGAGGAAGGAGGGTCGTTTCTTACACTGCGGAAGGTCTCCAACTCGATTTGGAGGAGAAAAAATCCTTCTCCCAACGATTTAGACATGGAGAAAGCGGCCCAAAGGAATACTTACGGACTCAGCTTCAGAAATGAAGAAGAGTACGCGTTTAAAATCTCGAAGTTTATGGCTTAAATCCGGGGCAGAACACCACTTATTTCCATAAGACATATGTAGAGGCTCGCCTCTCGAAACCACATTGCGAAAGTACCTCCTCCGATGGCGAGTGTATAAAGGTCACACTCAAATCAAAGAAAGCGACGATGAAATCATTTCCAAAATCTTCTTAGTGCGAGAAAGCAACGAGAATGAGGAGGATGCATTAGAGTTTCTTTCCAACATCCCAAACCTAGTCGATAAGGAAGATAATGAAGCCACGACAAGGCCCGGCCCTGAAGAAGAGATAACCTCCATTGTGCGGTCCATGGAACCGGACAAAGCTCCAGACTTGACGGGTTCTCGATGCATTTTCCTCGCAGAATACGTTGGGAGATAATCAAATTGGACCTCTTCGAATGATAAGGGGATTCTTGAGGAAAGCTAAAGTTGGAGGCGGAATTAACTCCACCTTTCGCTTATCCCCAAGGAGACTAATCTCGCTCCTTTGGCAGGTATAGGCCGATCTCTTTATGCAACTCATCTTACAAGATCGTGGCCAAGCTAATGGCTAACGAAATTAAGCCCCATCCTTCATAAACTCATCTCTCACATTGCTCGGGGAGTTGTGGTAGGTGCGAACGGGATTCTAGACAACGTCATCCAAGTTCAAGAAGCCTCGCACTCGGCTATGCCGGAAAGAACAAGGTATGATCATAAACTGGACATGTGTAATGCTTGTGTAGTGAATCGTTTCTTTGTTCAAGGTTCTTGATGCATTTGGTTTTAGTCATGAATTTATTAACCTTATCAAAGCTTGCGAGAACATCGCGGATAGCCCCAATGGTTAATGGAAGACAGGCGGACTTTTTCTTGGCCACTAGGGGATTGAGGCGGGGGTTGCCCCCCTCTCGCCCTTCCTATACATTCGATGGCGGATTCACCGAGGCGGAAGGCGACTCAGGAGAAACAACGGGCTCAATTCGGGATCGGAATTGTACAGAGCATTTCTCCGATGAACCACGCTTTCTTTGCGGACGACTCACTTCTACTTGGGGAGGCTTCTTACAGAATTGCTAACACCTTCAAGACCATCCTACAAAAGTTCCGCAAAATCTGCAGGGAGCGTTAATCGGTGAGAGAAAAAGCGCCGTTTATAGTTTGGAACACGGAACAAAACACAATTGAAAGGATCGCCAGAGAGTTGGGGTTCAATGGCTATCTTGGCGGGATAAGATAAAGTATCTTGGCCTTCCATTAACCCAAGGGATCAATCGAAATCATTTATGGGAAGAGGTGATCTTCAAGCTCAAGAAAAAAGATAACGCGTGGGAGTGGAACCTGGCTTTCCAAAGCGAGTGACAAACTCACACTAATACGCTGCGTTCTATCTCGCAATGCCTACGTTCAAGCCTCCCTGTTGTTGGCACCAAGTCAAATGAGATGCGTCATCTCCGATCCGATGCGTAATTTTTTGTGGAATGGAGGCGCGCATGCGCAATCGGTTCCATCTTGTTAAGCCGGAACATTGAAGCGCCCATTGAATGAAGGCGGCCTTCAAATCGTGGGACGAAATTCCAATTTAGCCTTGGGATGAGTTCTTTGTGGCGGCTTCTTATCGATCCCTCACACCCGTCGGCCCGGATCTTTAATCGTAAGTACCTCAACAACCAATCGATAGCCAACTTTAACCCGGTGACTACTCCCGGGGGAACGCGGGCATGGAAGCTCTGCCAGCCAAAGGCGTTGGTTTCTTCGAAACGCATCTTTACAAAATCGGGGAATGGGAAAAAGCACTCTGCACGTGGAGAGATCGGATTATGGGCCATCCTCCTCTATCGGCAAATTCTGAAATCGTAGATTTAAGAGCTTGGTTAAGCTCAAGGAATTCGAAGAATTGAGGACATCGTTGAATGGGATCAAAAAGGCAAGTTGGCGAGTTGGTCTGCCCGCTATACCCGAGCGCACTTAAACAATCGGTTAAAAGCCTTTACGAGCTATCTCGGACTTCACACCGGTGCACAAGGACGAGGAAGATTCGTTGGGGAAAGACCGAGGTATATACGGCGGACAAGGATACCTGCTGACTACAAGGTAAGAAGGATTCTTTACATCCGTGAGCCAGTGTGGAAAGCAGTTGGGAAAATTTCAACATTCCCAAGATTAATTTCTTTACTTGGACTTTGTTCCACAACAAAATACTCTCACTGGAGAAAACTCGAACGAGAAGAAATATAGCCGGCCCTCATCGATGTGTCCTTTGCAAAAACGCACTAGAGACCTCTCGATCATTTGTTTATTGAGTGTGAGATTGCTCGAAGGCTCGGTCCATCTTCTTAACTGGCCTCAGATATGTGAGAACCCTACACACTGCATTCGACCCGGGAGACATGTTCACGTCATGGAAAGCTCGATACGCTAGCAGCATTGAGACAAATCTCTTTCGCACAAGGTATGGATCGCAGCCCCAAAAATACATATCTTTGGAAGTTGTGGTTGGCCCTGGGAATGAAATGGTCTTTAATCAAAAAGAAACCACCGGCGAGATATCATAGCAGATAAGGCCAAAAACTCCTTTTGGAAACTGCGAGACACTCAAATGCCAAAGATGACTGACTCCCTTCGAAAGGAAGAAAGGATTTGGCTTGATGGCTTCTCCCCCAAGCCAACACCTTCGAGCATGCACTCGCCCAAAACACAAAGAAAAATGGCGGATAAGAGATACGCTGACTGACTTTCGGGAAGTGGTGGAAATCACAAGGAAATATGCTTATCTTTTTTCGACGAGCCTCAGCAGCAGACGGAGTCGGGAGCGGGAGGAGGGGTTATTTAATTTCCGAATGGGGGAAAAAAGAGACCTTTAGTTGGGGGACTAGGGACAAAAACCAACAATCGTGTGAAGTTCTCGATCTTTAAAAGCTTGTCGGCGGCTAGGAAAGAGAATCAAGTGAAATTTTAGTGTTCGGAGACTCGAGTTCTTTGATAAAATCTCTAATAAACAAGAAAGGGCTAAAGGACCCGAGTGTTAAATAAGCGACTTGCAAGAGTGAGCCAGAGATTCACACGAAGGACTTCCCTCAAAGTCTCAAATCTTCCACATCCTCGGGAGACTTAAACACGTAAGCTGAGTACGGGTTAGCAAACACTTTGGATGCGCTCTTGAAATGAGACATGATCGGCTTAAATGCGTGAAAGTGAGACACGCAAACATTCCCTAATAGGACAAGGAGTACATGTAAAAACGTGCTGATATGCATGAAGCCGTTGATCTGAAATGTTTGTTTTGGCTCTGGCCAACCCATATCTATCAATAAAATTATCCGTTCTAGTTAGGGATTTGTTATAATATTATGGGCAAATACATTGGTCTTCCAAAAATCATAACTGCTTCAAAATTAAAAAATAAATAAATATATATATATATATATATATATTTTAACATTTTTAAAAGTAAAACTTAATACTTACAATATAAAAAGTCTTAACTATGGATATTCACTCCTATTTTACCGTGAATATTATAACTTGTAAATCAGCTTTGTTACAATACAATAGGCTAGCACCATGGTTTATCAATACTATTTGCCCAAAAACCATAACTCATTTCAAAATAAAAATATTTTATAAATATTTTATTTTAATTTTAACTTATAATATTTTTTAAAAGTAAATCTAAAAGCATATATATATATATGGATTTAATTAAAAAATAATAAAGTTATGGAGAGATACTGTAATGTCATGTAAACATTTCGACTTGATAAAAAAAAATAATGATAATTATCAATAAAGAATTTTGACTAGGTCAAATAACATAAAACTAAAAATAAAATAAAAATATAAAATTAATAATTATAATGATAAGTAATAATAAAACGAGCCTAGAGAATACACTAGTGGTGATAAAAGTATCCCTTAATTTTGACTTGATGGCTATTGTGAGAGCGACAATAATGGCGAAACCCTAACAGTGAAAGTTACTGGTCCATCGATGTCGGTGTGGAGGTGTCTACAGGGATGATGTTGCACTTGGCAGCTAGGGCCACTTATGGCAGACAAGTGGTAGCACCAGGATGTAGGTTCGAGACGCCTCAGACACGGTACCTCTGCAAATGGAGGGTAAGAGGGAATGTAATGCTACGACATATCTCCTTTCTAAGGAGGGTATACAACAGGATCTGGGTAATTGGAAAATTCGAGAAATAGATCGTGAAAGATCAGTGGAGTTGGATCATCCTCCTTTTTCCTATATTCTTTTCCATGTTTTGATATATCATGATTGTATTTATTTTATATTTATTATTGACGTTTACTCATCAAAAGGAATTGTATCAATATTTTTTTGGAAGATATTTATACAAAAATATATATGTTTTTTTGAACTTTGTTTTATAGATAAGACTGTACCTCTGTTCCTATTTGGGCTGGTTTTTCCTCATAAGAGGAGGCTCAAGAATAGACACAGGACTTTCATGTCATTATATGGTGAATGGTAAAACTATAAACCGTGTTGCTGGTTTCTGGTTTTTGAAATGGTTGATCCTCTATCGGTCGATTTTCTAGAGTGCTCCAAAATGAGGCCCGGTCAAAAGGAATAATTTAATGGATGTGCAATGCAACTCTTTGTTTCTCAATAAAAAGTTCGATTTTTTCTCTAGAAAAAATAAAACAAGCCTAGATTCATCATAAGTCTTTTGAAACGTAAACTTCTTTTTAGAGTGACATGAGATTTGATTTCTTCCAACTTGATAGATCTGGAGTTGATTGTCATTTGTAAATAAAATATTAACACTATTTTGTACATGTTAACGAAATTAAATAACATATAATGAATAATTAAATCCAATTTAATTAAATACGCAAATATTATTATTTGGAAAGTATCTTAAAACAAAAAAGAGGTTTTAATTTTTATTTAAAAATATATTAATAAATAATTATTAATTATAAAGTAAATAATAACAAGATATATTATATCTCCTCTTATTTCCTTAACATTATATAGGGGAGGGAGGCCAGTAGTTGCGTGGCCTCCCTACGTGGATGATTTTTGACACCTAGTGAGTAGATTTGGCGGTATGACCACCTGCCAGCACATGGTCTCTCCCACGTTGTGGGCCCAACATTCCGTTTACCCGCCATTTACCAATCTCCTCACGTGGATTTATGTCTGAGCCAGATACTCGTTCATTTCTGTCTGTCGGTTGTTTTCTGCAGCACCATTCACTGTTGTGAGTGATGGGGGGCTTTCGAGCTAGTGCTCCACCGGTGGTTGTCTATTACGCCTGCAATTGTGGTGATGTGAGGGAGGTTTTATTAAGTGTTACGGCGTGTTTGTCGGCTGTTGCAGGGTGTTGTTCGGTTGTTGAGGTGTGTTGTTGGACCGTCGAGATGGGGTGTGGGTGCGGTAAAGGGTTTCTATCACTGAAGCATATTCCCTCGAATGATGACATTTTTGCTTCGACTGTAGCTCGTTTAGCCCTATTCGACTCAGCGCTAGACACCATGGTTGGCTTGCTACAACAGGCACTTGGAGTTTGGTGTCAGGGAACCCTGGTAGGATTCTTCATCTTGCCATCCATGTGTGCAATTGTGTTCTTCAACACATTTATTTGCTCGGTTTTCACACCATTCGTCTCGTGTTAATCTCTAGTTTCTGTGCTAACTTTGCTTAATTATTTGTTATTTATGTGAATTCCAGTTCTGTTGTTATGTTTTGTTTTCCTTGGTCTACTTTTGGTGCCTTATGTGGTGCCTTTTGTGCCTTCTTTGGCTTGAATGGCTTAATTGGTGTCTTCAATGACTAGAATAGCTGGCTTTTGTGCTAAATTTGCTTAATTATTTGTTATTTATATCAATTCTAGTTCTGTTATGTTTTGTTTTCCTTGGTCTACTTTTTGTTCCTTCTGTGGCTCGAATAGCTTAATTGGTGCCTTCCGTGGCTGGAAAAATTGGTTTTGAGCTAAATTTTCTTAATTGTTTGTTATTTCTGTTAATTCCAGTTATGCTGTTATGTTTTGTTTGCCTTGGTCTGCTTTTGGTGCCTTTTGTGGTTGGAATGGCTTAATTGGTGCCTTTGGAGGCTGAAATAGATTAGTTGGTGCCTTCAATGGCTAGAATGGCTTAATTAGCGCCTTCTCTAGCTTGTGGCTAAATTTGCTTAATTAGTTTGCTTGGTTTTCTTTTGGTACCTTCTGTGGAGTATATGTGGCTGGAATGGCTTAATTGGTGCCTTATGTGGTTGGAATGGCTTAATAGATGCTTTCTCTGGCTTCGATGGCTAAATTTGCTTAATTGGCTTGCCTTGGTTTGCTTTTGGTGCCTTATGTGGAGTAGCTGTGGCTATTTGTGTTTGGAATGGATTAATTGGTGCCTTATGTGGCTAGAATGGCTTAATTGGTGCCTTCTCTGGCTTCTGTGGCTAAATTTTCTTAATGGGTTTTCCTTGGTTTGCTTTTGGTGCCTTATGTGGAATATATGTGGCTAGAAAGGCTTAACTGGTGCATTTTGTGGCTGGAATGGCTTATTTGGTGCCTTTTGTGGCTAGAATGGCCTAATTTTGGTGCTTTAATTGGTTTTCTATTACTGCAAATGCCTTCCGTGTTTTTTCCTTTTTCCTTTTGTGGCTTAATGAAATTCAATTTATATTTTTTTTCCTCTGAGGTTGTGGGCAACAATTATGTAGTCTTATGGTCAGAAGTTAATGCACAACGCAACTATTGTATATGAAAATTGGATTAATTCGATGATTCAAATTTATTTGTTTCACTGTAATGACTTGAAATTGAGGGCTCGACTTGAAATAGAGGGTTTAATTGATTTTGTGGCTTAATTCGATAGATTATTTCGATGGTTTAATTTTGTGGTTTAATTCGATGATTGCAATTTATTTGTTTCACTGTAATGACTTTAAATTGAGGGTTTAGCTTGAAATAGAGGGTTTAATTGGTTATGTGGCTTAATTGGCTTTGTTGCTTAATTCGGATTAATTTTGTGTCTTAATTTAATGGCTTAATTTTGTGATTGAAATTTATTTGTTTCACTGTAATGACTTGAAATTGAGGATTTAAATTGAAATTAAGGGTTTAATTGGTTATGTGGCTTCTGCGGCTTAATTGGTTTTGTGTCTTAATTCGATGGCTTAATTTTGTGTCTTAATTCGATGGCTTAGTTTTGTATCTTAATTCGATATCTTAATTTTGTGGCTTAGTTCGATGATTGAAATTTATTTATTTCACTGTAATAACTTGAAATTGAGGGTTTAACTTGAAATTTAGGGTTTACCTTGAAATATAGGGTTTAATTGGTGTTGTAGCTTTTGTGGCTTAATTGGTTATGTGGCTTAATTCGATGGCTTAATCCCATGTCTTAATTCGATGATTGAAACTGCCCAAAAGGGACTAATGATTAAGTTATTTTCTCAATGGCCCCCTTCCTTTTCATAGGTTTACCATGGTTGGATAAAATCACTAAGACAATCTCGCTCTTCTCTACGCCTCTTTCCCAGTGGTTAGTTATCCCTATAGGTATATAGACTGATCAATAAGCATAGTTTGCAAGTGTTACTTAGATAGAGCTTCTATTTATACTTGTAGTTATAGGTTATATTTGGATATGTAGTGGGGAGCTTCTATTTGGACTTGTTGATATTATTAAAGGAAGAACCTTTGTTGTAAGACATGTCTTTGCTTTATATATCCTTAGGGTCTTTTGTAGACATAGATAAATGAGAGTTACTAAGAGTGAGGTACGAGAGGTTGAAACTATTTAGACAATCTTTATTGTGAGGTCTGTTTGTGCTGTCAGATATAGGTTTTGTATCTCCATGTGTTGGCTAAAGTATATGGCTTATTCCTTATCTTGAGTTTCTAAGATAAATAGAAGTAGTAAACTACAATTTATAAGTATAAAAACCAACGGTTGAGGGTTTAACTATACAGTGGTCAATTTCCATACAGTTTCTTTCCGATCAATGTCGTGAATCATAAATATTATTTTAGACTTCTTTGGTATATAGTTTCTTTCGGATTAATGTCGTAAATTATAAATATTATTTCATACTCCAGTTCCATCGGAGCTGATTTGATCTCATATTCTATGCACATTGTTTTGATATCAGATTATATGCACATTGATTGACATCTTGATATGTTTATGCGTTTGTCTCCATGTTTTCCTGGTAGTTTTTCTAATTTAAGTGGAAAATTAGTTAATTTATTGGACTTTCATGCTGTGGGTGGTAAAATAACTGAAGTCATCTTAATTTTTTGGTATATTCCATTGAGTTGGAGACAATTTTTTCTGATTGATGTTGTTGTGTACATAGATTTTTTGTGTGCATCATATGGACTGTCTCATTCTAAGTCAACATTTTAAGTTTTGATTGTCTCTTCAGTTTGTGACTAATGCTAAAATGAATTTCCATTTGAAGCACCATGCCAACTCCTTGATCTGCTTTTTTTTCACTCTTTCTTCTCTTTGTTCAACCCTCCTCCTATATGCACTCATTTCATGATGATGAACAATCCCTCCTCACATTCAAAAAACTTATTTACTTCGATCCTAATAATACTATGGCCAATTGGAGCCCCTCTGTCCCATTTTGCAATTGGAATTCTGTTACTGCAACTCCTCATATAACAACGAGTTAAATAATAAAATAAATAATCTAATTTATGTGCACCTTAAACCATGCAAATTGTAGTTAAATTAAGAAGAAATAGGTTTTACTACTTATTAACTATAGTACCCATAATGAGCTACTATTGGGTCTGGACAAAAATGAACGAAGGTAAAATGACCTAACAATAATCCGCGTGAATAGATAGGTAAATGGCAGGGAAAACATATGTTGGGCCCACAACGCGGAAGCGACCACGTGGAGGCATGTGTTGGCAATTGGTCATACCGGTAGGGTGCTCACCAAGTGTCTAAATTTGGCCCTCCCCTATTCCAACTTAGCTTGAAGAGGCTTTCCATGAACTCTATATAACATTGGGAGTTGAAGGGAAATATTTTTATGGCCTCACTCATATATGCATATACTGTCCATATGATGCATAGCAAATTCTATGTGCCATTGCTTCATAATTCCTTATCTATGTATGCAAGAATCATTATGAATGAATCAACAAGTAATGTCTTGTGTTTCATGTACATAAGGAATTATGATGCATACGGTCCATATGATGCACACCAAGCACAAGTATCTGTAGTTAAATTTAATTGAATTCCCAATTGGATTAACTTGCAACGGTGAAAATTATAAATTATGCAGGGTTTTTGTAATCAGTTGGTTTTTGTAATATTGGAATTTTGTCAGTCAATAATCCAAACGATATTGTATAAACCATACTCGAAACATATTGTATATTTAACTAGTATATTAAATTGTGTGTTTGTCTTTTGAACTGTGTCCAAATACACATTGGAACTTACATTGAAACAAACAAAAAAGGGATGGTATCTTCATTCACATTGCAATTTGGTTACAAACAAAAAAGTCATTCCACCCCTATGCTTGATGGCCTCCATTTTTTGAATTGCCCAAAATTGTTGAGTGCTTGCCTCTGCCAAAGTTTCTTCCATATGAGTGAGTCCAATTTACTCCTTCTAACCATGGAGGGATTTAATAGCTGAATATGTGTCTATTGGATAGTCGACTAGGTGTCTATCTAATTAGTATGTTAAATGTATGTTTGTCTTTTGAATTGTATCCAAATACACATTGGTATTTACATTGAAACAAACCAAAAAGGGATGGTATCTTCATCCACATTGCAATTTGGTTACAAAAAAAAAAATCATTCCACCCCTATGCTTGATAGCCTCCATTTTTTGAATTTCACAGACTTGTTGAAGTGCTTGCCTCTGCCAAGTTTCTGCCATATGAGTGAGTCTAGTTTACTCCTTATAACCATGGAGGGATTGAATAGCCAAATAGGTGAGACACCACCTGGAACAGATGCAACAAAGTGAAAAAACCAATTCAGGAAGAGTTTCTTTTTCATCCATGCATGGGGGTATGTAGTTTTTAAGTTGTGTTTTTCCTTTGAATAAATAAAAACCTAGGATTGAATAAACATTAGCATTCACAGAAAAACGTATAGTGATCCACTCCCTGCTTCTAAGAAAAAAATTTGGTACATTTTTGCTCCCTCTCTTGGCAATTACCCGCAATGCACAATTCCTTCTAGCTTGTAAGCCCGTTTCGTCATAGTTCCAGATATGGTTTGGGGCATAAGAGTGTTTTTCATATGCACGATAAAGGGTGGCATATAATTTAGACACAATTGCAGGGCGTAAATTTAAAGCCATGTCTCTGTCAAGACCCTTCGTTGTTCATAAGACAAGGTATGGATGCCTTTTTTTAAACCCACTCCACCACGATTTTCCAGGAAACCCATCTTTGAAGGGGTTAGGCCTCCCTTGACAGATTTGAGCTACTTTGAATTTGATTTCTATCAACTCTAACCCATGTCCCATTTGGGCCATATCCTTACACCACACAACCACCTCAGCCTCCTCTTCAGTCATAATAGTAAAAAACCCTCTATGCTTTGTATGAGTGATCCCATTAATCCAATAATGTACGCTTGAGGCTAAAGTTCCATGTTTTTTTTGTGGATGCACGTATTGAGTATCCCTTGAACTCTATGTCACCAATTGCAACTAGCATGTCTTCTTTTGTGCACCCTCTTATGGCACTGATTTTCTTAGTTGAACTTGCACCTTGTAATGTGGTTGAGGGTGGCACTGTGGTAGATGGTTGGACAATGGGGTATTCCACCACATGGGAATTTTAAACATCATTGCAAGGAGCATTGGCAACATTGACATCATCGACTCTTTCCTCTTCCGATGAAGTGCAACGAGATTGGGCACCCTTTGTCCCTTGCCTCCTCCTATTCCTTATATGATCTGCAATTGAAACTTGTGGTATGGCTGCAACAACAACATGCATATTGTTAAAATTTATTTCTATCAATGGAAGTTTTTTCAACTATAGAAACTCAGTCTAATGCCTGTAAGAAATTTAAATAAGAAACTCAGTCTAATCAATATTTGAAACCTGCATAATAAGAACTCAGACTTATTTATTTCATGAAATTTAAACATGAACGGGTTAAGAAATACTTGCAACCTTAATATATTTGAATTCATTTGTTGTTAAGGTCACTGAAAGTATGATTAGAATGGGTAGGTTTGAATGTGTGTTAGGGTTTGAATGATCAGAAAGGTCCCTTTCTAATCTGTCTTGTTTAAATTTTTTAGTTTCTATATTGTTGCATATAGATAATTCAAAGACAGATAAACATGATACAATCTATGTTTTCTAATCTCAAAGTTGTATCATGTTCTATGACGGCCTAATGAGGCACAGTTTGCTCAGAACTGAAACATCATCTTTGGAACAGTAATTCTGGACATGTCCTATTCATAGGACTAGAATGGGTAGGTTTGAATGTGTGTTATTTTGTTGGTCAAATTTACCTTATAATGACTAGAATTTTTAGATGTGTCTCTTGTTGAAAAGAAAAATTTCTCTACAAATCATATAAATCAATAGTAAATGATTTGAAGAAATTATCATTATAAAATACCATTCAAAAAATAAACATGGTATCAGACCTCGAATCTGAGAGCATCCTTGAATTAATCAACCTATTTATCACAGTATAAGTTCTAAAAAGGGAGGAGTAGATCCAAAGGAGACCAAAAGTTTGCTTTTTCCCTATTCCTAAGTTGATAGTAGTGAGAATTCATGAAGGTAGAGTATCTCAAAGAATATCTATCTTAATGTCAAAGTATAAAGGTTGAAAATATATTGAAAAAATAAAATTAGTAAAAGGGAACATTTAAAGGAGCAGAAGTCAATCTATTTAAAGCTCTAGAATTCACATCACTATCCTGGTTAAAGAAGTGACATAATCGAGATTTGATTAGTCGTGTGAGAAAAATAAGAATAGGGAAGGAGTCTGATTAGTCATGTGTGAGAAAAAGAAGAATAAGGAATATAGATATGATTCCATCTGTTATGGAAGGTCAAAAGGCCTCAGGGTTAACTAAAATTTATATGATGAAAATATATTATGGAACGAGTCTTAGTTCAATAACACTATTTGCAAGAAGGACAAAGTTTGAAGCCTTAGTATATCCACATAAGTAGCAAAGAAGTATGTGAAAATTGGAAGGGCGAGAGAATTGGGAGGTCAAAATTACCTAAGCATATATTTTAGCCCGAATTTGGTTGCATAAATTGACAAAAATGACTATAATAAAGGTTGAAAACCTTAGAATCTATTTCAGTGTGCCTAGAAGGACTTAGGAATACAAAGGAATATCAAACTAGGTCACAAACCTAGCTAAATCCAAACATGACCTATGATCCAGCAGTAAAAGCTAAGAGACCTCAGACATAGCTTCAGAACATTAAAAATACCTCAGTACAAATTATTTCATATGTAATCTTAGGAAGATTGAAGGGCCTCATGTTTAAAAAGGATCTTAAAGTAATTTGGTTTGGAGTTGAGCGAAGAACAATCTAAAAGGAATCTAGCAACTTCAACCATCATTCGAAATTTGAGTTTGTTATTAAAGTAATATTTTTAGTTATGATTGGTCTTCACTTTTAAGTTATGATGCCCTAAGCCAAGGTGAATATAACAATGACAAATTCCCTACTTTAATAAATATCTTCTATATTGTGAATAGAACAAGTTTCAAAAGACATTAATTCTCGACATGCCTTGTTCATATGATTAGAATGGGTAGGTTTGAATGTGTGATCAAAAAGGTCATTTTCTAACCTTTCTTGTTTAAATTTTCTAGTTTCTATAATGTTGCATATAGACAATTCAAAGACATATAGACATGATGTAATCTATGTTTTCTAATCTCAAAGTTGTATCATGCACTGTTTGCTATTCTTAATATAACAATGTTTTTTTGCTGTAAAAAAAAAAGAGTAGAAGAGGGAGATGTCTAAAGAAACTGGTTTTTGTGTGTTTGGGGATTACTGAGGAGACTTTCCAACCCTAATTTATGGCCCTTAAAGTAGAGTGTCCTACGCTGAGGGTTTTGTATTGAACAAATTGTCACTGAACATAAGGGAACTAGGGGGGATACCTTAATATGAATTTCCTTAGGTATTTGTTTTTTATTCATAACCAAGATATTATATTTATTAGGAGATAATGAATTCAGTTGAAAAGGTATTAGGTTGCATTCTCGAAATTTTGGTAGGTTGGATTTTTATATGTTTGTATGTGAATGGATTATTAGGAGGTATTGTTGTTGTTTGGTCCCTTGAATATGGTAATTTGAGTCGCTCAAAATGCAAATGAGGTCTACAAGTGGAAGGGTCTGTCCCTTCTCTTGGTATCACCCCCTCTCTATGTTGTTCAATTGTGCTCTGGAAGTATTGATTGTGAGACTGCTAAAGCATTCCATATGAAAACAATGAAAGTTTCTATGTTGTTTAACTGTGCTTTGGAAGTATTGATTGTGAGATTTCTACAACATTATTACATGCATTATGAAAACAATGAAATTTTCTATGTTTTTCAACTGTGCTATGGAAGTATTGATTTTGAGACTGCTAAAGTATTCCTTATGAAAAGAATGAAAGTTTCTATGTCGTTCAACTGTGCTTTGGAAGTATTGATTGTGAGACTGCTAAAGCATTATTACGTGCCTTATGAAAACAATGAAAGTTTCTATGTTGTTCCACTGTGCTATGGAATTATTGATTGTGAGACTGTTAAAACATTATTACGCGCCTTATGAAAACAATGAAAGTTTCTATGTTGTTCAACTGTGCTCTAGAAGTAAACAATGAAATTTTTTATGTTGTTCAAATGTGCTCTGAGAGTAAACAATGAAAGTTCCTATGTTGTTCAATTGTGCTTTGAAAGTATTGATTTTGAGACTACTAAAGCATTATTACGTAACTTATGAAAACAATGAAAGTTTCTGGAACCTTTCTACTTTAGAATTGGTATTTCTACTTCATAATTGGTGCACTAGAAAGAAGGAAAAGAAGATTCTATTTGTTCTCTATTTGTAGGTTTTAATCCTGAACAGAAATTATCTACATACGAATCTTATAACAGAAAATAAACAATAGCGAGAGCATAAAACATAAAACAAATAAACACAGAGATTTTCCCCTGGATCCCAAATCGGGACGACCAGCTTGATTTTTCATTATATTCCTTTTAATTTTACAACACATATATATACGTGCCGAAGCATACATAAACCCCAATTCATTAACCCTGGATTAGAACATAACTGTAGTTCCCTTGTCCAGATCTACAAAATACCAGTGGTCGAAAACCATCGTACCCCAAAAAACCATGTGCAAACCCATGCACAAAACATAGGTGAGTCCGCCTATGAGTGGGACCACACACCAAAAAAAAATTTCGCCGGGGTGTTAAATTCGGAAAAAACACGACAGGCATGTGAAGGGTTCGGAGTTTGCCCGGGGTTTGGGTTTATGTTCGTAATCTCATTAAACACGGGTACATGATGTGTCCGGAAGATGGACGGGATGACTCGCTGGCATCTAATCCGGCAGTTGTCATCTTCCCTTACGGTAAGAAGAACACGTGGCTGCCGTTCGTTGGTTCACAACGTTGATAGTTCTGATTCCATCGCTTAACGACCTGACACGTGTCGATTAGTGTTTAGATAAGCATATCCTTCATTAAGATTTTTCCTTTTTAATAATGTTTGTTTGAGTTTTCGTGCGATTGGCGTTAGTATTCCACGAGGCTGACAGGCTGACGTGGAGATAGACATGGTTCCATTCCATTATTCATCTTCGTTTTTATAATATTCCTTCAGATTTTTCTCCTCATTGGTTGTAGGATTCCAAAATGCTGACGTGGACGTGGAAAATAAGTTACCGGAGGTACTAATGGAGTCTTGGTGTTTCTCCGAGTCTATGTTTATTTGTGATGCCACATTCAATGTTTGTGTTTTTGTGAGTATATCTAAATTTTATTTTAGGGATACTTTATTGTTTCGTCAAAGTGGTGATGATATTGGACTATCTATACAAATGATGGGCCAAACGTTACTGTTGTCCTCATGTTCACAACTTCCTATATTTTTCAATATTGATGTTACATTATTAAATTTAATATTCAGATTTTTTTTAATTTATAAATATTGATGGAATATTATTAAATTTAATATTCAGACTTTTCTAAATTGATTTATAAGTATAACGAATCTTATAGAGAAAGAAGAAGTACTACATAGAAGAGTTTAACCCCACACATAACCATCAACAAAAGGCATACATAGGGGCTGATATTTCTTGGAGATCTAAAATTCTTATTGCTCAATTAAGGACTAATTCTCATCAACTCCGTTGTGAAACAAGGCGCTGGAAAAGGCCAAAAGAAATGTGGGAAGAAAGAGTATGTATTTTTTGCTCCTCCGGAAAAGTGGAAACAGAAAAACATTTCATTCTAGAATGTGAGGCCTTCAAGGACACCAGGGAAAACTATGCAGGTATTCTGGCAGCTAATTCTTGGGATAATCTATTCAGCGAAGAGTTAGTCGATAAGCTGGGAGTGCTCATTGTAAAACTTCACAGGAAAAGGGCCGAATACAAGAGTCAGATAGAGAAGCAATCTGTCCCATAGGCTATTTTTAGCCTCGTGGACATTAAAAATTCTTTCTTTCTTTCTTTCTTTCTATATTTTTAAGGTAGATGTATTTATTTTAGAATTAAAAAAAAACTGAAGATTAAGATTATTTGGAGGTATGATTTAAGTTTAATTTCTTTTTTCCTTCTCAAATTTATTTGGTTTAGTTAGGTTTGAAATTTCATTTTGAGAATTTTTAGTCAAGGTAATTAGTGGTTTTTTTCTTGGTTTTTTCTGAAGATTAGTTATTTTGTGTGTTGGCAATAATCGTAATTATATAAGTTTTCATTTTATTTTCTTCCATTTGTAATGATTAGTTTTGTGGAATAAAAAATAATGGATGACATCAATTATAGGAGGATGGAAGAACTCTTTGTTGATAAGAAGAGACCACTCAAAGCAACAATGCATCCTTATTTTTAATGGCTTATAAGGTCTATGAAAACAAACATCAATGTCCATCTCAAAGTGTAACAATTATGAATCTTCTCATTCACCAAAAATTGGATATACTTGAAGTATAATGTAGCATGCTTAAGAATCTAATTTTTAATCTTCTTAAAGATTCTCTCTTGAGTACCTCAAACCATCGATCTATTCAACTCAAGTTGAATTCAAAGAAAGAGAATATGGAAAATTTTAATAAATAGACCTACGTGAAAAAGAAAGAGAATATGGAAAATTTGCACCTTAAGTTTTAATAAATAGACCTACGTGAAAAAGAAAAAGAATATGGAAAATTACATGAAAATAAAGATAATGTGGAAAATTATAGGATATGGAAACTAACCCACATGTACAAATGTCCCTCTTAAATATTTTAAAAAATAAACCAAAAACAAATAAGTCAATCCGCATACTTCCGTTAACCCTTATCTACTTGTACTAAATTCTAATTTTCATTTTTCAATGAACATAGAGATATACATGGTAGATGAGTGAGTTGGGGCATTCCATAGAATTTGTGGTTCAAAGAGTCTATCCTAAGTCCATCCTTTAGAATTTTAGGGCCCGCCTTGGATCCATATCTAAGGGCAAGCTTTATCCAATAAAGAAAATTATCTCAAATGTATTAAAGGATATATATATATATATATCAAAATGTTCTCTTATATGATATCTTTTTCATGTCATTTAATTTGGTAGAGACTTGTTAGGATATTGTTTTATATTAATAATTTATTTTATAATATTAGATATCACATCATTTAATTTGGTAGAGACTTGTTAGGATATTGTTTTATATTAATAATTTATTTTATAATATCAGATATCATATCATTTAATTGGGTAGAGACTTGTTAGGATATTGTTTTATATTAATAATTTATTTTATAATATTAGATATCATATCATTTAATTTGGTAGACTTGTTAGGATATTGTTTTATATTAATAATTTATTTTATAATATTTTTTTATAAATTTTATGATTATAAAACAAGAGTTATATAGTAGTTTAGTAGTTAATATTTATTGCTTAATTTAAATATAATTTAATTAAATAAAAAAATAAAAAAATAAAATATTAAAAAATAAAATAATTAATAAAATAGTGTATTATTAAATGTCATGTGTAATATTTCATTTCATGATTAATTATGATAAACACAATTTATGATACATTAATGTTTCTTTTAATAGAACTGACTAACGAATATGGTATTCATTAGTAGGAATTGAATTTATTTATAATAAAAGAAAAAATGGATAGTTATTTTGAGTAAAAGGAATTAACTGAATGGTGAATGTTTCCAAGATTCCAGAGTAAAAGTAGAGACAATTATGACAGTTACTTCCCAGAAAAGGATAAAAGAAAAATCCAAAGGAGGAGAAGGGGTTCTGTTCAGAAAGATGCTAAGGGTTAACAACTGCAAGTTGATTGCAAGTTGATTGAGAATTGTCCAAAGCTGGTAGGTTGCCAATGGAGCTCTACTGCTTAAGCCTTTGGAGGGGAGCATGGGGGGAGTAGAGGACGTGATTGCCTCTCTCGCAGTGGGGTGGAACATCAGTAAATAGGAAGAAGAATTGAGATAAATATAAATGATTATCTGGTTCTCTTTTATTGTGCATGACAGACTGGGAAAGAGGCATGCTTAGGAACTAGAATGTTTTGTTTAATAAATGAATATCTGGTTATGTTTTACTTTGCATGACAGATTGGGAAAGAAGCATGTTTAGGAACTAGATTTTCTATTTGATAAATGATTCTGATAATGTTTGAAAGATTACTTTCTTAAGAGAGGGAAAGTAGAAAATGTTCTATTTAATTTATGAGAGTAAACTTAATATGGAAGAATAGATTTACAATTTTTCACAGGAAAATTTATTTAGCCAAACGAATAAGAGGAAAAAACAGAACATTTAGGATGGCCTGTAAACCCCACCTTTATTAAAACAAATAAGAGAATCCCTCTACTCTGCCTAAAAGAAACTTTATCACAAAAGAATTCTCTTACAATAGAATTAACCAAAAGAAGGTGTTTCCTGTATATATAATGGCACCAGGGTTTAGCGCCGAGCCCTGAAGAAACAAGGCAAGGTTCATGGTCCCTGGGACGAGATAGTTACTTACATTATCTTCTAAACAATATATTGCAGAAGCAAAAGAAAATACAAGAGGTTCTCCATAGAATTAATAATTTAGTGATTCGTTACAGTCAGCCAAGAAGTAAAATCATAAATATTGTAATACTATTTTAGAAGAAATCAGTATTCCATAGAAACCTAAACTAAAGCATCTACATATATATCAAATTCTCATTGAGAGTAACTGTGCATATAAAAGAAAATTACAAGGAAGAACCTACTTAAATCTTGAACCAGAGCCATTCAATTTAAACACAAAAAACCCATGAAGGGGATTCAAATAGAATATTATCATTTCACCGAATAGAAAGTAGGACACGGTCCGAAAACAGTGAATAAAATTCCAAGATAGTTGAGCTGACATATGGACTTATGTCTGAATGTTTATAATCTTCTTAAACGAAAAACCTACAACCAAGCCATCGCATGAAGGATGGAATTACAATAATCAATAAGCGAAATATTTAACTGGAGAATTGGAACATCAAATATATTGCATGCAAGCGCTACCAGGATATGAGGCACCATGTACACAAGGGTTTCACCCTCAGTCAACAGAAAACATTTTTTCAATTCACAGCAGCGTCACTGTGTAGACAGTCACGACTTACTAGTGATTTGCGGAAGGAGTTTGTAAATGAACTGAGCTACCCTTCGTTCGAAGGCAATATCCTTACCTGTAGCAATATGAGAAACACAACAGATAGTCAATGAAACAATTCTAAGAAATTACATACATTAAATCCATTAAAGAACTTAAATAAAAACAGGAAAACAGAAAGAGGACAGCCTCAACATAGCGTTAACTGCAGTTCGGGAATGCGGAGACTCAGTCTTGTCTTCATACCACCAATTGATAAAACCCGAACACCCGTTCAGCAAAATAGTGCACAAGACATGCTCAGAAAGGACGGGACTCGAGTGTACTGACGGAGAAGGGATAAGCCCTTTACACATTAAAAAAGAATAAATATACTAAATCACCAGTTTGCATGCATGTAGACATATAAGAGATATTGTAAAAAAAAATATAGAGGACTTATCCGACCAAATATTCATTCAAAAAGATAATCGCAACTAGGGAGCTATTAATGGCATAAGGAACCAAGGGTTCACCTGTGCAGGGTAGCCGTGGTTGCAGCATGGCAAAGGAATATCTCATTATTCTACATCAAGAATGACCGCAAACCAGTAGAGGTTTTCATGAAGAAATCAAGAAATTTTGTAGAGCGACTGAGAGTAGGGTGCGGCAGACAAATGAGACGTATGATCAAGCAAAGGTGTGATGGTTTCCCTAACCACCCCAGAATGTCATAGCACCGTCAAATTTAGGGTTAATCAATTGACGGTCTAGATCAAGCCACCGAACGACTTAACAGTTGTAAGGACCTCAGCTATTAAATGAGGCAGGTGTCCATCGAGTTGTATGAGACCCGAATCAAATCCAAAGTTCGATAATTAATAAATTGATTGCAATATCTTGTGAGCCGTATGCTCGAATTAAACCATAATCCATTAAGAACTGTCAGAGAAATCACACCGAACTCACTTGTACCATGTTACGGTGATTACATCGTAGTACAACCAAATCTATGCATTGAAAAGGATTGTATTATAAAAACAGTTGAAACATATATTCCTAATGTCAAGTTCTAATTTATGTATGCCGGAAGTATGCCATATATATATATATTGTTAGATAAGAAATTTTTTTAAGGATAAAAGACTTTGGGAATTTTGAAGTTAAAACCATAATATGTTTATAAATCCAATATTTTGATAACATATGGTATCATGTGGTGTGACAAGTTAACTAAATTAAATATTTTTTGTATGGTGAAATTTGTGTTTATGTCAATGGTTGTGACAAGTGGTATCAGAGCATGGTTACATGCTCGGTCCAGATGGGCCAACGCAATAACATGGATGTTTTCATTTTGCCCTTGTGTTGAAAACTATGAATAGTGACAGGAAGGATAACAAGAAGCTACCATGAGGAGAGGGACCAGTCATTAAACGCCCATAGATATAGGGGAAACCCATCCCTTGCCCAATCCTAAAGTCAACCCATAAATGTGGGTGTAGTTAAGCGTAGACCAACACTCAACAAATCAGTAGAATACTGGAGGAGAAGTAACGCCATACGAATAGATTGTTGGATACGGTACAACGACTTCAGATAGAGATGAATAGAGTCCCAAGTGATAATGATAAGATAATGAGAGAAAAAGAAAAGATACTGAAGAGCCCCTCGGATAAGCATAACCATCACACTGCATAGCCTAGCCCGGAAAGGGATCCCCACGGAGAAGGTGAGCAACAACAACAAGTACATGATAACCCAGAGGGGAGTCATACTCAACGGAGTAACAAGAGTAGAACGTATAATGAAGCCGAATTTGGAAATATCTCAGATCAGCAAGAACTAAAAAAACAAAAAGTGGAATTACAAGGGGAATTTTGAAAAATCAAACCTCCTAAATTTGATGGAGAGGTGAGGAGATGGTGGAAACTTGGACAATAAATATGAATAAGTATTTCCAAGTTTATGAATACAACAACAAACTTAAAGCTCACCTAGCTATCTATCAATTGCGGGAAAATGCTACATTATGGTGGGAGGAGGTGAAAAACATACGTGGAATCGAAGGTCAGAACATGACATGGGATGAATTCCAACAGTATTTTAAAGATAAGTACTTAACTGAACTATTTTATGATGAAACATCGCAGGAATTTCATGATCTGAAGTTAGGACAAATGTCTATGGATGAATTTGTTACAAAATTTACGTCTATGTTAAGATATTTACCATATTTAAGAGATGAAAAGGCGAAGCTACAACGGTTCTTGAGTAGCTTACCTACTCACATGAAAGAAAGAATCAAGTTTGTGAACCCAAAAACAATGGATGAGTTGATAAGAAAAGCTAGAATGTGCTATCAGAAATCCAAAGCTAAGGGAGAAATTGGTAGAAGCTGACCACCTAAGAAAGGGCAGAAATGCACCTCAAGTTTCAAAAAAAAAGATCAGGAAATTATAAAAACACTGTGAAAAATCCAACAAATAAGAAAATTGGGAGGAATCAGCAAAAACCCAGATGGGCAGCTGAGGAGTGACATACAGAGGCTTCTAGTAGGCCTGACCTTGGACAGTCACAAAAAACCCCATTGCAATGTTGGGTAATGAGCCCTGGTATTGCACCAAGAGTGATGCAACTCCCAGGGGCTGCCCTACTTTACTTTATCAACCTAGGGTTCATACAAACTTGGAGGTGATAGTGATATATACACAACAGATGAATTCTATTCATGTCATCCTCTTCTTCTTTACGAAAGGGTTCTATTTCTTAAACTATGATAAAAACTGAAAAGTAAATTGCTAGAAGGAAATGATAGAAAGGAAACTAACTTAATTTGCAGAAAGGAAATTAAAGAAATGAAGCTAATTTAATGTGCAGAAAGAAAATGATAGGAAGGAAACTAATTTAATCTGCAAAAGGAAATGACTGAAAAGAAACTAAACTAATTTGCACCTAGCTAGGCCAATCGACTAAACACACGCTACTTATCCTTTGATCTATTTACCATGCTATCATGATTATAACCATGCAACTATTCATGATAAACTAAGCTTGACAAAGTGTGGCTTGTAGTTTGGAGGAAAATGGGCTAAAGGTGCTAATGGAGGGCTCAACACATGAAACAAGGCTTAGCGGTGGAAAGAGCGGGTTTAAACCTTATTAAAGCTTTATTATGGCACAAAAATGATTTGGAGAGAAATGATTTTAAAAATGCGATGGTGGAGTTGCAATGGAGGGTGATCGAAATCAGCGTTTGGAGCAGTAAAGGTTAACGGGAACAAAATAAAAAGTGTGATTTGCGATGTGAGATGTAGCGGATGATTGGGCGGTGGGACCAATGGCAGAGTACAAAGCGATATTGCAATTGGTAGACATGAGTGGTAAGTGTTAACGAAAAAAATAAAAAGTGTGATCTGTGATTTGTAATGAGCTAGATGATGTGGCGGTGGGAGCGGTGGCGGAGTACAAAGCGATATTGCAATCGACATTTGAAGCGGGGAGTGTTAAATGAAAAGGGGAAAGGTTGTGAAGTGAGAAATGCGATTGCGGTAAGGCAAAAATTTGTGAAATGCGATGGGGACAAAAACTGCAAAGTGTGAAATGCGATATCACAATCGCAAGATCGCAAAGTTGGATGGATAACGGAAGTGTTGTTTAGGAAAAGGTTGCGAAGTGTGATGTGAGATGGGTGACGTGGAGGTGGCACCGACGGCAGAGTACAACAGTGATATCGCAATCAACGTTGGGAGTGGTATGTCTTAAAGGAAACCAATAGAAACTGCGATTTTCCATTTTGCAATATCGCAATATCACAAGGTTGGCGGAGAAGCGATAATGCAGTCGGGAGGAGAGTGCGAAGTGTGAAATGCGATAGCGGGAATTTTGAGGAGGAAAGGCAGAGGTAAAAATTTAAGTGTTTGGAGGGTTTTTAAGTTAAAATGGTTGTGATAGCTGCACAAAGCGAAAAGAAGGGATAGAAGGTGACCTTTAAGGTTTTGGGGGAGTTTTCAAGGATAAAAAGTGTGCGGTAGCTGCAATAAGAGAAAAGGAAGGAATAGAAGGCGTAACCACTATGCACAGGGGCGTAACACAGTGTACCAGAGCGTAACAGTAGAGATGGAAGGAAACTGGAAGATGAAGTGGGATGTGTTGGAAACTTTTTTGGGACTGTTGAGACTTATTCTTGCAATAAAACCTATTGATTCATGCATGAAAACAGACAAAATGCGTGGTAAAAACAGTGAACAAAAAGAAGTTTTTTATGGCCTATGCATAGGTCAACCCTGCTCGAATTATAATGAAAGAGATGAGAGGGGAAGGCTTGACCACAAATTTTTTATTTTTCCTCTACTCTATTACTCTTTGTAAGCAAATGAAGAACTACAAAAACTGAACTGAAAGAAAAAACTAAACAACCATGAAACATAAACAAAATTATCATAATTGGAGATAATGAAATGACAGAAAGAAGAGAATAAATAAAATAGAGAGGCTGAGCCACATGGACTGGGCCCTAACCCACGAGCCTAGCTCTCTGAAACTTAAATCAATAAAATGAAATCAGTCTGCTCATTTCATAAAAGAATAGCCTCATACATTTATGAAAGTTTGATCACTGAGTAAAATAATAAAAAGCTTAATAGCTTGCAACAAATTTTCGACCCTTCTTAGCTCTACCTTTGCTCTATTTATTCTATAAGGCAGCTACCAACAATTCCCTAGAAAATAGTGATTGAGTCCACTTGACTCCAAGTAAACAAATATTAAGTGCACTCCTCCTTGAGTTGCTCGGCTTCCTTTGGAATTTGAAATGCTAGGGAGAATCCTTGAGATCCTTTGGCTGCATTTGAGAGTTAAGGAGGGTGGACAATCCTCCTATATTTTTTCCTTGTTGTCTCCTCTAAGTCTTTATGATAAAATCCTTATAAAAATGGTTAATAATTCATGATTTTCTGCACTCAACTTCATGTTAGGCACTCAAAGTATATACTAGCATCATACAACCAAATAATAATAAAAATGCAAGAAAAAGAGATCTAAGAAGACAAAAAGGTGACCAATAACCCCTCCAAATATGTCTAATGATGGAGCTCATCATCACCACTGAATGGTTGCTCATCCTCTGAGAAATTAATCCTCCTCCTGTATTTCCTTCAAGGCTTTGACAACCCCCCCCCGATTTCCCGAGGAAGAAGTGTGGGAGTTTCCCCAAGGGGGTAAAAGCCATTATTCTTTTCTGAATTCTCCCATTCTCTATCTTGTGCATCTGTGTCCTTTTCATGATTCAGACCCAACAACAAAGGTGGGTTGAGCTTTAGCCCCAACCATTAGATATTTTTGGCCTGCATGGCCCTCTTGTATAATGGTGCCCTTTCCAATACACCCCTCAGTCTTTCTGGAGTATGGTACTACCTGTTCTTGAGGCTGCGAGGGAGGTTGTTCCATCTCCTTTGGCTGGCCATAATGCACTCATCTTCTATCTGCCTAGAAACATCATCAAAGTGGCCTATTACTTTTGTTTGAGTCTGAAGGTAGCTTTCAACTAGTGCAGGGTCCCTCTCAATCTCTCAACGGTTAAGGATGACTCCTCTTGGGCTGAAAAATTCTGGTCTGATATGTAAGGGTTATCTATTTCTTCTTTTCATGACCCTCCATATCTCTTTTTCTCTAGTGTCCTCATTCATCATCCAAGATACTAAAACCATTAACTACATATCCCCCATTATAGGATTGGGGTCCCAAGTATCGAGATTTGTCAGCACAAGGCTATGCACATAAAACTCTGCCATCTTTTCCTGATCAACCATGTTAGCTTGCTTGTAGAAATCCATGAATTTCCTACAATCTTGGAAAGGTAGGGATCCATGGGAGGCTAGAGTTTTGATTTGAAATAGGAGCCATTTCTCCTTGAGGTACACAACATATGAGTTAGAAGGGAATCTATGTTGAAGGGTTTCTATGCATAAGTCTGCCATGGTGGCTACTTGCTGCCCTTTTTGCTGCAATTGCTCCTTCAGTGCTACATTCTCTACCCGTGCCTTCTGCAGCTACTCCTTTAGAACTTTTTCTTCGATTCTTTACTCCTCCCTTGGTGTTTCTTCAATGATACTGAAGCTCATGGGAGGAGTTTCTAGCTCTCTCTGACTTATCCTTTGACTCTTTTCAACTCTAAAATACATAGAGGTCTGCCTTTTTCTCTTTGCACTCAGAGGAGCTAAGGTGGAAACTACCTCTTTATCTTGAGGGGATGTGGTGTTGTGTTGTGAGTTTGCTTCTTTCTCACTTTCTGCTACCTTTACGACTTCTGTCTCTCTTTCCATTTCTTCTGTTTCTCCTTGGCCCTCTGTCTCTTCCTCTTCTCCTTCTTGTTCCTCTTCTGGTTCTTCTTCTCCTTTTTCTCTTTCTTCTCTAAGGCTAGGATAAAAGCTTCCCTTGGTCCCTTGCTACTGTGTCTGATATGCGGTATACTTCGGAAGCTAACTCAACTGCTGGTGATGTTGTCCTGCTGTTGCTGCTACACACTGTTCAAATACGCAGCCCACTCTCGGTACTATTGTGCCGCGGGCTCCCTTCGGTCTCTTTCCCTAAAAAATTCTCAATTAACTAGTTTGCATGAGATGGGATCTCTTTTTATTAGATCGTGCAACTAATTTTAGAGCGCTTATGTAACTCGGCTCAGCTCTAGTTTCTGGTGTATACAGTTGGACCCTCTTCTTGTTAGCTGGTTGATATTGCATGTCTCCTCCCCTTGTTCTCCTCTAATCCACTTGATTTAATTTTTTTATTTTGCATGCCTAGGTGTCGTAACTTCCTAGTTCTCCCTAGTCATAATTCATGACGATGGCCAAGATAGCTAGCCACCTTTCTGCCCCTTAAACTCTAAGTCTAAAAATTTAATTATTTCTGGCTATTATGGGCATAGTGAGGGGTGAGAAGCTATATCTGAGTTTACCTGTTGTTGTCAAGGCATTTGCAGGAGCTGGAATTTGGAGACAAGTCTCTTATATGCTGTGTTCTTCCTTATTTTCCTATTTTCTGAGTGAGAAGCTTGCTAAATGAGAAACTCTTTGAGTGAGATTATGATATTTCTTGTTGTTTATTCCCATTGTAGATGTTGCGTGGGGGTGCTCCATATGCCATGGGTGGTACTCTTGTATTTATTGGGGTCTTCTTTATCAACTCCTCTCTTTGTTTTTTCTTGTTGTTCATGAACAAATTTTTGCGCTGTAGGAATTCCCTGTTGTCTATAGTAATCCATGTTTTTCTTTCCTTGCTACATTGTGCTCAGGAATGGAGGAATGTGGTGTATGGAGGTGATGGAGGAAGTTACGAAAATGAATGGAGTGAATGATGGGATGGATGGTAAAATAGAAGAAGGGAAATGATCCAAAATATTTTGCTGGAGATGTGTTAAAGAATTACATGTGAAAATTGTAGCTTAAAACAAGAAAATTTAAAGGCATAAACATAAGAAGAGAGAAGCATTTAACATCATGCAAGAAGACACATAATTGATGTTGGAGTTCGTCCAAGAGGGACTACGTCTCCAGGCCTTGCTCAAATAGTGGGGAGGCCCTTTTCTTCATTAAGTGGCAAAAATGAAAGTACAAGTACAAAAATGAGAAATAACACCCTTATACCTCCATAGTTGAAAGTGCCTGAAAATTGCAGACCTCTGATGAAGAAATGGAAAACACCACTAGATTCGTGATGTCGAGTAGTGAAAAATCAATATAAAACTTGCCTTAATCTGACAAAGTGAAAATATGGCCCCTCTGGAAAATGGCTCAGATCATGGTTCCACCCCCCTCCTGCACATTTCTTAGGGTTCCACTGCCTTGGTTTCTATGCCCGCTCCTGTCTACCCTGGGCGCACTGCAGAAAAGAAGGTTTATATGCACAAAGCTCGCCGAATTTTCCAAATAAATCGTTTGTCTTGGTGGTTTAGGATCTGAATGTGTGGGAGGAGGTCGGGTGGTCAAACCCTGACCCCTCCTTTAAAAGTCATAATTAGTTTTAATCTTTGTGCCCTGACATATTTTTAAAAATCCGCCGTATACCTTTAGTACAAAGGGATTCATTGGGGGGGCCAAGCCCGCATTAGGCGGCTCACCCCCACGTGCTTCGTTAGTCGTTGTGTATTAAGTAGATGGTAGGTTGGGGCCGCAGGGTCACAACTATTGGCCCCACCCGTAATTTGTTTACAGTGCCATATATGTGGAACAGTGCAGGGGTGGCAGGGTTGACCGCCTACCCCCCAACGACCTTAATTTTTGGTATGCGAAGTTGTGTGGGGTGGAGGGGTTGGTGGCCTGCCACCCTTATTTTATATATATTTTTTGTTATTTTTAAAACAAGAATATTTTTTTAAACCTTCTGGATTTTGACTGAAGGAGTGCAATTAAGTGTCCCACAATTTCACCCGGAATTCGGCCTGGGTTGGCTAGAATCCGGTGGCTAGGTTACAGAAAAATTGTTACCTCCTTCAGCTGCCACATCACCAAGTCAACCCTCGAACTTTGACTGCTCCTAACTCCTTCATACAGACTCAGAATTGAGTGACATCTACGCCGTTGGAATCATAAAGACGAGATCTTTAACTTGAGCCTAGTTTGAGAGACTTTCAAACACTTTGATTTTTGAGCCTTTGTACTTAAGCCACATGTACTTTGACCTGTTTGATCGACCTAGATTAGGAAAAGAAGATGAATGCTTCCATGTGTTTCCAGAAACCATTAATAACCTGCAAAACAACAAACACAGAAAACACAGAGATGCAGACATTTTTTTTTTTTTTTAAAGAAAGTGGGTTGCTTCCATGGAGGTTTTCAATCCTCAAACTTACCTTGGGCGCCTCATAGAGGTTTTCACCCATTGATCTTTATTCTCTCTTTTTTTTTTTTTTTTTGAGAGCAAATGAGCCGCCTCCATCGAGGTTTTCAACACACAAGCTTGCCTTGGGTGCCTCAGAGAGGTTTTCGCCCATGGATCTTTATTTTTTTATTGTTGGGTATGTGTTATATTCTTTCCACGACTAAGCACGGGCGGGGGGGCGATAGCCCCCCCTGTCGGGGTCCGGGGCAGCGCCCCGGCGAAATTTTTTTGGTCCTTAATTTCCGGTGGGTAGTCCGCGTCCATGGTTTTGTGCATGGTTTTGCACATGGTTTGTGGGTACGATGGTTTTCGGCCCCTAGTATTTTTGTAGATCCGGTCAAGGGAACTATGGTTATGTTCTAATCCAGGGTTTATGGATTGGGGTTTATGTATGCTTCGGAATGTATATATATGTGTTGTAACACTAAAATGAATATAATGAAAAAAGCTGGTCGTCCCAATTTGGGATCCAGGGGAAAATCTCTGTGTTTATCTATTTTATGTTTTATGCTCTCGCTATTGTTTATTTTCCGTTATAAGATTCGTGTGTAGATAATTTCTGTTCAGGGTTAAAACCTACATTTGGTATCAGAGCTGTTTCGGCTTCAAGGGGACGCCTTTGCTGCTGAGGGTTTTTAGTTCGGGCCTGAGGTAGACCCTGTTCAGTGGGAGATCTGCGGGATCGATTCTTGTGGTGAGAGAAGATGGCGAGCGGCGGAAAGATAGAGATCGAGAAATTTAATGGTCAGAGTTTTGAGTTGTGTAAGCTCAAGATGGAGACGATGGTGGATAAAGATCAATGGATCTGGTAGATCTAGGCACTAAGCCAATGAATGTCGATGAAGATCTGGAAGAACCGGATCTAAGGCTAAAAGCACAATACCGTTGTGTGTCTCGATTCAAAATATCGTTGAATGAATTCAGTTACTGGCGAAGACCTTGTGGAAAAGCTAGACTTCGGGAAACACCCAATTTTCCAGAATAATGTTCTTGCAGAAAAAGCCGTATAACCCTGAGATGAAGATGGAGACTTCAATGACAGAGTATCCGAATGCCTTCAATATCGTGTAAGTCACCGTCACCTTATTGATATTAAAACTGCATGATGATAAGTGCATCAACATTATTGTGTTTTTACCACTCGTGGACAAATTCGTTATTGCAATAGGTAGCAATACAACTACCTTGAATTTTGATGACATTGTCTCAGCCTTGCTATCGAAGGAAATGAAATGGAGAAATATGGAGGGCCAGAATGGAGATGCCTTATTTGTATGAGGAAGGTCCCAGAACAAAAACAAGAATAATGTTTCGAGTGGGAGATCTAAATCTCCAGGAAAGTTTGTAAAGGTGTGCTGGAAATGCAGAAAGGAAGGGCACTATAAAAAGGACTGCAGATCTAAAGCTCATGAGAAAGGAAAGGGATTTGATGATGCTCCTTGTGTAGAGGAAAAAAACACCTTGGATGAAGGTGGGGATGTGTATTTGGCTTCTTCTTCAAATACACATGTAGATCATGAGTCATGGTTGATTGACTCAGGTGCATCCTTTCACTTCACTCCCCATAGGGAGTGGTTCGCGAGTATGAGAAATATGATGGTGGTGATGTCTTCCTAGGGGATGATAGGAAGGCCAGAATCGTCGGACGTGGAAAGGTCAAGCTGAAGCTGCAAGGTGGAAGGATTAGAACACTTCCTGGTGTTCTGCATATTCCTACATTGGCCAGAAATCTGATTTCCGTAAGCAAGATGGATGATGCAGGTGTAAAAACAGTGTTCGAGAAAGATGCCTGCAAGATGGTTCGGGGAGCACTAGTATTAATGCGGGGAGTTCGGACTGGAACTCTGTACAAGCTACAAGGTAGCACTGTTATTGATGGGTGTAACAGTTCTGTGGTTCTTGAAAGTGGGACGAAAAGTCTAGCTGTCTCTGGAGAAAATACCATGCTATGGCATCAAAGGCTTGGACATATTGGAGAGAAGGGCCTTCGGATACCGCATAGAGATGGTATGGTAGAAGGTATGTCTAATTGTTCTCTAGATTTCGATTTCTGTGAACATTGTGTATATGGGAAGCAGAATCGGGTGAGTTTTCCTTCTGGTGCTAAGAGGGAAAACAAGATATTAGAACTTGTGCACAGTGATGTGTTTGGACCTATGTCAGTTCCATCACTGGGAAAGTCTGTGTACTATGTTTCATTCATAGATGACTTTTCAAGGAATACATGGATATATTTCTTGAGGAAGAAATCTGAAGTCTTTGACAAATTTAAAGAATTTAAGGCTCTGGTGGAAAACCAGACAGAGAAGAAGATAAAGGCATTGAGGACATATAATGGTGGGGAGTTCTGCAAGAAGGAATTTGAAGAGTTCTGTAAGAAGTGTGGTATAGCACGGCAGAAGACTACTCCATACACACCTCAGCAAAATGGAGTTGCAGAAAGAATGAACAGAACACTGATGGAAAAGGCAAGAAGCATGCTCAGTGGTACCGGTTAGGACAAGAATTCTGGGCAGAGGCAGTGGAGACTGCATGCTATCTGGTTAACAGATCACCTTCATCAGTGTTGGAGGATAAGACTCCACATGAGGTATGGACCGGTAAGAAACCCTCTCTTTCACATGTAAGGGTATTTGGATGTGATGCATATGTACATGTTCCAAAGGAGAAAAGGACCAAGTTGGATAATAAATCTGAAAGGTGCATCTTTATTGGGTATAAGGATGGTTTAAAGGGTTATAAGCTTTGGAACCCAAAAACAAGGAAGGTTGTGTACAGCCGAGATGTGGTGTTTAGAGAGGTGAAAGATGTTGTTACACATGAAGTCCTACCAAAGGAACCTGAGAAGATAGAGTTTGAGCTAAAGGAGGATGAATCAGACTCTACAACAGAAGAAGACTCGGAAGATGAAGAGCCACAAACTCCAGCTTTGAGAAGATCAGTTCGGGAAAGAAGGCAACCAGAAAGGTATAGTCCATCTGCTTTCTGTTCAGGTTTTTCCTTAACTATAACTGATGATGAACCTAGAACTGTCAGGGAGGCAGTAGATTCAGAGGATGGAAAACTATGGAAGGAGGCCATGGTTGATGAAATGGCATCCTTGCACAAAAATGATGCATGGGATTTGGTGAAGTTTCCGGCTGGAAGGAAGCCCATTGGGAGAAAATGGGTGTTTAAGAAGAAGATGAATGTAGAAGGCAAGGTGGAGAAATATAAAGCTCGGTTGGTAGCGAAAGGTTATTCCCAGGTGCCGGGAATTGATTTTGGTGATATTTTTTCTCCTGTTGCCAAAGTTACTTCTATTAGATTACTTTTATCTGTTGCTGCAGCATTTGATTTTGAGATAGAACAGATGGATGTGAAGACAACATTTCTTCACGGGGATCTAGAAGAGGAGATCTACATGAAGCAACCTGAAGGCTTTATGGTGAAGGGTAAGAAAGAACTAGTATGCAGGTTGAAGAAGTCTCTGTATGGGTTAAAACAGTAACCAAGGATGTGGTATCAGAAATTTGATACCTATATACGGGGACTTGGCTTCACCAGAAGCAAGGAGGATCACTGTGTTTATTTTAAATTAATTGGTGACCGTGTTATTTATTTGGTCTTGTATGTGGATGATATGTTGTTGATTGGAAATGACAAAGAAATTATCCAAGATTTGAAGACCTAACTGTTCTCCAAATTCGACATGAAGGATCTTGGTGCTGCAAACTATATTTTGGGCATGGAAATTAAGAGAGATCGGGTAAAGAGGAAGCTCTGGTTAAACCAGAGGAAGTATGTCGAGACTATATTGCAGAGGTTCAATATGCAGGATAGTAAAGCGGTGAATGTTCCTATTCCTGTAGGTGTAAAGTTGTCTGCTGAACAGTGTCCCAAGACACAACAAGAAGAGGAGTATATGTCCCGTGTTCCATATGCAAGTGCAGTGGGTAGCCTGATGTATGCAATGGTCTGTACTAGACCAGACATTGCACATGCAGTGGGAGTATTGAGCAGGTTTATGTCAAACCCAGGGAAGGAGCATTGGACAGTAGTGAAGCTGGTTTTCAGATATTTACGTGGCACTAGTGATTATGGCTTGTGCTACCAGGGAAGACCAGGATTGGAAAGAATGTTGGACATTCGTGGTTTTGTTGATGCAGACTGGGCTGGAGATCTAGACCAAAGAATATCTACAAGTGGGTATGTGTTTAGCCTATTTGGAGGCGCAGTCAGTTGGATGAGTAAAAGACAGTCTGTAGTGGCTATTTCAACTACAGAGGCAGAATACATAGCAGCCACTCATGCAAGCAAGGAAGCAGTTTGGTTGCAGAGATTGTGTTAAAGTATGGGGTTGGTACAACAAGCTATAAGGATAGACTGTGATAGCCAAAGTGAAATTTTCTTGGCTAAGAACCCTGCTTATCATTCAAAGACAAAGCACATTGATGTTCAATATCACTTTGTTATAGATATGGTTGAGGCTAAAAGGGTGTTGCTGGTAAAGGTGGACACTTTGAAGAATGTTGCAGATGCATTGACAAAGTCTGTGAGCACTCAGAAGTTCTCTTGGTGTAGAGAAACAATGGGTGTTGAAGAATTGGGGCCAATGACTAAGCTCCCCGTGGCCCCCTATGGACTCCCGTGGCCCCCCGTGGAAAGGAAAACAAATAAGTGGGAGAATGTTGGGTATAAAAAGGAGGCATTCTTCCATGACTAAGCACGCGCGGGGGGGTGAGGGAAGCATAGCCCCCTCGTTGGGGTCACTTCCACGAAACGCTGGGTCTCCACTTCCGTGGGTAGTCCGCGTCCATGGTTTTGCACATGGTTTGTGGGTACAATGGCTGCCGGTATTTTTGTAGATCCGGTCATGAACTACGGTTATGTTCTAACCAGGGTTAATGGATTGGGGTTTATGTATGTCGCATGTATATATATGTGTTGTAACACTAAAAGGAATATAATGAAAAATCAAGCTGGTCGTCCCAATTTGGGATCCAGGGGAAAATCTCTGTGTTTATCTGTTTTATGTTTTATGCTCTCACTATTGTTTATTTTCTGTTATAAGATTCATGTGTAGATAATTTCTGTTCAGGGTTAAAACCTACATTTATTTTATTTTTATTTTTATTTTATTATATATATATATATATATATATATATTTTTTTTTTTCAGGAGGTGTGGGAAACTATGGAGTTTCCCATCACATACACCTCTCTGCTTATTGAATTTTAAACTCTGCCCTTGACAAAGGCTTCTTGTAAATTTTAAGTCTGTGACCATTGAGAAGTAAGGGGATTCCTTCCTCATCTATGGTTCTGATTTGAACTGCGGCATTATCAAAACATTTTTCCACCTTGTAAGGTCCCAACCATCTTGTCATTAGCTTGCCTTTGAAATATTTAAAACTTGAATCATACAACAACACCCAATCTCCTTCTTGGAAGGTCTTTTATTTGATGTTATTGTCATGCCAAACATTCCTTTGCCTCTGAACTACCTCCATGTGAAGAGGTTCTTGCATTCTGAACTCATCCAATCCATTTAGATGCAGCAACCTCTCTTTTTGGGCATATGATAGATCTAGATTTAATTCAGCAGCCATTCTTAAAGTATTGAATTCAAACTCAAGTGAAAGTAGAGCCTTCTTACCATAGACTAGTTCGTAAGGAGTGAATCATGTTGTTGTCTTCCAAGTAGTGTTGTAGGCCCAAGTAGATTCTACCAATCTGTTTGCCCAGTATTTTCTATTGCTTCTCACAAACTTGGTGAGGATGCTCTCTAAAGCTCTGCTAGTTACTTCTACTTGGCCATTCACCTGAGGGTGATAGGCAATAGAAGTTCTATGCTTAATCTTGTGCTTCTTCAAAATATTCTCAATGAGGTGAGGGGTGAATTGTGCTTCGTGATCAGTAATTATTTATCTGGGGTACCCAAACTTGTAAAACACATTCTCCCTCAGAAATTTTGCTAATTTCTCCTCGGTTGCTACCTTCACTGCTTTTGTTTCATCCCACTTTTTCAGGTAATCAGTGTAGATTGTGATATACTTCTTTTGTCCAAATGGTGAATTGATAGGTCCAACAAAGTCCATGCCCCACTTGTTAAATGGCTCAAGAGCCACCTGAGGGTGTAAAGGAATCTCATCCCTTTGTGTGGGTTTCCCCATCCTTTGACACTGGTTACACCTGTTGGTGTATCTTCTAGAATCTTGGTGAAGGGTAGTAAAATAGTATCTTGCCTGCAAAAATTTGTAAGCAGTTCTCTTTGCAGCAAAGTGGCCACATGGGCTGTCATGAAATTCAGAGAGGATATCAAAAAATTCTTCCTCCCACACACATCTCCTTAGGATTTGATCAGGGCTTAGCTTGAAAAGGTTTCCCCAATCCATGTGGAAGGGGTACTTTTTCTGATGATTCTGCTCCTCTCCCTGAATGAAAGATTAGGACGGAGTCTCCTAACAACTAAGTAGTTGGCTATATCAGAAAATCATGGTTAGAGTGCTGATATAGCAAAGAGATTCTCATGTAGCAGCTAGTTATCCACCATTCCTTCTTCACCTGTAGGGAGAGCTAACCTGTACAAAAAATCTGCAACAACATTCTCCTTTCCAAGTTTATCAACAATAGTCAAATCAAATTGCTGCAAAAGTAACAACCATCTAATTATCCTAGCTTTAACATTCGATTTGTTCATTAAAACTTGATGTCTGCATGGTCAGTGTGAACAAAGGTTTGATATCCAGTTACATAATGCCTGGATTTATTCAAAGCATGGACAATGGCTAACATCTCCTTCTCAGTAACAATATAATTTGGTTCAACCTTGGACAAGTTCTTGTTGATGAAATAAATGGCATAGGGGATTTTTTCCTCTAATTGTCTTAATGTTGCCCCTACATATTTTTCGGATGCATCAATTTGGATGTAGAAAGGCAGAGTCCAATTTGGACGTCAAAGGAAGGGGGCAGTAGTCAATTTTTCCTTAAAGAGATCGAAAGCCTCTTGACAAGGACCGAACCAAATAAACTCAAAATATTTTGCCAATAACCCAAATAATGGTGAAGCCATCTTGCTGAATATTTGATGAACCTTCTATAGTAACCAACTATGCCTAAGAAACTCCTCACATCTTTCTGCTTTTAAGGAGCAGGTACCCTTTTGATGATAGTGATTTTTTTCGGGTCTACCTATATTCCTGCTTGGGATATGGAGTGTCCTAATACAACCCATGATTTCTTCAGGAATTCACACTTCTTTGGGCTCAAGGAGAGATGCATCTCAATGCACCTTCTTATTACTTAACCCAAATTGGAGAGAGCTTCCTAGAAGTCATCCCCATATGGTGTGAAATCAACCATGTAAATTTTGACAGAGTCATGGACTAACTCATAAAATATGCTCAGGACAACTCTTTGGAAGGTAGCTCAGGCATTGCACAACCCAAAGGGTAGGACTCTATAAGCGAAGGTACCCCAAGGACAGGTGAAAGTAGTCTTATCCTAGTCTTCAGGGCTAATTTGAATCTGATTGTACCCACTGAACCCATCTAAGAAGGAAAATAACTTCTTCCCTGCAAGGCCATCCAGGACTTAGTCTATAAAGGGTAAAGGGAAATGGTCTTTCTTGGTTGCTTTGTTAATTTCTCAATAGTCAACACAAATTCACCACTTCCCATTCTTCTTTGGGACTAGGACAAGAGGAGATACCCACTCACTATCGAATATAGGATATATGAACCCTGCATCCAATAGTTTATGCAGCTCTTCTTTTACTATGTCCTTCAGAGCTGGGTTCATCCTTCTTTGGGGTTGTCTCATAGGCTTGCATCCTTATTTGATGTAAATATGATGTTTGAACACTAAAGGATGCACCCCTTTCATGTCCTTCTAATCCTAAGCAAATGCTTCAAGGTTCTCTTTCAAAATATGGCATAACTGCTCCTCTTCTTCATTCGAGAGGTTTGGGTTGATTTTCAGAGATTTGGACGGGCCAAACTCAATAGCCTTGTGATATGAAAATGTGAGAACTTATTATTTCAAATACAGAGATAGAATGTTGGGGCATTCACTGGTTATTTCACCTTTCAAAGAAAGGATGAAACCAGAGGCTACCTCGCCCACAAATAGACTCTGTCTAGAAAAATAATCAGTAAACACTAATGATCTGGTTATGAAAGTATTTGCTGCTGGTTCAAATTATTCGTTAACCATAAAAAAATTTATGGAACAAAGTGACTTTGATGATTTTATGTGTATTTTTACATGTAGGAGGTTTGTTTCATTTGACTGTTTAACATATGTAATTTTGAAAATAAGCAGCAATAAACACATATCATATAACTCAGCATATGATGAGGCAGTTCACCCCTCCCAGTCTACATCTGCTGGGTCCAAGGCTCCCAAATGGGCATTTCCTTGCTCTTATTATGCTCTTAAATGGGTTATAAAAAGTGTAGAAAGCCTAAACAGGTGAAATTAGCTGCATAAATGGATTCAGAGTGCTGAAAACAATAAGAATCGACTATATTTTCACCTTAAATAGATAACCATAGCCTAACACAGCTCTCTAATCCCCAAGCCCTGGTGGCTCTTCAAGCTCTCTCACTGATTAAACACCTGAAGAAATGCTCTGATGACTCTGAAACCCGCTCCAGTGGCTATGTAATTCTCCAAAACCCCAAAAAAAAAAAAAAAAAAGAAAATCACTCCAAATGGACTCTCCTAGAAAAAATTATGTCCAACTGAATTTTTGCGTAATTTGCCCTTGAAAAGCTTCACTAATTGTGGAGAACTGGAGTTAACTGTAGAAATTTGAATAACTGATATGTTATCCACCGAGATTATCCCGATCACACACTATTTTATCTTCATGCACAATACAGAATCTCTTCTACCATTGATCATCACATGCGGAAATAAAATCAATTGCATGCACACATTAAAGCCATAAAAATTCACACATATGAACACAGTATTTAATGGGAAAGATTAAAGCTGAAAACCCCAACTATCTGTATATTATATATGTCATAGAGATCCTGTAACAATCATAGTACAAAATCTCCTCACAAGCTCTCATGCACACCCTCAATTGCTACACACTATCAAGCTAGATCTAGCAAAACACATGCTCCAATATTTTGCCACTTGATAGCCAGCCTCTATTGCATTATCAATGCTATGGGATGGCTTCATTAAATAGATAAACCACCTGGCTTGTACTGTGCAATCCTCATGGGCTTCTCCACCTATCTGTGTGTTGCAAATAGCAACAATATAGTCATAACTGATAGTTAACCTGCTCTTTCACCTATTTCTGCACTGGTCTCCACTGAAACTGTCCATGCACTAAAGTTAACTGATGCATTCTTTAGTTGATTAATGAGTTTATAATTATTGAATCAATTAATAATTAATTTACACCACTCTCACTAATTGTATCAATTAGTTAAACTGAATACAAATAGCTCAACTATGTTTAGATTAGTTAAACTGAATACAACTCCGCTAACTTCCTCAATCAACTCCACCAAACTCTGTCATGTGAGTTCTAACTGAAGTATCCATGCAATAGCTCCACTCAACCCTCAAGAATAGCGTAATTCCTTCTGTCAGCTCCTGTGCCACATCTGTGCACTTAACTGAAGTGCTCCAAGAGAATAAGATAATGTTTATAGTCCAAATATTATTAAGAGCTAATAATATTCGACATATCTATTTTTAGACTGAAAATCTAAAAATAGATTCCACCCAGTATGTCTAAAAATAGAAGTCCATCTATTTTTTCCAACTTGACCAACCATCCACAAATAGCATCCTGCAACTCATAGAACATGATCCATATGTCTAAAAATAGACATAGTCTAAAAATAGACTTTGCGCCAAAAATAGTCTGCGGGCCCACTTAGTGAAGGCGACTCCTTTCCACTAAGCTCATCATCTTGTTGCAATCTCAACACTCCCTCTCAACAAGATATGGATTATCTGCAACCCCTATCCTGCCCCTGTGGTATTCGAATTTGCTCCCGGTGAGCGCCTTCGGTCACACCATTGTAGTTAGATCCGGCAAAACACATGCTCCAATATTTTGCCACTTGATAGCGTGCCTCATTGCATTATCAATGCTATGGATATTTCATTAAATAGATAAACCACTTGGCTTGTACTGCGCAATCCTCATGGGCTTCTCCACCTATCCGTGTGTTGCAAATAGCAACAGTATAGTCACAACTGATAGTTAACCTGCTCTTTCACCTATTTCTGCACTGGTCTCCACTGAAACTGTCCATGCACTGAAGTTAACTGATGCATTATTTAGTTGATTAATGAGTTGATAATTAGTGAATTAATTAATAATTAATTCACACCACTCTCACTAATTGTATCAATTAGTTAAACTGAATACAAATAGCTCAACTATGTTTAGATTAGTTAAACTGAATACAACTCCACTAACTTCCTCAATCAACTCCACCAAACTCCGTCACATGAGTTCTAACTGAAGTATCCATGCAATAGCTCCACTTAACCCTCAGGAATAGCGTAATTCCTTCTGTCAGCTCCTATGCCACATCTGTGCACTTAACTGAAGTGCTCCAAGAGAATAAGATAATGTTTATAATCCAAATATTATTAAGAGCTAATAATATTCGACATATCTATTTTTAGACTGGCAATCTAAAATAGACATAGTCTAAAAATAGACTTTGCGCCAAAAATAGCTTGCGGGCCCACTTAGTGAAGGCGACTTCTTTCCACTAAGCTCATCATCTTGTTGCAATCTCAACATTAACTCCAGTTAAATCAGGGACCGACGCTAAATTTAGGTGCTCCACCATAACTCCCGCCTACTAGCCCGCGCGGTCAGGTAAACATTAAATGTTGACGGGGTCATGTGACCGCACTGTCGGCATAGATTTTCAGACGTAACAGTCGGACTTAACGGTTTTCCAACCTTTACATTCATTTGCCTGCATCGGTTTCCGCAGGTCATGTGAACACCATACGTAATAACCTTAACGGTTAGCTGCTCGAATCCCACCAGGTATCGAGGTTTAGGGCTACAGTTCTTTGGATGCGGTCACGTGAATGGGGGGCTTGCCGAAGCCCTTTAACACTCTGCTCCCAATATATATACCACATGACTTTGACCACGTGAACCTTAACCTTTGAAATTTTCCACATAACCCATGGAATTTTTACCATATGATTTAAAACTTTGAACGTATGCATTAAACTTTGCATTTTTAGGTTTTAATACTATAATTCAAATTTTATAAATAAATGTGTGATATAAAAAATTTAATAAGGTTCTTAAAATTAATTAAAAAATATATAAAATAATATAATATATTATTAATTAAAACCATATAAAACATTAATAAATATATAATTTAATTAATTAATTAAACCTTAATAAAAAATAAAATTATCCCAACACATGATATTAAAAAAATTTCCTTTCAAAATTGAAGGTTATTGGGCGATTTCAAAATGCAATATATTATTCATATGGTAACATATTTGAGTGCCGTTCGTGGCTACAGGATCGTTTTGACGAGCTATTTCTTGTCATTCTAGTTTGAACCAATTCTGAGAAAATAATTTTTTGAGAATTTTTCCAAGTAGGACATGATCACCTGATCACACCTCCCAAATGGGAAGCTTTTGGACCCAAAAAATCTCTCTAATTAGTGAAACTGATGATTTGGAGACTGATTCTACACTCTTCCACCCTTGAATAACTGAAATCTACCCGATTTCATCAAATGGAGCTTTTCAGAAAATGATAAATTGTACCTGGAATTAACTGATCGACCATTGCTAAAACTGACTGAGTCATGATGCAAATTCTTGAAATTTGCAGAACAAAAACTATAATTTGTAGAAAACAAATTGTTTCTACACTGATCAAACTTCCAAGAATACTTAAAATATTGTTCACCTTGCAAACTGTTCCCATGGCAAATTCTACCATTTTGAAACCAACTTTGTCCCATGCTAAACTGTGTGCCCTTTTTGCTTGCATGCCTTTTCATCTCTTGGGCTCTTGCACTGCTTTGCATAGACACTTCATTCACTGCACCGAATGATACCAAAGGTAACTTGTGCAACATAATGTCATCTTCTTTCAAAGAAAAACTATTATTAGACTGAGACATATCATTAGCAACATCATGAAAAGGAAAAAGTACAAAATCTTGTTGTTTAAACATCAACAAAGTTAGACTTTGACTTGCATTATCCAACATTTTCAATTGAATTTCATGGAGTAAAGAATATTCCAGCTTCTTCTTGTGTGCTCTCACAATGTACTCTTTCCCATCCTTGAACAAGTGATACTTTTTTTCATGGCGATGGAAGATGGCCTTTCTGTCAAATAAGTAAGGACTTCCCAAAACAATTCCTGAGATATCAAGCGACACCACATCAAGTTCAACTGTGTCAATAAAATGTGCAGTTATTGCAAAGCGCAATATGCACTTTCTTGAGACTTGTAAGTTTGCATCCTTGCATATTCACCTAAGTGGATAAGGCTTTGGATGTGGAATGGTCTCATGTTTTAGCTGTTTGATAAAATCTTCTGATATGAGATTAGCTTGTGACCCACTATCAAACAGTGTGTCAATTTTTGTATGTTTTGAAATTACCCTCACATGGAAGAGCTCTATCCTCCTCTTTTCATCTTGAGTATCTTTGTGACAATTTAATGAGCTAGAACTGGGAATTGTGTCTTTCACCACTTCTTTCCCCTTAATGTTCTTTAAAACCATGGCGATATTTTTTGTCTCATCACCTGAGTCTGACCCTAAGTCTTGCTCAACTGTTGCTACAGTTTTCCCTTTTTCTTTGGTCTTGTTTTTTTTAATATATTTTTCTAGTTTCAGCTCAGGATGAAGCTTCCAACAATGGTCTTCATCATGACTTGTCTTTGAACAGTTCTTGCAAAATAACTTTCCTTTTTCCTTTCTTGAATTTGAAACTCTTTTTCTTCCTTTGTTTTTGAGATCACTATCCTCATTCAATGCATCAAAATTGTTTTTCCCTCTAGCCTCTAAATGCGTAGCTTGTACAAAAACTTCATCTAGACTAGTAGGATTAAACATAAGAATAGTGTGTTGAAGGTAACTGTGCAAACCACCTATGTACTTTAACAAAGTATCTTGGATTTGTAAATCTACCCCAAGTAAGAGTGCTCTTCTCCTAAATTCCTGGGTATAGTCTTTCACATTTTGTCCCTTAATCTGTTTAAAGTTTTTCCAATTCATTATAGCCTTTTGAAGATAAGCAAGAGGATAAAATTGTTTCTTGATTGCAGTAATGAAATCAGTCCATGATAAAGAAATCTTACCATGCTTCTTGATTTCCTCCTTGGTTTTGGCTTCCCACCAAACCAATGCTGCCCCATCCATCCTTAATGAGGCTAATTGTATTTTGGTGTCATCATCATGCAGATTTTGAATCCTTAAATAGACTTCCATTTGTCTGATCCAATTATCTAATTTCTCTGCATTAAAATCACCATTAAACATTGGCAATTCAAATTTGACATCAAGCTTTAACAAAGGATTTTTACCATTTTTTTTTACTTATGTGACTGATTTACTGAAGTTGAGGAGGATGATGTTGAGGAAGAGGATGACGATGGAGATGGTGGATCACCATTTCCTCCATTCCCTTTATTTGACTTATCATTGTCCTTATTTCCTCCTGAAGAATCTCCTCCTTCTCTTTGGTTTTTAGATCCTTCTCCAGCAATCCTATCATTTCTTTCTTGATAGAGGATCCTTACCATTTCAGTCATATCCAAGAAAGCTTTTTGAAAAACCCTTTCTTCTTCCTTGGGATCCATTTCTTCATGAGCTTCACCTTCTCTTGAAGACATGCTTGTGGCTGCTTCTAAGGCTATTGAGGGTGAGATATAAGGTGGAGATAATGGCACCCTGGCCCTCCTTGGTTGTGGATTAGTTTGTGCACTAACCAATTTTCCTTCCCCTCTTTTCAGTTTCAGCCTAGTAAGCATCAAATTTGCAAAACAACACAATATTTCTTTGCACAAAATTCAAAAACTTTTGAGCTCAACCTAAGCTCTGATACCAATCTGATCTGAAAATGTGAGAAATTATTATTTCAAATATAGAGATAGACTATTGGGGCATTCACTGGTTATTTCACCTTTCAAAGAAAGGATGAAACTAGAGGCTACCTGGCCCACAAACAAACTCTGCCTAGAGAAATAATCAGTAAACACTAATGATCTGGTTATGAAAGTATTTGCTGCTAGTTCAAAGTATTCATTAACCATAAAAAAATGTATGCAAGCTTTAAAATGTGTTTTGCAATTGGAACAAAGTGACTTTGATGAGTTTATGTGTATTTTTACATGTAGGAGGTTTGTTTCATTTTACTGTTTAAAATATGTAATTTTGAAAATAAGCAGCAATAAACACACATCATATAACTCAGCATATGATGAGGCAGTTCACCCCTCCTGGGCTACATCTGTCGGGTCCAAGGCTCCCAAATGGGCATGTACTTGCTCTTATTATGCTCTTAAATGGGTTATACAAAGTTTAGAAAGCCTAAAAAGGTGAAATTAGCTGCATAAATGGATTCAAAGTGCTGAAAACAATAATAATCGACTATAGTTTCACCTTAAACAGATAACCATAGCCTAACACAGCTCTCCAATCCCCAAGCCCTAGTGGCTCTTCAAGCTCTATCACTGATAAAACACCTGAAGAAATTCTCTGATGGCTCTGAAACCTGCTCCAGTGGCTCTGTAATGCTACAAAACCCCAAAAAAAAAAAAAAAAAAAATCGCTCCAAATGGACTGTCCTAGCAAAAGTTATGTCCAACTGAAGTTTTTCCCAGTTTGCCCTTGAAAAGCTCCACTAATTGTGGAGAACTAGAGTTAACTCTAGTTAAATCAGGGACCGGCGCTAAATTTAGGTGCTTCGCCATAACTTCTTCCTACTAGCTCGTGTGGTCAGGTAAACATTAAATGTTGACGAGGTCATGTGACCACATCGTCGGCATAGATTGTCAGATGTAACGGTTGGAATTAACAGTTTTCCAACCTTTACATTCATTTCCCTGCACCGGTTGCCGCAGGTCATGTGAATACCACACGTAATAACTTTAACGGTTAACTGCTCGAATCCCACTAGGTATTAAGGTTTAGGGCTACGGTTCTTTGGATGTGGTCATGTGAATGGGGGGCTTGTTGAAGCCCTTTAACACTCCGCTCCCAATATATATACCACGTGACTTTGACCACGTGAACCTTAACCTTTGACATTTTCCACGTAACCCATGGAAATTTTACCATATGATTTAAAACTTTGAACGTATGAATTAAACTTTTCACTTTTGGGTTTTAATACTAGAATTTGAATTTTATAAATAAATGTGTGATATAAAATTTTTAATAAGGTTTTTAAAATTAATTAAAAAATATATAAAATAAAATAATATATGATTAATTAAAACCATATAAAAAATTAATAAATATTTTCAGAAACTATGCTTCTGTGATCCATCATATAAATTGTAAAAAATCTTTCGGTAATAAGTTACTATTGACTCTTGGGAGTATCCTATAGATTTCCTCGTCCTGCAACCAAGAACCAAGTTTAATGGTTATGCTCTCATCTTAGGGAGACCTTGGTTAGCCACTGCAAATGCTTATATTACTTGTCGAGCCAAAAACATGACTATCAAAAATGGGCCTTTGTCTAAAAAACTAGTGTTATATCCTCCAACCCAACCTTCCGTTGATCATGATCTCCCTATATGGTTGGAGGATGAAGAATATGAGTTATATAACACTGCCCCTATGTGTACCATTTATTGTTATTCGTAGAGGGGGTCATCTTGATGAAGATGAAATTTTCGAGCATGCCATTCAAAACCAGTCCTCCACTAACATTCCTCTCGAAACCTTAGTCAAAGAGTCTAAAAGCCAACCTTGGATGGAAGTGCCCTCAGTTGATCCAAGGTGATTAGGTGATCATGTTCTACTTGGAAAAATGCTCAAAAATTTATTTACTAAGAATTGGTTCAAACTAGAATGATAGGAAAGAGCTCGTCAAAACGATCCTGTAGCCGTAAACGACACTCATATTCGTTACCGTATGAAGAAGATATTGCATTTTGAAATCGCCTAATAACCTTCAATTTTGAAAGGAAATTTTTTTAATATTATGTGTTGGGATAATTTTATTTTTTTATTAAGGTTTAATTAATTAATTGAATTATATATTTATTAATAATTTTAATAAATATATATCCTTAATGGCCTGGAGAAGTGGTATATTTACACACAAATTTTCCAATTCTCCCAGGAGTTCAGTCTCCTCTGGGGCATGCTGACTAGGGTGGATCAAGCGCTCAGGAAAAGGAGGTTGTTGGATCTGAGTGTTACCTTCTTCCTTTTCCTCCTCAACCTTTACAGGTGGAAATGGAGGATGGTTGTTTAGGAGTACTCTTCCCGACCTGATATTAACCTCTTGTATCTCCATAGCATAAGCTAGATAGGATGTTTCTCCATTGGGAGCCTGTCGTGTTTGTCTGTTGTTTGGGTTTGGATTTGGTTGTGCAAGTATAGGTAGCCTAGATGGATAAACATGAGTAAGATGAGGTTGACGTTGGGGTGGAGGCATTAGAGCAGGTGGTTGATTTTTTTGAGGCCTCCACCCTTGGGATGGATTGTTCCACTGAGGTTGTTGTAGAAAATATTGTTGAAATGGTTGGTTTACTGGCTGAGGTTGATATGAAGGGTTGTAAGCCCAAGTAGGAGGTGTAGACCATGATGGAGGAGTGGGGGTGTACCAAGGTTGCATGGGTGCACTTTGATTGTTGTGGTGGTAAGAGTAAGGTGAACCTTTCATACCTTGTTGATATGACCGAGGGCCTTGAGGCCTTCTTTGGTTGATGAAACATAGTTTCTCTAGCATTTCTTCCCCACCTTGATATACAACTTTAAGTCCACGTAATGAGGGACACTTTTCTGTGGCATGATTCTCCTCATATACTAAGAAAACCTCTATGACATTCAATGGACATTCATTTCTTGGGTGCTTCTTGGTACATCTAGGACAAAATATGGCAAGGGATCTCTCTTCTTCCTCTTGATTCCTTTTGAACTGCATTGTGTCCATTTGCAAAGCAAAGGTGTGCAACATATCACTCTTGAAGTCCTCTAGCATGCTTCTAATCTCATGTTTTATGAAGGTGGAAGAGGAAGGGGTATTGGATGTGGTTTGGCTAGCTCTGCTCGTCTTCCTAAATGCCCTAGAATGGTTCCTGAAGATAGTTTTGATTGTTTCATAAGGAATTTGGTAGATATCTCTTCCTGATAGCATATTCAAGGTTTCTATCATCTCTTCATTGATCCCTAGAAGAAGTATAATTTTAAGTGATGCATGATCAAGAGTATAGTTGTCTCTCTTATAGTTTAATTGAAACCTCTCTTAATAGTCCTCTAAGGATTCATCAGGTCCTAGAGTCATCCTAAATATTTCATCCTTAGTTTCCTTGGACCTACAGTAGTATCTGTCTTTGTTGTTGAAGGTCTCTTCCATCTGTGCCCAGGTAGTGACGCTATCCCCGGGCAGACCCATGAACCAGCAAATTCCTAAGTCCTAAGTGTAGTCATAAGTCCTACAAACAACAAAAAATTCAAACATAAATGTGTCAGGGTCCTCAGAGGCAAGTCCATGAAAGTGTGGAAGAGCTAAGAGGCTAATGTTTTTCATCTTAGTTTCCCCATCTGTGTCTCTTATGGGAAAGGCTCTCTGGATCCTAGCCATGGTTAAGATAGGTGAAGCAGGTCCCTCATTTGAAACAAGGTCTTCTTATTCTTCCCCAATAGGTTCCTCAGAGTATTCAGAAGGCTCTCCTATAGGAAGTTCAGTCTCACTGCCACCGAAGAAGAGTGAAGGGTGGCTAGAAGGTGATGTGGGGGTTTTAGGTAAGATTTGTCTTTGAGTATTCCTACTCCTACGAGGCATGAAAATTAGATATTTTTGTATTTTTTAAATATGTATGAAATGACATGAAAATAAAGGAAAATAGAAAAGAATGCTAAAAAAAAATCAAAACATCTACTAGACACTTCCTTGGCAACGACGCCAAAAAGTGGTGAGCCTTGGTATTGCACCAAGAGTGTTGCAATTCCCAAGGGCTTCCCTACTTTACTTTATTGACCTGGCATTCATACAAAATTGAAGGTGACAATGATATATACACAGTAGATGCATTCTGTTCATGTCATCCTCTTCTGCTTTACAAAAGGGCATTATTTCTTAAACTATGATAGAAATTGAAAAGTAAATTGCTGGAAGTAAATGACAAAAAGGAAACTATCTTAAGTTGCAGAAAGGAAATGAAAAAAATGAAACTAATTTAATGTGCAGAAAGGAAATGAAAGGAAAGAAACTAATTTAATCTGCAAAAGAAAATGATTGAAAAGAAACTAAACTAAGTTGCACCTAGCTAGGCCAATTGGCTAAACACACCCTACTTATCCTCTGATTTATTTACCATGCTATCATGCTTCTAACCATGCAACTATTCATGATAAACTAAGATTGACAAAGTGTGGCTTGTAGTTTGGAGGAAAATGGGCCAAAGGTGCTAATGGAGGGCTCAACACATGAAATAACGCTTAGCGGTGGAAAGAGCGGGTTTAAACCTGATTAAAGATTTATTATGGCACAAAAATTCTTTGGAGTGGAATGATTTAAAAAATGCGATGGCAAATTTGGGATGGAGGGTGATCACAATTGGCGTTTGGAGCAGTAAATATTAACAAGAACAAAACAAAAAGTGTGAATTGCGATGTGCGATGTGGTGGATGATGTGGCAGTGGGATCGGCGGCGGAGTACGGAGCGATATCGCAATCGACAGACAAGAGCGATAAGTGTTTACGAAAAAAATAAAAAGTGCGATCTGCAATTTGTGATGAGCCGGATGACATGGTGGTGGGACTGGCGGTGGAGTACGGAGCGATAACGCAATCGAAGTTTGAAGCAGGGAGTGTTAAAGGAAAAGGGGAAAGGTTGCGAAGTGCGAAATCCGATTGCAGTAAGGTGGAAATTTGTGAAATGCGATGGGGAAAAAAACTGCGAAGTGCGAAATGCGATACTGCAATCGCAAGATCGCAAAGTTGGAGGGATAGCAGAAGTGTTGTTCAGGAAAAGGTTGCCAAGTGCGATGGGTGATGTGGCGGTGGGACCGGCGATAGAGTACGACAGCGATATCGCATTCAGCGTTGGGAGCGGTAAGTCTTAAAGGAAACCAACAGAAACTGCGATTTGTGATTTCTTAATATCGCAATATTGCAAGGTTGGAAGAGAAGTGATAATACAGTTGGGAGGAGAGTGCAAAGTGAAAAATGTGATAGATGGAATTTCGAGGAGGAAAGGCGAAGGTCAAACTTTAAAGTGTTTGGAGGGTTTTCAAGTTAAAATGGTTGTGATAGTTGCGCAAAGCAAAAAGAAGGGATAGAAGGTGAACTTTAAGGTTTTGGGGGAGTTTTCGAGGATAAAAAGGGTGCGGTACCTGTGATAAGAGAAAAGGAAGGAATAGAAGGTGTAACCACTATGCACAGGGGCATAACATAGTGTACCAAAGTGTAATAGCAGAGATGGAAGGAAAATGGAATATGAAGCGGGAGGTGTTGGATAAATTTTCTGGGACTGTTGAGACTTATTCCTGCAATTAAACCTGCTGATTCATGCACGAAAACAGACAAAATTCATGGTAAAATAGTGAACAGAAAGCAGTTTTTTATGGCCTGTGCAGAGGTCCACCCTGCTTGAACTCTATTGAAAGATATGAGAGGGGAACTCTTGACCACAAATTTTGGTTTTTTCCTCTACTCTATTACTCTTTGTAAGAAAATGAAGAACTAAAACAATGAAACTGAAAGAAAAAACTAAACAACAATGAAACATAAACTGAATTATCAGAAGCGGAGCTAATGAAATGACAGAAAGCAGAGAAAAAATACAACAAAGAGGCTGAGCCACATGGATTGGGCCCTAACCCATGAGCCTAGCTCTCTGAAACTTAAATTGTTAAAATGAAATTAGCCTGCTCATTTCATAAAAGAATAGCCTCATACATTTCTGGAATTTTGATCACTGAGTAAAATAATAAAAAGCTCAATAGCTTGCAACTAATTTCCATCCCTTCCTAGCTCTAGCTTTTCTCTATTTATTCTATAGGGCAGCTACCAACAACTCCCTAGAAAATAGTGAATGAGTCCACTTGACTCCAAGTAAACAAAGAGTAAGTGCACTCCTCCTTTAGTTGCTTTGTTGCCTCTGGAATTCAAATTGCTGGTGAGAATCCTTGGGATCCTTTGGCTGCCTTTGAGAGTTAAGGAGGGTGGAAAATCCTCCTATAATTTCTCCTTGTTGTATCCTCCAAGTATTTATGATAAAATAATTATAAAAATGCTTGATAATTCATGATTTTCTTCACTCAACCTCATGTTAGGCACTCAGAGTATGTTAGCCTTAATCACCACCTATACTAGCATCATAAAACCAAATAATAATAAAAATGCAAGAAAAAGAGATCTAAAAAGGAAAAAAGGTGACCATTAACCCCTCCAAATATGTCTAATGATGGAGCTCATCACTGGGGATGTGGTGAAGCGCATGATTTCAAGAATTCCCCCCATCGAAGGAGAAATGAAGTGGCAGCCAACCTACAAGAAGCATCTAAAGTGGGAGATGTGGCGCACAACATACCCATAATCAATGCTGCTGTGGAGGATAGGTAAGCGGATTTTCAACCAACCATGATTGAATTGGAAGGTAAGCTTCAAACCCAAACTGTTTCCATTTTGGTTGACCCTGGAGCCAGTCTGAGTTATATAAGTCCTCACATAGCTAAAAATTGTAAATTGCAAAATCGAAAATTTAAAAATCCATGGCTGGTTCAATTGGCTACGGGGGCTAAAAGGAGGGTCAATGCCAAAGTCCTAGATTGTGAATTGTAAATAGGAAATAAACACATAGTTGTAGAATTGAACATATTACCTTTGGTTTCTTATGATATTTTGTTGGGTACGGGTTGGTTAGAAAAACATTGGTCATTAGTGGAATGTAAAGATAAATTTATCTACTTCAAATATGAAGATGGTACATGGAAAGAATTACATGGAATCAAGAAGCCACTTCGATTACGTCCCTTTACTACATCATAGCTGAATAAATGAATTATAAAAAGGTGCCAGCTCTATGCAATTCAAGTGGGTTTCTCAAATTCGAAGGATAAAGCCCTCATGCTGGAAAATATCCCTGTTATACAAGAATTCATGGATGTATTTCCTGAGAGTGTTGCAGGATTACCACCAAGACGGGATATTGATTTCACAATAGAATTAATACCCAGGGCCGCACTTGTGTCAAGGGCACCCTACATAATGAGTATACCTAATTTGACATAATTCAAAATGCAGCTGCAAGAGTTAATGGATAAAGGATATATTCGGTCAAGTGTATCCCCTTGGGGAGCACCGATGTTGTTTGTTAAGAAGAAGGATGGGACTGTGCGAATGTGCATGGACTACTGACATCTTAATAAGTTGACGGTCAACAACAAGTATCCATTGCCACGCATAGATGACCTATTTGACCAAGTGAAGGGGGAAACAATATTTTCAAAGATTGATTTGAGATCAGGGTATCACCAAATATGGATTAAGGACGAGGATATATCGAAAACAACATTTCGTACACGATACGAGCATTATGAATTCGTGGTGTTACCATTTGGGTTAACTAATGCACCAACAACTTTCATGAGCTTGATGCATGGCATATTTCACCCATTCTTGGATAAATTTGTTTTGATTTTTATAGATGACATAATGATATACTCTAAAAATATGGAGGAACATAAGGAGAATTTACGTATAGTGCTGAATATGTTATGAGAACATCAGCTCTATGCCAAATTTAGCAAATTTGATTTTTACAAAGAGAAGATCCAGTATATGGGACATGTGATATCAACTGAAGGGATTTCTGTAGACCCAGAAAAGATAAAGGCGATCATGGAGTTGAAAGTCCCTAAGAATGTGGTAGACATATGTTCATTTATGGGTTTAGCTGGTTATTATCGACATTTCATCAATAATTTCTCTAAAATATCTTTTCCTATTACCTCCTTGCAGTGGAAAGGAAAAGTATTTAAATGGACCCAAGAATGTTAAAACAGTTTTGAGAAATTGAAAGAACTATTAACCACTGCCCCTATACTGAAAGTGGTAGATCCAAGCAAGGAATTTGAAGTATGCACTGATGCCTGCAAAGAAGGGGTTGGAGCATTTTTGATCCAAGAGGGTAAAGTCATTACAAACAAATCCAGGAAGCTAAAGGACCATGAACAGAGGTACTCTGCATATGATTTAGAACTAATTGTAGTAGTTCATGCTTTGTGAGTATGGAGGCATTACTTGCTGGGGAAAAGATTTTTGTTAAAAACAGATCATAGAAGTCTGACTAGCTACTTTAAGAAATTTTATTTAAATGCTCATTAGGCAAGATGGAATGCATTCCTAAGTGAATTTGACTTTGATATTCAACATTTAAAAGGAAAGGAGAATAGTGTTGCTGATGGTTTGAGAAGAAAATTGTATAGCATTTATGAACTATATTTTAACTAGGTAGAATTTAAGTTCCAAGAGAAGATTATGGAAGCAACAAGAATGGATCCTGAGTACCAATTCTTATGGAAGCAAGCAAGAGAAGGTAGAATCAATGGAAAGAAATCAGAATATTAGCTTACTGAAAAACAACTCGTAGTGTACCAAGAAAAGATATTTATTCCAAATCAAATGAGCCTGAAAGAGATGATTCTAGATGAATATCATAGGAGTTCTTATGCAAGACACCTTGGATATCAGAAAATGTTAACATAAATTAGAAAGGACTATTTCTGGCCAGGACTGTGTAAAGACATTGTTGAATAATTAACCCAATGCTTGGACTGCTAGCAAGTCAAGCTAGAACATCAACACCCAGCAGGATTGCTTCGGCCTATTCTTGTGCTCGAATGGAAGTGGGAAGTCATATCCCTTGATTTTATTATTGGGTTGCCAAGACACAAAAGGCACAATGACTCAATCATGGTGGTAGTATTAAAACTCAACAAGGTATCTTAATTCATACTTGTTTAGTCTACATACAAAACAATACAAATTGCAGACATCTTCATGAGAGAAAAGTTTCGACTACATGGTATTCCAAGAGTTGTTATCTCAGATCGAGATGTGAAATTTACTTGTGCCTATTGGAAAACATTATTTATGGGACTAGGAATGAAAATCCAATTTATTACTACATATCACCCTCAAAAATATGGGCAAACAGAAAGGGTGAACCAGGTTCTGGAGGATATGCTATGCATGTATGTAATGCAACAACCTGCCAAATGGGAAGAGTACCTACAATTAGTGGAATTCTCTTATAATAATGGGTATCAATATTCCCTCAATGTGAGTCCTTTCGAAGCATTGTACGGAAGACAATGTCGGACCACCATCAATTGGAGCAGTCTGGAAACCAAGATGATGCTTAGACCCGACATGCTTGAAGAAATGGAACGTGAGGTGAGGAAAATTAGAAAAAAATTGAATGTAGCTCAAGACTGACAAAAAGTATATGCAAACCGGAAAATGACATTCAGGGAGTTTGTGGTGGGTGACCCCATGTACGTAAGAATTAAACCTAAAAATAGCACCTTAAGGTGGAGTACTTGTGCCAAACTAGCTCCTCGATATTACGAACCATTCCAAATTTTGGAATGGATTGGGCTTGTAGCTTACTGAATGGCTCTACCTAGCCATATAAGGGTACATAATGTGTTCCATGTATCACTATTTAAATGATACATACATGACCCCAAGAATGTGATACATTGGCAAAATATACATGTAAGTCCTGATTACATTACGAATTGCTACAACAAAAGGTTCTTGCTGGAACTAATTAAAATTCTTTTGTGCTAATTCAGGTAGATCCGAATGACGAATTTCTGGTAGATCCTAAGCATATTCTCAATTAGAAATAAATAACGCCCTAGAGGCGAGTCATCCCCCAGGTTAAGGTGTAGTGGAAGCACTTTAGCCTAGAGGAAGCTACCCGGGAGGATGAAAATTTCATGCAAGAGGCATACCCAGAATTGTTTCTGATAAATTAAGTAACACTGGGGATGGTGTTTACCTTAAAGGGGGAAGATGTAACACCCCATTTCATGATTAATTATGATAAATGGACTTTATGATGCATTAATGTTTCCTTTAATAGAACTGGCTAACGAATATGGTATTTGTTAGTAGGAATTGAATTTATTTATAATAAAATAAAATATGGATAATTCTTTTTAGTAAAAGGAATTAACTGAATGGTGAATGTTTCCAAGATTCCAGAGTAAAAGTAGAGACATTTCTAATAGTTACTTCCAAAAAAAGGATAAAAGAAAAATCCTAAGGAAGGGAAGGCGTTCTATTCAGAAAGATGCTAAGGGTTAACAACTGCAAGTTGATTGCAAGTTGATTGAGAGTTGTACAAAGCTGGTAGGATGTCAGTGGAGCTCTAGACCCCAAGAAGTATAGACTGGATTAGAAAATCCTGAGGCCTATATTCTCAATTAAAAAATAATTTTCTACTGCTTAAGGCTTTGGAGATGAGCACGGGGGGAGTAGAGGACGTGATTGCCTCTCTCACCATTGGGTGGACCATCAATTAACATGAAGAAGAACTGATATAAGTATAAATGATTATTTGGTTCTATTTTACTATGCATAATAGACTGGGAAAGAAGCATGTTTAGGAACTAAAATTTTATGTTTAATAAATGAATATCTGGTTATGTTTTACTGTGCATGACATATTGGGAAAGAAGCATGCTTAGGAACTATATTTTCTGTTTTATAAATGATTCTGATAATGTTTGAAAGATTACTTTCTTAAGAGAGGGAAAGTAGGAAATGTTCTATTTAATTTACGAGAGTAAATTTAATATGGAAGAATAGATTTTCAATTCTGCACATGAAAGTTTATTTAGCCAAACGAATAAGAGGAACAAACAGAACATTTAGGATGGCCTGTAAACCCCACCTTTATTAAAACAAATAAGAAAATCCCTCCATTTTTCCTAAAAGAAACTTTATCACAAAAGAATTCTTTTATAGTAGAATTAACCAAAAGAAGGTTTTTCCTGTACATATAATGGCACTAGGGTTTAGCGCAGACCCCTGAAGAGACAGGGCAAGGGTCATGGTCCCTGGGCCGAGATAGTTACTTACATGATCTTCTAAACAATATATTGCGGAAGTGAAATACAATACATGAGGTTATCCATTGAATTAATAATTTAGTGATTCGTTACAATCAGCCAAGAAGTAAAATCATAAATATTGTAATACTATTTTAGAAGAAATCAGTATTCCATAGCAACCTAAAATAAAGAATCTAGATATATATCAAATTCTCATTGAGAGTAGTTGTGCATATAAAAGAAAATTACAAGGAAGCACCGAGTTAAATATTCAACCGGGGTCGTTAGGTTTAAAAGAAAAATACCCATGAAGGGGATTCAAATAGAATATTATAATTCACCGAATATAAAGTAGGACACAGTCCAAAAACAATGAATAAAATTCCAAGATAGTTGAGCCGACATATGGATTTATTAGTTTGAATGTTTATAATCTTCTTAACCTAAAAACCTACAACCAAGCCATCACATGAAGGATGGAAATACAATAATCAATAAACGAAATATTCAACTGGAGAACCGGAACATCAAATATCTTTCATGCAGGAGCCGCCGAGATATGAGGCACCCTGTACATAGGGGTTTCACCCTCAGTCAACAGACAAAATTTTTTCAAGTCACAGCAGCGTCATTGGGTAGACAGTCACGAATTACCAGTGATTTGCGGAAGGAGTTTGTAAATGAATTGAGCTACCCTTCGTTAAGTAAAATAGGTAAATTTCATTGTTATTATGGATCAAAATTATTAAAGTAAAATTTCAAGCCAAAATTTTTGAAGATAAAGTAAGAAGAGTCATAGTTTAATTGTTCTACATTTCAGAAGTTTTTTGGACATATTTTTAAACAATTAATCTCATAAAAAATTGTTTCACTTAATTCTAGTCAAAAGTTTCAAATTGTAGAATAGTTAGAAAACACCTCAATAAAACATTTGCAATACTTAGGATTGTCAACCCAAATTTTATCAATACAATCTCAAGACTAAAGTGTATCATTGCATGATTGTGTGCAAACAATACTTGGCCACATATAATAACTAAATAGTGGTTTGTAATGGAGCAAACTTCTACTCTTTTAATATGACTCTAGGTTTTGGATTGCAAGTTGTTTTCTTGTGTTCCACGAAGATAAGCTCTTAACTAATTAAATATAATATAAGGTCACACTCTAAAATAAAATAATGAATTTAATTTATAATCATGTTTTTTTTTAAGAAAAATTATTTCATTTCTTAAATCCATTCAAAAAACATATTGTCGTTTGCTTTGGTCCGCTACAAGGGAAACCGAACCAATGGAAAAACCCAAGTTTTTTCACCATCCAAAAATTAACAAAATTTGTAGAGGCATATTGCAACTGTACATTGAAAACTAAAATACCAATATTGAAAATCAATAAAAGGGAAGTAAATAAAAACCATCATCTAGTTTGGGGATTATGATTCTTCTGTTACAATTGGTTATTTATAGTTACATAATGAGTAGTGTGGGTATGGAGGGAGGGCCTAATGAGCTTCAATGTGCTATATATGTTTATCCAAGCCATGCATAAAAAGTTGAATTTCATCAAACATAAGGTGGATCACTTCACTGGTTCTTTTACAGTACAAAAAGACCCTCCCCAGCAACATCTTTAAGTGCCAATAGATATCCATCATGTACATATACTTACTGAAAAGGTCATAAGTGTGGCAAACATTAGGAACCCAATCAACGATTTCAGTTGCCACCAACCTGAGAATTGGATTAGGCTTAAGATGCAAGGGGGAAAGTAGGGAGTGAAATTGGAGGGCAAAGAATGATGAACATAAATAGGGGATAATGAAGAAAGTCAAAATACGATGAGAGGTTGGAGCTAGGAAGGTCCTAAAGAGCAAGGAATGAGGAGAGAGCCAGAATGACCAGGGGATAGGGAAAGTTCCATATTGAAAAATGGAAAGTGAAGGGATGAGAAAAGACAAAACTAGAAAACGAAAAACATTACCACCAAGGTTTTTGATCGAAGACCAGAGAAAAAAGATTGCCTCAGAGTGAAATAACCAAACAGAGCCAACAAACATGGAAATTGGTGCAATTTGTGGCCTTGGTGTCCTTCTCCTGCAATAATCTTGTAGTATGGGAGGCAAGAGTCATGAGTGGCCATAATGTTTTTTGAAATTGAAACCTATACCATTGGCGTATGCAAAATTTGCACTTGTACAAACTATACATCCCACTTCACTTGGAATGAATGATCAAAATGAGAATTAGGGAACATTATGAGCCTGTTAACGATACCTGCAACGCTCCACTCACTAAAATAATTATTGTGTTGATTCCCAAATCAAACACCATTATTCTAGACCTATCGTCATGATTGAATTGGTACATCACTAATCTACTACTACAGATCCCTCGGCCCCAACCAACCTGACTCCCCCCTAACATCTCTTCTATCTCTATCTATATTATTTTAAATTGCAAACTTTTATATATATATATATATATATATATATATATATATATATATATATATATATATATATATATATATTATCCAATATTATTTATTATTACCATTAAACCTATAACATTAATATCATATATTTAAAATAACATTAAATTAATTTTATACATCATACCAATAAATAAATATAAATATATATATATAATTTATTTCTACAATATTTTTTACTTTTATTTTATAACCTGTTTTTTCCAACATAAATAAACTCTCCCTTTTAGAGTATATTCGTATAGTTTTTTAAACGTTCTCAAAAAAAAAAAAAGATTCCTCCTCTACTTTATACTCTTTTCGGGGAGACGTAACAGATACATAAATTGGACTCTTCTTGAAAGAGAATCTGGTAGAAAATTTGAACGGCATTTTAAAATTGGTTTTTTTTTTGTGTTTTAAGATAATAAGAAAATTTATCATAATTTAATTATTAAATTTATAGTAAAGATAATCATTAATTTTTCTGTTATTTGGGAATGCAAACTGATTTATTATTTCTATTCAAAGAAAATCATGTCACATGGAATTACCTTGTTATAGTTTATAAGGGGACAAACTTTCACTCCTGCCAGAAGCCATTGGATCATTAACCTTTTTCCTTAAATATGAGAAAATAAACTCTTAATCAAACAAAAACAATGTTAATTTTTATTTATCATCATATAAAATAAATATTGAATTTGAAGTAATTTTTAATAATAGATATTAAATTTAGTGTGCAGAATTTAAACATCGACATCCATTAAAAGAAATAAAATTATCACTACTTGATTGGATTATACGTTTGTATGGGTTGTTAGGGATGAGAGTGAAGGATCCAAATAGATGTCCTATCCAATATATATATATATATATTCACTTATTACTCAAGGATATTGAAAAGTATATAGAAATGTTTTCAATTATTAAAGGTTATTTTCATTATATTCACTTATTGCTTGAGGATATTAATTACACAAAAGTATATAAAAATGTTTTCAATTATTATAATTATTTTCATTAAGTTAGAGAATTATGGCTTCGTATATTATCAAACATGATTTGGTCAACATCATAAGGAGGCTTGGATTTGAAAACTAGAAACCTCTAAAAAGAAGTAGGGATTTTATTTTGATCGCTCTAGTTTTGAATAAGGTTATTAGACCTAGGAAAACTAGAAGACCAAAAACATAAAGATATCACCTTAACCTTTCAACCAATAGAATTTAGGCACGGGCTCTCAATGTGAAGGTAGTAAGGGATACTTAGCTAAGTTTTGGTATGTTAATGGAGATCACATAAAGGATTGAGCCCAACATGGAAGGAAAAGCTCAAAGCTCCAAATGAGAGAGGCCATGAAAATGCAAGGCCCTTACGAAATTTGACAAAAAAAAATAGAGAACATCCCATTCAGAGGTAGAGGATGGTAGAGGAAGCAATAGAGGTTTATCATAAGTATTTCACATACTTTATCAAGTTAGAGCTAAAGCATATTGGGATCAAGGTTACTCGAAAATGTGGTCAAATAGAAAATGATTAAATTGACGAGGAAATCATGGCTTCGATACTAGACACAAGTTTCTCTAAAAAAAGGGATGCCGAATATTAGAAATAGGTTAATTTATATTGACCCACTAAGTCCTTCATAACTTAGCTTATTGAGTATAAAGAAACCTAGTATTAAGAAATTCTCATAAATTAGGAACAACTTACCCCATAAACTAGACCAACATAACCATAAACACAAGAAACTAATAAATGTCATCCATGGGTCGAAAACAAGGATTGGAGGCTAAAAATACTTTGACATGACTACTAGTAGAGGTGAAATAATGAGAGCTTTCTAGGAAGACACTGCTCCACCCGTTTACATGAGTTTGGATTTTAATTCTCAGGTGGATTATTTTCTTTTCTTTGGAAACTCCAACTCTAGAGATTTGATTTTTGTAGTTATGATAGGAGGGAGGGACAATATTGTTGTGGCTTAATAAACAAGATCTTTTTTTTTTTTTACAAAGTTGAAACTCTACATAGGAATGGAAATATCTTGAATATATTTTTCTAAATTATTTCTAAATTACAAAAAAAAAAAAATGAATTGGGTTATTAGTGAAACAATTGTAACTACTTTTTTTATTACTTTTATAATAACCATGTAACCTATAATTATTTAAAGAAATTATTTTTTTTCATAACATTGTAAAGTGATTATTCCAATTATTAAAAATATAATTATATTGTTTATAACTCAAAAATATTAAAAATATAGAATAGGGGTCACTTTGTGAAATGTTGATATGATTAAAATTACTATCACATTTGGTGAAATTAAGAAATAGATAAAATTAAGAAAATTATTATACTATAAATTCACCATCAATCTTAATCTAGAAATAATATATATATTTTATATTATTTGGCTTAAAGAAGAAACTCAATATTGATAAAATATGAATAAACTCTTAGAAGATTCGTTGTGAAACAAAGTGTTGGATCTTTCTTTAAACACCCTAGGATAAAATAATTTGCCATCTTTGTTTATCTGAGAGGCACATTCTACAACCTAATATGAGAGTGATGTGTAATTCCTTCTATGTTTAACCTAGAGTTGACACATGTCTATTTTAAAATAAAATAAAAATATTATATAAATAAAAAAACAAAATTGAATATACATGTTTTTGTTAGTATTAATTAAAAACATTAATAATCTAACTCTCACTATGTTTACTTACTCGGTTCATTGTTGATATTATAACACACTATCAAGGAGATGTGGCAAAAATATTTCATTCTCACTCTCAGCCATAAATAAAATATTTACATGTCCATGTAAGATAACATAATTTTATATCAATTTTAATGGTGATGATGATGATTGAGATTAACGTCCACTAAGACCAATATGGTATATCAAACCTTAAGATGGTAAGAACATAATTGAAATTTTATAACATATTATTTATGTGCTTGAAGAAAAATGAGAGAAGAATTCCCAGATCACCATAGTTTTGTTGCCTTAATAAGTCAAGAAGGTTGGTAGTATGATATATATTTTGAAATTTGAATGGATTTGACTATGATCCAGGTGGCTCCAGACACCCTCAAGAGACCAAGAGGGCTGATGATAGGTCAAAATTAAAAGTGGTCGGATGGCTCTCAAACTAGGTTCAGGTTGAATTACTCGTATCCCTGATTCCAACGGTGTGGACGAATCTTCAATCCGAGCCCGTATGGAGAAGTTAGAGCGAGTCAAAGTTTTGGTCAAAGTTGGGCAGTGGCCCAGGTTTAAGTGTCCCAAAAATTCATTGTCAACTGGTAAGGGAACCAAGCTCCCGAAAATGGGTGAAATTGTGGCCTCGTTAATTTACCCAATAACCCTTATTTTCATTAAGATGAAAAACGACCATTACATTGTAAAAATAAGAAAAATTATAAAAATGGGGGGTGGCGAGCCACCACCCCCGACACCTCACCACATGAACCATACATATATGTTATGGTTCGATGGGCCGTGATCCCCGCTGAACCTCTCGATGAATACACTGTCATAACATTAACCATATGCGAAAAGGGGGTTGGGTCAGGGTCTGCTCCATGCGGCCTCACCCACCTAAACATTAAACATTAAGATGGCCATATAAATGCAGAACTCCGCGTTAACACATATAACGTGGCACTATTTATATGGGTTGGTGGGGATCGAACCCGCCCGACCATGAAGTTCGGCCAGCTCCACGGGTGGTCCAACCCAAATGCAATCCATATTTAAATATATAATGTTACAACATGTTATGAAACCAACTCCAAAAATAGAAGAAAAGAGAGATCAATGCCTTAGAAATAAGGCACTTCGAGGGGGAAAGCTCCTTTACATTACATAAATGAAAAATTCTTTGATGATACAAATGAAAAAAGCTCCGTTCTATATATAGGAGTCCATGGGGCTACAATATAATCCTAGCCGACCTAACAATAATAATGTAAAGGCACACAAACACCAAACACCAACAAACAAACACCATATAAATCCAAACATGCCCAAAACTACCACATTCAAAACCTAATCAAATGGTTAAGAACCATATTTAATATAACCGCGCCCAAAAATTATATACATGTGGATTTTTGGGGGGAGGCGAGATTCGATCCACCGACTTGCCCTTAACAACGTTCTTTTTTTACCGTTCCACCAGCCCATTGGGATTTGTTAACTCCGTCCACAATTTTACATATAAAATCTGTCTTTTTCTATGCGACCCCAACAGAAGACGGACCAACGCAGAGTTCGAGGCAGGCTTCTTTTTCATTGCAGGTGGAACCCTGAGCCATTCAGGAGGCAATGGAACCATGATGTAAGCCAAATTTTTAGAGGGCCTAGAATTGTTCGGTGTCCAAATTGGACAAATTTTATATGGATTTTACACCTTTTGGCGAAGGGAAGATGATGACGATGTTAGTTTATACAACAAAGGTCTCAATTTTTTGGCCATTTTCCATATTGGGATGGCGATGTCAAAATTCAGTGTGTGGACAGTCGATTTCATGCCATTCGACACCATGACTTCGATGGTGCATTCATATCCAACAATAGAGTAGCTCGTTCTTCAGCCAACATCAAAGTTGAGGTTTATGAAGTGTTGTTGCCATGTACTTCATTGATTATTGTTGTGAGATGTTTTATGTCATGTCGATTCCTGCTTGATGTATGAGGTGATATCTTCATGTTTATGTCATGTGATATGTATTCATCATGGATGGTCATTTATGTTCTAAGATCCCTTTGTTGCCTTGATGGTGGGATACTCTTTGTCACCATGTGTGAGGTTGTCATGATGATAGGAGGTTTGTTATGAGTGCAAGTTCCTTGTAGCGGAACGTCTCGTGGAGAGACTTTGCCCCTCGTGTCAAGGGAAAATTTCCTTGTATGACAAGCAAACAGCGTCCATGTACATCATCACATTTTCCAGCACCAAATGAAGTGGCCAACACCATTGAGATACTGAGGCCCAGAGACGTATTCCACACTGGACGAACTTTGTTATTAAACGTCTTTCATTTTTTTGTGTGATTGTTGACATGTTTTCCTCTTAATTATATTTTCACATGTGTTCTTTTATGCTATTTAAAAATGCAATTCTAATACATCACAAAAGTAAAATATCATTGGTAAATCTGGTAGCTGATGGATCCGGATCAAAATATAAGTTGGGAAATCTAAGATAAAGTACTTTTCATCTTCAACCCTCTTAGTATCACACAAGTGGTTGACTCTTTCTTCCCATAGAATTTCGGGAGTAGACCAATGCCTAGTTTCACTATGAAGCTCGTGACAATTATTTCTTATCTTAGCAATGCTTATTTTCTTCTTAACACTAGTCAAGATAGATAAATAATTATGGTTTTCAAGATTGGGGTTGATCACCTCCTTATAATATCTTAGTTTCCTTTTTCCCTCTAACTCTTTATCAGTCCATAACTTCTCCCTAAATTTGGGAGTGATAATATTTTTAATATTATCCTTATTCTACAAAATGATCTCCTCCTTTATCCCTTAAAGGTCTAGAAAATATTGGTTATCCTTTTGTTATCCTCGCTTAACACAAAGGTGAAGGTTTTGGGTAGAGTTACAAGAAATTTTAGGAACCTCTGTGCTTCCATGTTATATAACTTCTTCTTATACATGATATACCTGGTCATAGCCATGCTTTCAACAAGGGAAAGACTAGTTTCAATCAGAAGGATAGGGTAGGGAGTGCACCCTTTAATCTTGAGGTTGTAGGTTATAGAATGATTTTGGATCTGCTCAATATTTATTCATTATTCTCTGGATACACTTCAACCCAAAACCTCACATCCATATAAAATAACAGCGGCGACAAGAATCTCAAAGAGGAACATTTTTAATCCCAAATCCAAAGATATTTTGACTTTGTTAGCCACCTATAAATTCTTTCATACTCAATGGTGGCTAATTTTGTCTTTCAAACCTTCAAGAGATAGTTCCCTTTGAAAACCTATCATCTTTTGAAGTTTTATGATGATAATTACCCTTTGAGTTAATATTCACTGCTGTTTCACTATTAGTCCTAAAGTACTTGCTGTTTACTAAGAAAACGACTGCTTAAAAACTCCATTTTCCATCGTTTCAATTCTCCATTTTCACCTTTCTTCCCTTTCACAAATCCCTCTATAAACCTTCATTTAACCTCTAAATCACCCTAACCCTCTTTTTAGCCTATTATCTTCCTCTGATTTGGTTTTATAATCCCTGATTTAGCCTATCGGAACCCTTATTTGGCCTTAAAAATCCTTGTTTTTGGCCTTAAAAACACCCTTTTGCTATACAAAGGTATTAAGCCCCCAAGGGCTTACTTCCTTTAACCCCTTCATCCATGCATCCTTGGCCCCGCAATCAGGTGCTAAAAAGCCTAAAAACCCTGCCATAACCTTACCTTTCCTCTATTTTTCTTTTCCCGATGATATGTTCTTGAGTGAATATGGACCATTGATATAAACTGATCAACGACCATCTGGCCACCTTCCGTCCACCTATTCACCCGCCTGTATACCTCCCATCTATTTTCCTTTTACATCCCCACCACTCTATCTTCAGATTTAACGGACGAGAATAAACCCGATCCTTGTGCTTTAACCCAACACTTTCCCGCTACGTGACAAAAAAAAACGTCATCGTAGGCCCCACTACTTTCCCCGGCCATGATTCTTATCCCTCATCGCACTCATTCCACATCGTTGGATCTGGAGCCTCCGATCCAACGGTTGACGTTGATTGTCGCAAAATTTTTGTGCCCAAAGTTTAATGCTCAAAAATTTTGCGAAATAGGTGGTATTGAAAATCCACATGTCGACCGATGTATTTTATCACACTCCATCCACAAAATACTGCCTAACCCCCAAATGCAATGCGAAAACCGTTGCCGGTTTTCCGAAACCACCCTTCTCCAATTTTGTGCCAAATTCAAAATTAAACCTGGTTAGCTGTTTCTGCCAGGATTTCTTCCTCCACCGCTGCATTTCATCCATCCTCAAGCATTTCCACCGTCTCCATTTAACCTCTGAAAAGCAGTCAAACCAATACTTCGCAGGATTTTAGTTAACTTCATGTGTTTTTATGCAGGTTTAATGAAATTCAAGATAAAACCCTCCTGCAGATGATTACAGTGTTATTAGCTGAGGATGACGATCCTCATGGTTTTTGGTACAAATTAAAGGGTTTTGAAGTGCTAATTACATGTCTAAGAAGGTCTATAAGTCATGATTGTCAGCTTTTCAAAACAATTTCTCCAACAAACCCTCTGCACACCTGCAAACTACAAACACAGTCAGAGTTAATTAAATGAAGGAATATCAGTGTCAAGATGAAGATCAGAGCATAATCAAAGGTTTAAAGATGTTAATCAAAGCTTGAAAGGATCAAGGAATAAATTGAATATCAAAGGCTTAATCCACAGAACGAAGAAAAATCTTCAGAAAAGCCTCGAATGCCACATCACAGGGGCTAATTGAATCCCTAGCTACCAAAATTGCCTCCTACAGCCTTTTTGCCTCAAAGAAATACCCAGATCAAATCTCAGTCCGAAACGCTATGGCCAAAGACAACTGAACAGTTATTAAAAAGCAAAACAAATATCCCAAACTGTTAGTAGAAGTTCTTGTAAATATAAGAAACTGCCTTAAAGTCAATATTTTTGCCCACTAGGCCTGAAAACAGAAGATAGAGTAAATAAAACAGAGTTGTTATTCAATGCTTTCCTGCCTTATGCCTTGCATGGTTTTTTATGGCTAAGATTTTCATTTAGTATGGAATTAATCATACTCAACCCTAGAACTTTTCCACCTCCTCATTTCTTCTATAAATACTTCTGAAGAAGATGAGAAGTTGGTTGGTTGGTTGGTCACTAGTTGTAACACTGAAAGTCTCTGAAATAATACATATTCTGTTGAAGTTGAAGAAGAAATTGAAGTCTTGAAAGATGGATTATGTTTTGACATGCTTGTTCTTGAGAAGGCTCTATCATTGGATCCCTGAGCTTGGCTATTGGTGATGTATTCTGAACTGTCTGTTGTTTTTCCTATTTTCATTTTGTTCCATAAATTCTTACTACAGTAGGGTGAAAATTTTAGGCTAAGAAATGACTCTTGGAAGCACCTTAGACCTGTTTGTCCTTCACTATTTTATGTTTTCTTCTGCTGAGGAATTTTAGAGTCTTTAATCATTCTCTTGAACCCCTATGCTTTTTTATTTCTCAAATAGTTCAAATAGTTGGTTCCAACATGATTTATGGTTTTCCCTGCTTGTCTGCTGCCACTTGAAAGCTGTTTTTGAAGTACCATTGTTTATATTTTTCCAAAGAGGTCTGTTTTGATCATACCCTTTGTTCCTGCTTAAATAGTTGTTTCAAAGGTCTTTATAGTTGTAATCATGGATGTTTAGGCATTCCCTCTTCTATGACTGCAGTTATTAGTGAATCTTTCATGTTTTCTAATTCATTTGAAATAAAGTCTTTGAGGAAATAGGATGTGCTCCCAAATCTTAGATTTCATTTTAAAAGTTGTCTTGAAATCATTATTTTCTTAAAGTGTGGTTTGTAGAATTCATGGCTAGCCCTGTCTATCAAATACCTCTTTATGTTCAAGTTATGTTTTTAAGTTCCCTTTGTTGAGAATTCAAAATCTCTTTCAAAATCATTAATTTCCATCTCATTCACAAAACTAAAGGATCCCGTGGCCACGTTATATTTTCCCTTTGATATCCCATATCCATTGATGAGCTTGTTATTTACTTCTTCTTGACTCCATTGCCCAATGAATTTGACACTTCTTCTTTCTATTTATACTGCATAGACCTTTCATATTCTGCTGTTCCAATTCAACGAAACAAACAAATCAAACAAACACTTGCACTTAATAACTAGTCTAAAATCAATACTTAAAATCAAACAAGATATATCTTTGCAGACAATTTGAGAGATCCCTCTCTGAGAACAAGAGGAATAGATCCTCGAACTCTAAAGATTGGTTCTGATGTTGCCTTGTCTTTTGGTTGGCCAATCTATCAAAACATAGGACCCCAACATAATGGCGATCATGGTGGGACCTTCTAAAAGAAGCACTAAACATACACATCTCTGAACATTCAGAAGCCCCTGTATTAAAAGAACACCCTATGAAATTATTCCACCGCTCACACCAACATAATGGCAATCACGGTGGGACACTGAGTAAAATCCTTAAAACAAAACACTCACTGTCGAGTGTAGTATAAGTAGCTCTCTTCAAGCACTACCAAAGCAAATGGTGATCATGATAGGACTTATTTGAATCAGTGACAAACTAAGTAACCCTTAGGATTCTCATAGAGCCTTATCAAACCTTGAAGGAATCAGCTTACCAATCCATAGAGTAAACTCTGTTTGTTTTAAACACCTTAGCTAAGTGTTGAATCAGATTTAGGGCACTCTCATAACCACAAAAATATAAAAATTCAAAAATATTTCAGATTGGCTTCATAATAAACATGGTGGTGGAACCATAAATCATTTTACCTTCATAAAAAGCTAAAAATTTTCCACCTGGAGAAACCACTAGCCCCAGTAGGCCTATTACTCATCTAGGTCTCCAGATCTCTTTAGGACTATGTTAACCAGCCTTGAGGAAGTTTAGAAACCTAGTCTCATACTAGAATATTCATTGTGAGAGGCAAACTTTCAAAACAATCCAACTTCAACCTCTCCCATTTTTGAAAAAGCAATATAGCTTCACGTAGGATCAACACTAGATCTCATCCAGACCCTAATCCTCCTACAATAGTTGAAAATCCAGAGAATATTTTGTGGCAGACTTCTAAGTCTGGAAAATCAGCTGTTGATAGGAACCTCTTAAGAACAAAATCTGTCCCTGAAAACCTTGTTGTCTTAGAGGATTTACACTTTGACTTACATCTACAAAGAAAATATTCAGAACCAGGTCTCAAAGTGATTTAAACCAAGTTGATCTTGAAACTACAGGTTTGCATCAGAGCTTTAGTAGAGAAGCCTCACCTTCTACTCCTCCTGATTCCAAGCTTCTTCACCACTTCAGCCTCTTCCATAACAAATCTGCTCAAAAACAGTTTACTGGCCTAAGTGTTTCTTCCACTCCATTTCATACCACCACTATCTAAAACACCCCATTTCAGCCCACTTTCCCTCCCATCAATCCACCTCTTGTAAATCCACCTTTCCTTCCAGCCATGGCAGCATGGTATGCCCCACTAGTGTTAGCACAGCCCATGGTTCCCTTACCAAATGATTACCAATCCCAAATTCCTCATTTCACTGGAAATGAACCTACTACTACCCAATAGCATGTAGATAAAATGAATGATGCCTTTGATTACATGGAAATAGAAGATGAGACCATTAAGACGAGAATCTTTGCCCAAATTTTAGGGGGATAAGTAAAAAAATGGTTTAAAATCTTAACTCCTAACAACATTAATGATCTCCCTTCTTTGCATCAAACATTCATAAACAAATGGGAAATCAGAAAAACCCCTCCAAATCCTTTCAGACTATACTAACCTCTAGTGTTAGCACAGCCCATGGTTCCCTTACCAAATGATTACCAATCCCAAATTCCTCATTTCACTGGAAATGAACCTACTACTGCCCAATAGCATGTAGATAAAATGAATGATGCCTTTGATTACATGGAAATAGAAGATGAGACCATTAAGATGAGAATCTTTGCCCAAATTTTAGGGGGATAAGTAAAAAACTGGTTTAAAATATTAACTCCTAACAACATCAATGATCTCCCTTCTTTGCATCAAACATTCATAAACAAATGGGAAATCAGAAAAACCCCTCCAAATCCTTTCAGACTATACTAACCTCAAGAGAAATACTGGGGAAAGTGTCCATGATTACTACACTAGATTAAATAGTGTGTATAATTCACTTCCTCCAGACATGAAGCCTCCATTAGGCTTAGCCTTGGCTAAATTCCTAGAATGCTTTGACTATTGGGTATGTGTTATATTCTTTCCACGACTAGCCCCACGCGTTGTACGTTGCGCCGGGCGCAGCAGGGGGGTCACAAGGGGGGAGGCAGCCCCCACTGTTGGGGTCCGGGGCAGCACCCCAGCGAAATTTTTTTTGGTGTGCGGACCCACTCATAAGTGGACCCACCCATGTTTTGTGCATGATTTTGCACATGGTTTTGGGGTACGATGGTTTTCGGCCCCTAGTATTTTGTAGATACGGTCAAGGGAACTACGGTTATGTTCTAATATAGGGTTAATGGATTGGGGTTTATGTATGCTTCGGCATGTATATATATGTTTTGTAACACTAAAAGGAATATAATGAAAAATCAAGCTGGTCGTCTTGATTTGGGATCCAGGGGAAAATCTCTGTGTTTATCTGTTTTATGTTTTATGCTCTCGCTATTGTTTATTTTCTATTATAAGATTCGTGTGTAGATAATTTTTTTTCAGGGTTAAAACCTACATTTGGTATCAGAGATATTTCGGCTTCAAGGGGATGCCTTTGCTGCTAAGGGTTTTTTTGCTCGGGCCTGAGGTAGACCCTTTTCAGTGGGAGATTTGCGGGATCGATTCTTGCAGTGAAAGAAGATGGCGAGCAGCGGAAAGATAGAGATTGAGAAATTTAATGGTTAGAGTTTTTTGATTTATGGAAGCTCAATATGGAGGATCTGCTGGTGGATAAAGATCAGTGGATTGCGGTAGATTCGGGTACTAAACCAACGAAAATGTTAGATGAAGACTGGAAGAAACTAGATCGGAAGGCTAAGAGCACAATACGGTTGTGTGTCTCAGATTCAATATTGTTGAATGTATCTGGGGAAGCTACGACGAAGAATTTGTGGGAAAAACTTGGGACTTTGTACCAATCTAAGTCTCTAGTGAATAAGCTGTTCCTGCGGAAAAAACTGTATAACCTAAGGATGAAGGATGGAGACTCGATGACAGAGCATCTGAACGCCTTTAATACTGTGGTAAGTCAACTGTCATCTATTGATATTAAAATCTTAGATGAAGATAAGTAGATCAGTTTGTTGTGTTCTCTACCAGACTCGTGGGATAGTCTGGTTATTGCAATAGGTAACAATACAACTACCTTGAATTTTGATGACATTGTCTCAGCCTTGCTATGGGAGGAAATGAGACAGAGAAATATGGAGGGCCAGAATGGAGATGCCTTATCTGTATGATGAAGGTCCCAAAATAGAAACAAGAATAAGGTTTCGAGTGGGAGATCCAAATCTAGAGGGAGATCTAAATCTCCTGGAAAATTTGTAAAGGTATGCTGGAAATGCGGAAAGGAAGGGCACTACAAAAAGGACTGTAGATCTAAAGCTCCTGAGAAAGGAAAGGGATCTGATGATGCTCCTTTTGCAGAGGCAAAAACCACCTCGAATGAAGGTGGGGATGTGTATTTGGCTTCTTCTTCAAATACACATGTAGATCATGAGTCATGGTTGATTGACTCAGGTGCATCCTTTCACTTCACTCCCCATAGGGAGTAGTTCTGCGAGTATGAGAAATATGATGGTGGTGATGTCTTCCTAGGGGATGATAGGAGGGCCAGAATCATCGGACGTGGAAAGGTCAAGCTAAAGCTGCAAGGTGGAAGGATTAGAACACTTCCTGGTGTTCTGCATATTCCTGCATTGGCCAGAAATCTGATTTCTGTAAGCAAGATGGATGATGCAGGTGTAAAAACAGTGTTCGAGAAAGATGCCCGCAAGATGGTTCGGGGAGCACTGGTATTAATGCGGGGAGTTCGGACTGGAACTCTGTACAAGCTACAAGGTAGTACTGTTATTGATGGGTGTAACAGTTCTGTGGTTCCTGAAAGTGGGACGAAAAGCCTAGTTGTCTCCGGAGAAAAGACCATGCTATGGCATCAAAGGCTTGGACATATTGGAGAGAAGGGCCTTCGGATACTGCATAGAGATGGTATGGTAGAAGGTATGTCTAATTGTTCTCTGGATTTCGATTTCTGTGAACATTGTGTATATGGGAAGCATAATCGGGTGAGTTTTCCTTCTGGTGCTAAGAGGGCGAACAAGATATTAGAACTTGTGCACAGTGATGTGTTTGGACCTGTGTCAGTTCCATCACTGAGAAATTCTGTGTACTATGTTTCATTCATAGATGACTTCTCAAGGAATACACGGATATATTTCTTGAGGAAAAAATCTGAAGTCTTTGACAGATTTAAAGAATTTAAGGCTCTGGTGGAAAACCAGACAAAGAAGAAGATAAAGGCACTAAGGACAGATAATGGTGGGGATTTCTGCAAGAAGGAATTTGAAGAGTTCTGTAAGAAGTGTGGTATAGCATAGAAAAAGACCACTCCATAAACACCTCAGAAAAATGGAGTTGCAGAAAGAATGAACAAAACACTGATGGAAAAGGCAAGAAGCATGCTCAATGGTACCGGGTTAGGACAAGAATTCTGGGCAGAGGCAGTGGAGACTGCATGTTACTTATTTAATAGATCACCTTCAGCAGCGTTGGAGGATAAGACTCCATTTGAGGTATGGACTAGTAAGAAACCATCTCTTTCACATCTAAGGGTATTTGGATGTGATGCATATGTACATGTTCCAAAGGAGAAAAGGAACAAGTTGGATAATAAATTTGAAAGTTTCATCTTTATTGGGTATAAGGATGGTTTAAAGGGTTACAAGCTTTGGAACCCAGAAACAGGGAAGGTTGTGTACAGCTGAGATGTGGTGTTTAGAGAGGTGAAAGATGTTGTTACACATGAAGTCCTACCAAAGGAGCCTGAGAAGATAGAGTTTGAGCTAAAGGAGGATGAATCAGACTCTACAACAGAAGAAGACTCAGAAGAGGAAGAGCCACAAACTCCAGCTGTGAGAAGATCAACTCGGGAAAGAAGGCAACCAGAAAGGTATAGTCCATCTACTTTTTGTTAAGTTTTTTCCTTAACTATAACTGATGATGATCCCAGAACTTTCAGGGAGGCAGTAGATTCAGAGGATGGAAAACTCTGGAAGGAGGCCATGATTGATGAAATGGCATCCTTGCACAAAAATGAGGCATGGGATCTGGTGGAGTTGCCAGCTGGAAGGAAGCCCATTGGGAGAAAATGGGTGTTGAAAAAGAAGATGAATGTAGAAGGCAAGGTGGAGAAATACAAAGCTCGGTTGGTAGCAAAAGGTTATTCCCAGGTGCCGGGAATTGATTTTGGTGATATTTTTTGTCCTGTTGCCAAAGTTACTTCTATTAGATTACTTTTATGTGTTGTTGCTGCATTTGATTTTGAGATAGAATAGATGGATGTGAAGACAACATTTCTTCACGAGGATCTAGAATAGGAGATCTACCTGAAGCAACCTGAAGGCTTTATGGTGAAGGGTAAGAAAGAACTAGTGTGCAGGTTGAAGAAGTCTCTGTATGGGTTAAAACAGTCACCAAGGATGTGGTATCAGAAATTTGATACCTATATACGGGGACTTGGCTTCACTAGAAGCAAAGAGGATCACTGTGTTTATTTTAAATTAATTGGTGACCGTGTTATTTATTTGGTCTTGTATGTGGATGATATGTTGTTGATTGGAAATGACAAAGAAATTATCCAAGATTTGAAGACCCAACTGTTATCCAAATTCGACATGAAGGATCTGGGTGCTGCAAACTATATTTTGGGCATGGAAATTAAGAGATATCGGGCAAAGAGGAAGCTCTGGTTAAACGAAAGGAAGTATGTCGAGACTATATTGCAGAGGTTCAATATGCAGTATAGTAAACTGGTGAATGTTCCTATTCCTGTAGGTGTAAAGCTGTCTGCTGAACAGTGTCCCAAGACACAAGAAGAAGAGGAGTATATGTCCCGTGTTCCATATGCAAGTGCAGTGGGTAGCTTGATGTATGCAATGGTCTGTACTAGACCAGACATTGCACATGCAGTGGGAGTATTGAGCGGGTTTATGTCAAACCCAGGGAAGGAGCATTGGACAGCAGTGAAGCGGGTTTTCAGATATTTACGTGGCACTAGTGATTATGGCTTGTGCTACCAGGGAAGACCAGGATTGGAAAGAATGTTGGACATTCGTGGTTTTTTTGATGCAGACTGGGCTGGAGATTTGGACCAAAGAAGATCTACAAGTGGGTATGTGTTTAACCTATTTGGAGGCGCAGTCAGTTGGATGATTAAAAGACAGTCTGTAGTGGCTCTTTCAACTACAGAGGCAGAATACATAGCAACCACTCATGCAAGAAAGAAAGCAGTTTGGTTGCAGAGATTGTGTTCAAGTATGGGGTTGGTACAACAAGCTATAAGGATAGACTGTGATAGCCAAAGTGAAATTTTCTTGGCTAAGAACCCTGCTTACCATTCAAAGACAAATCACATTGATGTTCAATATCACTTTGTTAGAGATATGGTTGAGGCTAAAAGGGTGTTGCTGGTAAAGGTGGACACTTTGAAGAATGTTTCAGATGCATTGACGAAGTTTGTGAGCACTTAGAAGTTCTATTGGTGTAGAGAAACAATGGGTGTTGAAGAATTGGCCAAATGACTAAGCTCTCTTGTGGCCCCCTGTGGAAAGAAAATAATAAGTGGGAGAATGTTGGGTATGTGTTATATTCTTTCCATGACTAGCCCCACGCATTGTACATTGCGCCGGGCACAGCAAGGGGGTCACAAGGGGGGAGGCATCCCCCATTATTGGGGTCCGGGGCAGCGCCCCGGTGAAAATTTGTTTGGTGTGCGGACCCACTCATAAGCGGACCCACCCATGTTTTGTGCATGATTTCGCACATGGTTTTGGGGTACAATGGTTTTCGGCCCCTGGTATTTTGTAGATCCGGTCAAGGGAACTATGGTTATGTTCTAATCCAGGGTTAATGAATTGGGGTTTATGTATGCTTCAGCATATATATATATATATATATATATATATGTTTTGTAACACTAAAAGGAATATAATGAAAAATCAAGTTGGTCATCCCGATTTGGGATCCAGGGGAAAATCTCTGTGTTTATCTGTTTTATGTTTTATGCTCTCGCTATTGTTTATTTTTTGTTATAATATTCATGTGTAGATAATTTCTGTTCAGGGTTAAAACCTACATTGACCCTGAAATGGAATACCAGCTAAGAGAAAGAGATCCCTCAACCTTAGAAGATATGCAGAGGGGAGCCATGAGTGTGGAGGCAAATCTGATTGAGAAAAGAATGAGGATGAGGAATGAAAGGAAAGTATCATTTATGGAGGAATCTGCACCCTCCACATCTAGCTCAAAAATGGAAAGGATGATGGAAGAAATGATGAAAAAGATAAGCATACTTGAGAAAGCACAACCAAGAGACAATCAGAACAACCCCCAAAACAGAAATAGGAACCAGAATTATAGAAGAGAAAACAATCAAGATAGACAAAAGGACAATGACCAACAGATTAGACCTCCCTTCCAACAAAACTATGTAGATCAAGATGAGGAAGAAAGGGAGATTGAAATATTGGGAGAAAATCATGTAAACTTGATTGGATCAAATAGTGAGGATGATGTCTTCCTCACTGAAGAAGAACAAGGTTTCTTCTCCTCAGAAGAAAACGAAAAAACTTATGAAGATTCTGAAGACTATAGGTTGGGGTTTGAGAATGCAATCATGGAGGTACACAAATAGTATGATCTTAGAAGCAAAGGGAACCTAGATAATTCAAAAGATAAAAGCACTAGCGGTGATGTTAGGAAAAATGCAGAAAATCAGCCTAAGAAAACAGTAGAGAAACCCAACATTTTGGCTAAGAAAAAAAATTTAAACAAAGAGAAAAGTAGCCAGCCAAATGTTGAACAAAGTAGAGCTAGCACTTCAGCTAGTGGCCCTAACAAAATTATCCCAAATAGCAGTCCAAAAAATTTTCAGCAAATCAGAATTGCTGAAAGGAATTCGATTGAAAAAACAGATGTAAATATGACAAAATCAATAATTCCTTTCAGCCTTGAGGGAGAGATTACAAAGATAAAAATTACCATACCTCTAGCTGAACTAGTAACCCAAGAAGTGTACAAAAACCAAGTTTTGAAAGATTTGAACTTAGGAAGTGACACTAATACGTTAAACTTAGCAGATGAAAAACCTCAGTTGTTGTTTGGTCCAGAAGTTGAAGGAAAATACTAAGAAGGAGCTGTCCCTCCCTTCTATGTCAGTTTGAATATACATGATAAGATATTACATAATGCCATGTTAGACTTTGGAGCTTCACATAATCTTATGCCCAAAGTAGTAATGGAAAACTTAGGCTTAGAAATTACTAAACCATACAAGGATCTGTATTCCTTTGATTCAAGCAGAGTCAAATTCTTGGGTTTAATCAAATATTTATGTGTAAACTTATCTCAGATCCCTGCCAAGAGTCTAGTTATGGACATAGTAGTAGCTGACATTCCCCCAAAGTATGCCATGCTTTTATCAAGATCATGGGGAGCCAAACTTTAGGGGAGCCTTCAAATGGACATGTCTTATGCCACCATCCCGATTTTTAACCAAAACAGAAGATTATATAGGGAATCCCACATGAAATACATGGTGAGCAACATAGATAAACCAAACAACTCTCCAATATATTACATTCAATCAAGTTTAGATTCCTTTATCTTGTACAATGAATATCAAATCACTCAACAAGAAAAGGAAAACAAAGAGGAAATCATTTTACCAGAACACTCAAAACTTCCCTCAAATCAAATACAAATCATTAGCAATCAACAACAACAAGAAAATGAAAATGAGGCAGAAATACTTTGGACAATAAACTTTGATGGGTCTTGTAATAAAACAAGTGAAGGGGTAGGTGTATGGATTCAAAATACAAATCAGGGTTATTCATATAAACTAGATTTTCCATGTACCAACAATATTGCTGAGTATGAAGCCCTTCTCCTTGGTTTACAGTTGCTTAAACAATTAGAAGCCTAGAAAATATCAATCCTAGGAGATTCTGAACTTATCATAAGACAAATCAAAGGAGAATATTCAGCTAAAAACCCAAGACTTAGAGAATATCGAAATGCTACCCTTGATTTATTAAACACCTTTGAAAAATATGAACTCATTTTCATTCCAAGAGCACAAAATCATCTTGCAAATGAACTTGCCTTCACTGCTAGAAATTGCCAAGTACCTCAGATAAATGAACATCTTAACATAAAGGTAAAAAATAGACCTGCACTGCTTGACAATGAGGACCACTGGCAAGTGTTTGACACTGAAAAACACATAGATGATTTTCTAAAATCAGAAAATGATTTTTCCATACCAGCAGTAGAAACCAGCGATGAAGAAAACTGTTTGGATAATGAACAAATCCCAGAAACAGAAATGACATATTCTACTAATATAAATCACTGTGAGAATCTTTTTAAAGAAGAATTGATTGAAAACGCAGACCAGAAAGACTTGGAAGTTTTACAATGCAAGAATGATACAATTCCAAGAGGTCTCACACCTTTAGAACACCTTTTTGATTTTAATGATGTAGCCAAAGAACCAGGAATGGAACCTATGGAAATAGATGTAGAAGAACATAACATAGGCAGCCTAGCAGAACCCAAGATGATCAAACTATCCAGCACTCTCCCAACTCATATAAAATTTCAATACATAGAGCTATTCAAATAATTTAGAGATGTGTTTGCTTGGGGATACCAAAATCTGAAATCTTATGATTCTAGCATCATTCAACACAAAATTCCTCTTAAGGAAAATCAGAAACCTTTCAAACAGAAACTAAGAAGGATAAACCCTATTTTATTGCCTTTAGTTAAGAAATAAATTGAGAAAATGTATGATGCTAGGATTATAGTATCCCTTAGATATTCATAATGGGTGTCAAACCTAGTTTCTGTTAGGAAGAAGACAGGGGAAATCAGGCTCTGCATTGACTTTAGAAATCTAAATAGAGCCTCCCTGAAAGACAACTACCCCTTGCCCAAGATGGACCATATACTTTAAAGGGTAGTTGGGTCTAAAAGAATATCACTATTGGATGGGTTCTCAGGTTACAATCAGGTGTTAGTGCTCCCAAGTGATCAACACAAAACTGCTTTTACTACACCTTGGGGCACTTTTATGTATGTCAAAATGCCATTTGGTTTGATGAATGCAGGGGCCACCTTCCAAAGGGCCATGGACATAGCCTTCTCAGAAGATATTGGCTATTTTATAATCATTTACCTTGATGACATAACTGTTTTCTCTAAAACTGATGAAGAACACTTGATTCATTTAAGAAATTTTTTTGAGAAATGTAGGAAATTCGGCTTAGCTTTGAATCCCAAGAAGACACTCTTTGGTCTCCAAGAAGGCAAGCTTCTTGGTCACATAATTTCAAAAGAGGGAATCAGAGTAGAGCTTAAAAGGATTGATGGCATATTGAAAACCAACCATCCAAGAAGCCTCAAAGAATTACAATCTTTCATTGGAAATATTAGTTTTTTGAGGAGGTTTATCCCCAACCTTGTTGAGCTATTAAGAAACATTACAAACATGCTTAAGAAAGAGGTAGGTGTAAAATGGACTACACAAGCTAAACAATCATTTGAACTGGTTAAACAAGCTCTCACTCAAACACCAGTCTTTATTAGTCTAGATTTCACCAAAGATTTTTATATCTTTTATTTTGCATCTAAACATACCATAGCTGCAGTATTACTTCAAAAGAATGACTTGGGGTAGGAACAACCAATATCCTTTTTTATTAGGGCCTTAAGAGATTCTCCTCTCAAATATAACATCATGGAGAAACAAGCCTTAGCATTGGTGAAAGCATTAAAAGACTTTAGAGTCTACATTTTACTCTCACATCATTGCTTTTGTCCCACATACTGTTGTCAAGGATATTCTAAGTTGAGACCCTGATGGTAAAAGGGGAAAATGGATTGCTGCTATTATTGAATATGACTTAGAAATCAGGCCCACCAAACTAATCAAAGGGCAGGGATTAACAAAACTCATGGCTCAGTCAAACTTCCAAGCACTAGATATGAATATGGTAGATGTGTTGGAAGAAATAGAAGAATTCATTGCTCCTTTCATTGAAGAAACATTTCTGAATTCTCCTTGGTATGTTGAATCATTTATGTGCTTTTATATCTAAATGCCCCTCCTTCTTTGTCTAAAACTAAAGCTAGATTTTTGAAACAGAAGGCTTTAAATTATTTCATATTAGATGGGGTATTGTATTGGAAGAATGTTGTTGTAATTTTGCTTAAATGTTTACTTGAGGATGATGCAGGAAAAATCATGCATGAGCTACATGAAGGAGAATGTGGAGGACATCTTTTTTGGAAAACCACAGCAAATAAAGTCCTCAGAACTGGTTATTATTGGCCCACCCTTTTCCCAGATACTCATAAATTAGTCATGTCTTGCCATAAGTGTCAAATTTTTGATGGAAAAGAAAACTCCTTCCCTTACCTTTGAATCCCATTAGTGTTGAGGCATCCTTCCAGCAATGGGGCTTGGACTTCATTGGGGAAATTCACCCATCTTCATCAGCCCAACATAAGTTGATCCTCACTGCCACTGATTATTTTAACAAGTGGATTGAAGCCATACCCTCTAGGAATGTGTTGGCCGGATAAATCGTTCTTGCGGACAAGACCGATCTCCCTAGTGTCATAAGACAATCTAGCAACAAACGAACAACTAAGTTTTTCTTTCTCTAAATATATTCGTTTTACAAATAAATGCTATGAAGGTGTCGATCCTACCTTAGATCCAAATGCTTATTTGCGGTCGTAGTGCTTCCGTCGTATCAATAATCCTTCGTCTCAACAAGAGCTCTTTTGTCGCAAGAAAGTATCATCTTTCGTTGATATGCAATCACAAACAAGAAAATATCAAATAGCACCTGTATAAAAAATAATCATAAAACATACCTATCATAGTGATCAAGGAATCTATGAAATAAACGATCAAACGACAGCTTATTGAAATAAACAATCGAACGACAATTTATTGAGAAAAACAGAACTTGATTGTATTAATCTTAAAATATACAGAAGAACCTTACAACCTTAGCCTTGATGTTCGAAAGGTCTTCCTGGGGTCCGAAGCAAGAATCTCCTCTACTTTGATAAGTCTTGCACTCTTCCTTCAGGAGAAAAAAGAGGTATGTGATCTTTCCTCTCAAAAGCTTAGCAGAAAGAAGTCTAAATCTCAACAGCACTTCAACTCAAAAATCTTAACTTAACTTCTTCAATCCTCCATTAGTTTTCTTAACTTAACCCTTTGAGGCTACCCAATGCCTCCTTTTATAGAGAAGATGAGGAGGTTAGGATTCCACCTTTAAAGGGATAGAATCCTTCTTCAAAGGGATAGGCTCCTCACATCAAGGGATTAGTTCCTTAAGGTGTGGGATACATGCACCTTACTAAAGCGTACTCATCCCCAAAAAATCTCCTCCAAAACCTTCTAGAATTGACCAAAATTCAACTTTTTCAGTTTAATTTCGCGCTTTTTTGACTTTACAGGGGTACCGCAGGAATTACACTGGAAAAATGCGTTCTAGAACGCAGTTTCTCTTCACATTACCTACGTACCCTAGCTAAAAACGCAAGAAGGTCTCATGTTACCTGCGTACCCTGAGTTTCAGAGATTTTTAGGGTTTTTCTTCCAGTTCTGAGGCTTGGAATGAGGAACAAAGGTTGTAAGACTTGCAAAGGAGGCATGTATGAGTGTTTAATGAGCTCATACAGTCAGCAGAATGTCAAGGTGACATTTTTTAGTGTAACAGATTTCCCCCTAAAGTGCGAAGTCTGAAATAGATGAAGATGAAGTCTGTCATATATGAAGAGTGAAGTACTTTGTCATTTCAAGGATCATCCTGTGGACACCCCAGTCGAAACCTGTAAAAACATTCAATGAAAAATATATATATGTATACATATCATCACTGAGGTAGGCATTCCCATACTCAGATCAAAACTAACTAGAAACTAACTCTAAATTGTTCTGATACAGGAATGATTTTGAATACATCACAGTATAGACATACGTAGACACAGTATGGACGCAACCATCTGTTTATGAATAGTCCACTGTATGAATAAAAAAGTTCCTCGCAGCCTGGATGGTAGAAACTAGATCCAGGGTCTTGTTTTCCGCATCTCGAACTAGTACAATTCTATCCATGCGATTAAATGTGTTGAAGTCGAACATGGTAGAAACCACTTGATTACCAGTCAATAATGTAAACTGTTAACACGTGTGAGAGTAACCACTAGTAACGTCAATGGCTCTCAAAGTACTCAGTACAATCCATGAAATGTGAATGAATGAGCTGAAGTCGAACATCTCACTGAATCATTCGATCGAAGGTCAATGATGCAACCTGTCATCGAAGGCGAGAAACCTGCCATTGAGGCATGCAGCTTTCAAGGTACTGACGATTTCTAGATCAACTTCCTAGATAATGAGCTGTCGTCGATAGAAAGTGATCCATCGTAGGAAAGCCCACAAAATTAAATCATAGATCAAGTTTTGAAGAAATATATTAGCAAGGACTGACTCAGGGATGGTCAAAAATGGATGACAGATATTTTGCAGATGAATGGTTTATTTGAACTGTCCTCTTGAACACATAACGGCACTGCAGATGGTTTGGTGACAATTGACCCAAAGCTAATACCCAGAAACCGGCTGAAGACTTTCAATGTGGTTTGATTAACTGTTAGGCAAAGGATTTCCCAACCCAGGTGAACAAAAAGCGTCGTGTTCAAGAGTGGTTAACGGTTTTCCGAATAATCAAAATGTAACAAACAGGTTCATTTTTATCTCTTTTCCCCCACCATTTCTGGCAAGTACCTCTTTATTTTTGACAAGCTTGAGGAGGATAACATTTGCTTGTTTATAAGCTCATCCTTCGGATGAGTCCAACTTAGTTTAACATTCGAACCCTAAGAAGGAGTGGTTCGTTCCTGTTGAAAAATTGAACAGGTCCTTTACTGTTAAGTTTTAACGAGTCCAGTATAGGAGAAACTCAGTGTTTTTCAATTTTAGGGAGTCTAAAGAAAAAACTTAAGGAAACTCCATGGGTGTAATTTTTCGTAAATTTAGTCTCATAATGCGGGAGAGAACTCTATTGACCGTAATTAGTCAACGTATACCTTTTTCGTAAATAGTCCATTTTAGTCCGTAAAAGGGGTAAAATTATACTGAAGGGACGATTATTCATTTACTTTAACGAGTTCGAATAATCAAGTACTCGGCAATCTTTTCATGTTTAGAGAGTCTGAAAAGGGCTTAAAAAAGAACTCCATAGTTTCTCTTTTTCGGTAAGTTTTAACGAGTTCGAAAAAGGGATAAAAATGTACTCATGGTTTTCTCTTTTTCGTAAGTTTTAACGAGTTCGAAAAAGGGATAAAAATGTTCTCCTGTGGCCGACTTTCAATTTAATTTACGAGCAGGAAAAGATGGAAAGAACTCGGCATTTTCATGTTTTTTACGAGAATGAAAGATAGCAAAATAATCTCAGGATTTTCATGAGTTTAACGAGTCTTGAAAATAATAACCGAAATTGACTCAAGATAAGTTTCATTTTTACAAAAGCTTGAAACAGAGAAAAACTATGCTTCAGAGTAGTTTCATTTTTACACAAGCTTGAAACAGAGAGAAAACTGTGCTTGATGCCCCCTAAGCGTAACTGCAAGAGCGCATGCCCCCCCAGCTTCATTTCATTCAAATAAGTACATTGCTGGTAATTAATAGCTGGATGGAATGAAGTTTCATTTACGAAATTATATGAAAGACCCAACCTAAAAACTAACCTAAATATATGACTTAACATTTACGAGGTCTATTCAAAGACTCGACTCAATTAGGGGAGGATTTGTTTCATTTTTTAATGAGCTTGACACAGGAAAATAACTATGCTCATGGCAACGTGTTTCATTTTTTAACGAGGTTGACACAGTAAAAGGAACTTTCCTCTTCTACATGTTTCATTTTTTAAATTAGGTTGACACAGTAATAGGAACTGTCCTCAAAAACTACTTATTTCTAATCTACCTACAACTCTCTACAATCTACCTACTGATTCATTTTTTAATGAGGTTGACACAGGAAAATAACTGTCCTCATCGCCGACTGATTCATTTTTTAACGAGGTTGACACAGTAAAAGGAACTTTCCTCACCGCCGACTGATTCATTTTTTTAACAAGGTTGACACAGTAAAAGGAACTATCCTCGAAAAACTACTTATTTCTAATCTATCAATCTACTCTCTCTTTTCCCCCACCATTCACTGATTCATTTTTTAATGAGGTTGACACAGGAAAAGAACTCTCCTCATACCTATTTATTCTATAGGTCTGCGAAACCAGAGATTCTGGGTTCGATCCCCAGTATGGTCGCCAATTTGTTGGCTGGATAAATCGTTCTTGCGGACAAGACCGATCTCCCTAGTGTCATAAGACAATCTAGCAACAAATGAACAACTAAGTTTGTCTTTCTCTAAATACATTCGTTTTACAAATAAATGCTATGAAGGTGTATATCCTACCTTAGATCCAAATGCTTATTTGCGGTCGTAGTGCTTCCGTCGTATCAATAATCCTTCATCGCAACAAGAGCTCTTTTGTCGCAAGAAAGTATCATCTTTCGTTGATCTGCAATCACAAACAAGAAAATATCAAATAGCGCCTGTATAACAAATAATCATAAAACATACCTATCATAGTGATTAAGCAATCTATGAAATAAACGATCAAACGATAGCTTATTGAAATAAACAATCGAACGACAATTTATTGAGAAAAACAGAACTTGATTGTATTAATCTTAAAATATACAGAAGAACCTTACAACCTTAGCCTTGATGTTCGAAAGGTCTTCCCAGGGTCTGAAGCAGGAATCTCCTCTACTTTGATAAGTCTTGTACTCTTCCTTCAGGAGCAAAAAGAGGTATGTGATCTTTCCTCTCAAAAGCTTAGCAGAAAGAAGTCTAAATCTCAACAACACTTCAACTCAAAAATCTTAACTTAACTTCTTCAATCCTCCATTAGTTTTCTTAACTTAACCCTTTAAGGCTACCCAATGCCTCCTTTTATAGAGCAGATGAGGAGGTTAGGATTCCACCTTTAAAGGGATAGAATCCTTCTTCAAAGGGATAGGCTCCACACATCAAGGGATTAGTTCCTTAAGGTGTGGGATACATTCACCTTAATAATGCGTACTCATCCCCAAAAAATCTCATCCAGAACCTTCTAGAATTGACCAAAATTCAACTTTTTCAGTTTTCTTTCGCGCTTTTTTGACTTTACAGGGGTACCGCAGGCATTACACTGGAAAAATGCGTTCTAGAATGTAGTTTCTCTTCACATTACCTGCGTACCCTAGCTAAAAACGCAAGAAGGTCTCATGTTACCTGCGTACCCTGAGTTTCAGAGATTTTTAGGGTTTTTCTTCCAGTTCTGAGGCTTGGAATGAGGAACAAAGGTTGTAAGACTTTCAAAGGAGGCATGTATGAGTGTTTAATGAGCTCATACGGTTAGCAGAATGTCAAGGTGGCATTTTTTAGTGTAATAGAATGCTACTGACTCTGTCATTATCATGTTCCTGGAAACAAACATCCTATCCAGATTTAGTTGTGTCAAACCAGGAGGTAACTCCTCAAATCAGAATGTGTATTAGCTGAAGAATGTACATGCTTTTATAGATGGGAGGTGAGGCTATTGGGATTCATTTCCAAATGACTCTTGGCCTTCCTTATTTCCTAATATTAAATAATATACAAAAATACATATGCACACCCATCCATAGGATTAGGTGTCAACATTCCCCCCTTTAATCCGAAGGGATGTTGGTGAGTCCAAGCATCGATCTAAACTTTTCAAACTTTTCTCTTCCAAGTGCTTTGGTGAAGATGTCAGCAGTTTGCTCATTTGTGGAACAATGATGTAGATGGATGGTTTTGGCCTGAACATGATGTCGAATTAGATGGTACTTTGTATGGATGTGCTTTGTTCGATCATGGAACTTTGGGTTCTTGGCCAACTTTATTGCAGAAGTGTTGTCGATCATGAGTGGAGTGGAATACATTTGTTTCATCTGCAAATCTTCCAGGATTTTCCGGAGCCACACAATTTCCTTTGTTGCTTCAGCTGCTGCCACATATTATGCCTCGGTCGTGGAATCTGCTGGAACTGACTGTTTGCGTGATCTCCATGAGACAGCTCCTGATCCAAGACTCATGGTGTAACCTGTAGTAGACACCCTTGTTTCTTTGTCGCCATCAAAGTCTGAATCAGAGTATCCGATCAAGCTGAAGTCGCCTACCTGTGTATATTTGAGTCCAAAGTCTTGAGTCCCCTTCAAGTACCTTAGCACTCTTTTTGCAGCAGACCAATGTCCTTCACAAGGTTTTTGCATGAACCTTGAGAGGATTCCAACAGCAAATGAAATGTCAGGTCTGGTGGTGGTCAGATAGATAAGACTTCCTACAAGATGTCTATACTTAGTTGCATCCTCAAATTCCTTCCCTTCAATAGATGTGAGCTTCAAGTTTTGTTCCATTGGAGTGCTTAAGGGTTTACAATCATCCATGCCAAACTTGTTCAAGAGATCTCCAATGTACTTCTTTTGAGAAAGAACTATGAATTTAGGATGTTGAATTACTTCAATACCCAAATAGTAATGAACATGACCCAAATCAGTCATTTCAAAGCCTTTCTTCAACTCTTTCTTCATGGATGCAATATAGCTCTCATTGTTTCATGTTATCAAAAGATCATCTACATATACCACAAGATATACAACTGTTTTTCCAACTTTCTTAACAAACAAAGTTGCATCATCAAGATCAAAATGTTTGAAATCAAGTTTCAAAAGATGCTCGGTCAATTTCTCATACCAGGCTCGTGGTGCTTGCTTAAGGCCATACAAGGATTTTACAAGTTTGCAAACTTTGTGTTCTTGACCCTTTATCACAAATCCTTCTGGCTAGGACATATAAACTTTCTCCTTTAGATCTCCATTCAAGAAGGTTGTTTTTACATCCATCTGATGAACTTTCCATCCACTCTGAGCTGCTAAGGCAAAGAGAGTCTGGATGGTGGTCCATTTTGCTGTGGGAGCAAAAGTTTCTTCATAATCGACTCCTTCTTTCTGTGCGAATCCTTTTGCCACAAGCCTGGCCTTGTGCTTGTCAAGTGAGCCGTCTGCTTTGTACTTGTTCTTGTAGACCCACTTACAGCCAATTGGTTTCGTTCCCAAGGCGGATCAACCAGCTTCCAAGTGCCATTCTTTATCAAGGCATCATACTCCTTCTGCATCGCTTCTTTCCATTCATCATGAGAAGCGGCTTCTTTGAAGGAAGTTGGTTCATGATTTGTAGACAAACTCAATTCACAGTTATAAGCAATATCCATATCAACAGGAGAATCAGAATTATCTACATCACCTTCGATTTCTTGAGTGGAACTTCTTGTTCCTGTTTTTCCAACCTCATCGGGATGAACATCCTCCAGTGTCTTTGTCAGCCATTTGGGAGGACCTTTCTGAGATGGCCCAGGCTGGTCACTTGACTGAGTTGGGATTGATTCAAGATTCAATCTCCCAATTCTGTCAATCACATCATCCAATGTGTCATCCATGGTTGTTTCTTCATGTGGGGGAGAGTGTGGTTCAGGAAATGATTCCACAGTTTGATTCAATATCGAAATCCTCCCTTCAAGGTGTGGAATCACATTGTCAAATTCTTGGAAATACTTTGCATGTGTGAATCTATCAGCGATCAGTGCCGCTCAACAACCTTGTCACTCTTGGAAGATTCAAGAAATATGACATCTCTTGCTATCACAAACTTCTTATTTGCTTAGTCATAGAGACCGATATCCTTTGGAGGTATTGGAGTACTTGAAGATACATTTTCTGCTTCTAGCACCAAGTTTGTTCCTTTGACCCTTGGGTATCCAAGGCATAACGGAGTGGACCCAAAGACCACGAAATGCTTTTCTGCAGGAAGGAATGTGGCCATGCCACATTTCAAAAGGAGTTTTATTTCTAATTGAACTTGAAGGACACCTATTCTTTATGTAAACAGCACATAGAACTGCATCAGCCCAAAACATCAATTTTACATTCTTGAAAAATAACATGGAGCGGACCATATTTAAAATAGTTCTGTTCATTCTTTTAGCTACACCGTTCTGTTGTGGATTATATGGCACAGTTGTTTGATGTTTGATTCCATGTTGACGAAGATAATTTTCAAATTCGTTTGAAGTGTATTCTTTTCCATTATCAGTGCGTAGAGAGCCAATATGTGTTTGTGCATCATTTTCAATCCATGCATGAAAATTCTTGAAAGTTTGAAAAGCATCAGACTTATTCTTCAGTAAGTAAATCCAACACATTCTGGTGTAGTCATCAATAAATTTCATCATGTATTTGTTTCCATTTGTAGAAGCAATAGGCATAGGGCCACATAAATATGAATGAACAAGCTCAAGTTTTCTATGTGCTCTGGAGTGTGAATCATGAAATGGCTGTTTGCTATGCTTTCCTAGAATACAAGCATCACATTCCTTAGGTTTTCTAGGAATTGTAGGCAGTCCATTAACACCATTTTTCTTCAAAAAACGAAGGTTGTCATAGTTTAAGTGTCCAAATCTAGCATGCCATAAAAGACTTGATGGGAATGTACCTTCATCATGATGTGAACTGAATGCAAAGTTTTGAGCATGAGCAGATGAACCTTTCGGCTTCAAGATTCTCCCTTCTTCTATTCCCTCCATGACAAGTGAGTGATCTGATTCTTTTCTGACCTCTGCCTTGCCATCAAACAAGTGAATTGAGTGTCCTTGCTGCCGGATTTCGACCAGGGACATCAATTTTCTCTTCAACTCAAGGAGGTATAGAACCTCATGTAGGATATGATCAGGAAGACCAGGCAGTTTAAGCCTGACTGTGCCAAGCCCTGATGGCTTGAGTTTGGATTTATCTGTGAAATATACTGCTCCATCAACTTTGTCAGTGAATTCTTCAAAAAAATCTTTTCTAAATGTCATGTGACATGTTGCTCCTGAATCTAGCAACCAATCATCTCTCCATAAAGTAAATGAAACATCAAATAGGTTTTCAGTTACTCCATTGTTACAATGTGCTAGAACAGAATGAGCTGATTCAGCTGGTTTACCTTTGTCTTTGTCATCAGTTTTACCTCTGTCTTGATTTGTTTGCTGCTGAGCTTTAGATTTTCTGCCCCCCTTTTCTCTGAAGTTTCTTCTTCGTCTTCTGCCTTCTCTTCCTTTGGATGGACCTGAAGCATGTCTCTTTTCTCTCTGTGCCAAGTAGGCAGCCTCTTTAGAAGATGAAGGGACTGTCATCTTCTTTTGAAGGAGGAGAGAAAAAAAAAACTCTACTGGAAAATTTCTCTTGAAGGAGAGAAAACAAAAAAAATCTTTGCTGGAAAATGTACTCTGAGTTTAAAAGGACAGAAACTCTTTTTTTTTTTTTGCTAAAAGACTGAATTTGAAAAACACAAGCTCTTTGCTAAGAGACTGAATTTAAATGGGCAAAAAATATTCTTTGCTATAAACTGAATTTTGCATAAAAAAAAATATATATGTATATTTTTTTTCGTTTGGAGAATAAAAAATTTGTATGTGAAAAGTTGATATGGAATGGAAGGGAGGGTACAGAATTATGAATGTGAATGGGGCGTATGGGAAATGGTATTGAACAATAGGGCGGTATTGACTATTAAGAAGTGGAAGGGGGAGTATATTATGGAGGGGCGGTATTAAACGATGTGAGCAGTATGCGTGTAATGGGAGCGGTATGACAAAGTGGAAGTGGCATGGGAGGGGGGTAAGTCGATGTGAGGGACAGGGCGTTGGAGGCGTGTTGGAGGTTGTCCTAGAAAAATCTTTGCTGCTGTCTTCAAGTATAAAAGAATGGTTGATTTATGTTACAAATACCACATCACCTTGGGCCACTCTACTGCCTACTATCCCCAAGGAAATGGATTAGCTGAATCCTCCAATAAGAGCCTTATCAACATCATCAAAAAGCTATTGGATCAGAATAAAAAATCATGGCACAGTAAGTTGGTTCATGCCTTATGGGCTGATAGATTAACTACTAAGAAGTCAATAAATATGTCCCCTTATCAGTTATTTTATGGCATGGATGTAGTCTTCCCAACATCATTAGGAGTTCCGGTCATGAAACTCCTCCAAGAATTGCAAACTGAAGAAAATGATATGCAGAGAAGAATCAACCAAACAATTCATTTACAACAGTCCAGAGAGGAAGTTTATGAAAGAACACAACTAGTCCAAGAAAATATCAAGAATCTATTTGACAGAAGGACTAAGGCAAATAATTTCCAAGTTGGAAATATAGTTCTTAAATGGGATTCAAGAAGGGAAGAGAAGGGAAAACATGGCAAGTTTGAGAACCTGTGGAAAGGACCCTATATTATTCATGCTGAGAGGGGTCACAATGCATTTTTTCTGAAAGAATTGAATGGAGAAGACTTATATGGAGGCCCTGTCAATGGTAGGATGCTCAAGCATTACGTCTGCTAAGAGTCATGAGTTTCAAAGCTTTTTGCTTTCCATTGTAAATTATCATTGTCTGAACATTGCATTCAAAGTTAGAAAAATAAAAATACAAAAACAATAGAAAAGAGAAAAAGAGGGCAGATAAAAACAAGGAAGGTACAACCCCATACCAAAAAAGAGAGACAAAATCTGAAAGTGTGCAAGCTCAAATGCCACTCCTAAAAACATACTTCTAGTTAGTCATACAGCCTAATCATGACTAATTAGCTTTTCAATTTATTGTTGATAGTTTAGTGAATTAGATCAACCAAACAGCACAATCTTGGCTTATCAGTAAGGTAGATTAGGATAGAGGAAACAAAGGCTCGAACAAATTCAATATCTAAACCTATGAATCTCAAAAGAAGAATGGCTCTAATTAGATTAAATATTGAGCCAAATATAGAAAACAAACTAGTTCCAATATGCTCAAAACTTGAACCAGATGAGAGAGAAAGCACACCTCAAGTAAAATCAAGATCAAAGCTGAATAAATAATGAAGGATGTTTTAGTTTTGAGATCTTAAGCCTTCATAGTTTTGTTTATTTTTTCTGCAAATAAAATCTATGTGCAGCTTGTTTTTATGCCATAGATCTGCAGCAAGTCAAATTGCTTAATCCTGGCTTGGCTGCTTTTAAATTTTCTGTTTTAGAATTTAGAGAATAAATGTCTGTCAGACACTCTAATCCTGACAGATAGTAGTTATGTAGAGAATTTATGAAATCAACTCTTTAAATTGAGTTCATGGTGAAATACGAGTAGAAATAGATTAGTTTCCTGTTTTTCAAAAGAACCAATGTTGATGAAGAGAGTTTGCTGGTCCAAATGCACTTTGAAAGAATAATAAATGTTAGGATCATTAGGAATGGGTAGGTAGAGATGTTGTTTTGATAGAATTCCATTGTTTCATATTGTTGCAGAGATTATCAAATCAAAGAAAGGTCAGCTAAAGGAAAATAAAGTTGCTGCCCAATGGATGAAGGCACTGGTTTACTAAAAATCCAAAGATCAATAGCTGAGGTTCTGGACACCTAAAGAACCAACTGTCCTCCCCAAGTGGAGCCACTGTTAGCCACCTATAAATTATGTCATACTCAATGGTGGCTAATTTTTTCTTTTAAACCTTCAAGAGATAGTTCCCTTTGAAAACCTATCATCTTTTTAAGTTTTATGATGATAATTACCCTTTGAGTTAATCTTCACTGCTGTTTCACTATTAGTCCTAAAGTACCTGTTGTTTACTAAGAAAAAGATTGCTTAAAAACTCCATTTTCCATCATTTCAATTCTCCATTTTCACCTTTCTTCCCTTTCACAAATCCCTCTATAAACCTTCATTTAACCTCTAAATCACCCTAACCCTCTTTTTAGCCTATTATCTTCTTCTGATTTGGTTTTATAATCCCTGATTTAGCCTATTGGAACCCTTATTTGGCCTTAAAAATCCTTGTTTTTGGCCTTAAAAACACCCTTTTGCTATACAAAGGTATTAAGCCCCCAAGGGCTTACTTCCTTTAACCCCTTCCTCCATGCGTCCTTGGCCCCGCAATCAGGCGCTAAAAGGCCTAAAAACCCTGTCATAACCTTACCTTTCCTATATTTTTCTTAACCCGACGATATGGTCTTGAGTGAATCTGGACCATTGATATAAACTGATCAATGACCATCTGGCCACTCTGCGTCCGCCCGTTCACCCGCCTGTATACCTTCCATCTATTTTCCTTTTACATCCCCACCGCTTGATCATCATATCTAACAGATGAGAATAAACCCGATCCTTGTGCTTTAACCCAACACTTTATCGCTATGAGACAAAAAAAAATGTCATCATAGGCCCCACTACTTTCCCCGACCATGCTTCTTATCCCTCATCACGCTCATTCCGCATCGTTGGATCTGGAGCCTCTGATCCAACGGTTGACGTTGAATGTTGCAATTTTTTTGCGCCGAAAGTTTAACGCTCAAAACTTTTGCGAAATAGGTGGTATTGAAAATCCACGTGTCGACCGATGTATCATATCGCACTCCATCCACAAAATACCACCTACCCCCCCAAATGCAATTCGAAAACCGTTGCCGATTTTTCAAAACCACCCTTCTCCAATTTCGTGCCAAATTCAAAATTAAACCTGGTTAGCTGTTTCTGCCAGGATTTCTTCCTCCACCGTTGCATTTCATCCATCCTCAAGCATTTCTACTGCTTCCATTTAACCTCTGAAAAGCAGTCAAACCAATACTTCGCAGGATTTTAATTAACTTTGTGTGTTTTTATGCAGGTTTAATGAAATTCAAGATAAAACCCTCCTGCAGATAATTACAGTGTTATTAGCCGAGGATGACGATCCTCATGGATTTTGGTACAAATTAAAGGGTTTTGAAGTGCTAATTACATGTTTAAGAAGGTCGATAAGTCATGATTGTCAGCTTTTCAAAACCATTTCTCCAACAAACCCTCTACACACCTGCAAACTACAAACACAGTCAGTGTTAATTAAATGAAGGAATATCAGTGTCAAGATGAAGATCAGAGAATAATCAAAGGTTTAAAGATGTTAATCAAAGCTTGAAAGGATCAAGGCACAAATTGAATATCAAAGGCTTAATCCACAGAATGAAGAAAAATCTTCAGAAAAGCCTTGAATGCCACATCACAGGGGCTAATTGAATCCCCAGCTACCAAAATTTCCACCTGCAGCCTTTCTACCTCAAAGGAATACCCAGATCAAATCTCAGTTCGAAACGTTAAGGCCAAAGACAGCTGAATAGTTATTACAAAGCAAGACAAATATCCCAAACTGTCATTAGAAGTTATTGTAAAGATAAGAAAGTGCCTTAAAGTCAATATTTTTTCCCTCTAGGCCTGAAAACAAAAGATAGAGTAAATAAAACATAGTTTTTAAAGAGAGAATCCATACAGGTGAAAATAGTTTTTAGAGGAGAGGAATAACATGTTTCTGAGTTTATTTAAATAAAACATAGTTGTTATTCAATGCTTTCCTGCCTTATGCCTTGCATGGTTTTTCAAGGCTAAGAGTTGCATTTAGTATGGAATTAATGATACTCGACCCTAGAACTCTTCCACCTCCTCATTTCTTCTATAAATACTTCTGAAGAAGATGGGAATTTGGTTGGTTGGTTGGTCACTAGTTGTAACACTGAAACTCTCTGAAATAATAGGTAGTATGTTGAAGTTGAAGAAGAAATTGAAGTCTTGAAAGCTGGATTATGTTTTGACATGTTTTTTCTTGAGAAGGCTCTATCATTAGATTCCTGAGCTTCGCTGTTGGTGATGTATTCTGAACTGTCTGTTGTTTTTCCTGTTTTCATTTTGTTCCATAAATTCTTACTACAATAGGGTGAAAAGTTTAGGCTAAGAAATGACTCCTGGAAGCACCTTAGACTTGTTTATCCTTCATTGTTTTATGTTTTATTCTGCTGAGGCATTTTAAAGTCTTTAATCATTCTCTTGAACCCTTATGCTCGTTTATTTCTCAAATAGTTCAAATAGTTGGTTCCAGCATGATTTATGGTTTTCCCTTCTTGTCTGCTGCCACTTGAAAGTTGTTTTTGAAGTCTCCCTTTGAAGTACCATTGTTTATAGTTTTCCAAAGAGGCATGTTTTGATCATACCCTTTGTTCCTGCTTAAATAGTTGTTTCAAAGGTCTTTATAGTTGTAATCATGGATTTTTAGGCGTTCCCTCTTCTATGACTGCAGTTATCAGTGAATCTTTCATGTTTTCTAATTAATTTGAAATAAAGTCTTTGAGGAAATAGGATGTGCTCCTGAATCTTAGATTTCATTTTAAAAGTTGTCTTGAAATCATTATTTTCTTAAAGTGTGGTTTGTAGAATTCATGGTTAGCCTTGTCTATCAAATACCTCTTTATGTTCAAGTTATGTTTTTATGTTCCCTTTGTTGAGAATTCAAACTCTCTTTCAAAACATTAATGTCCATCTCATTCAGAAAACTAAAGGATCCCGTGGCCAAGTTAGATTTTCCCTTTGATATCCCATATCCATTGATGAGATTGTTATTTACTTCTTCTTGACTCCATTGCCCAATGAATCTGACACTTCTTCTTTCTGTTTATACTGCATAGACCTTTCATGTTATGCTGTTCCAATTCAACCAAACAAACAAATCAAACAAACACTTGCACTTAATAACTAGTCTAAAATCAATACTTAAAAGCAAACACGATATATCTTTGCAGACAATTTGAGAGATCCCTCTCTGAGAACAGGAGGACTAGATCCTGGAACTCTAACAATTGGTTTTGATGTTGCCTTGTCTTTTGGTTGGCCAATATATCAAAACACAGGACCCCAACAGACTTACAACTATTTTCAAGCCCATAGTAACCTTTCCATCCTCCACTTATCATTTTCTGAACCCTATAATTCCAATTGAGCTAATGATTGGTGTCGATGCTAAGATATTTGTATGAAGGAACTTCATCCAATTAGTTATTATTATAAATTAAACTGTAATGGGTAATATTTTTGGATTTAATTAATATGATTTTAGTCTTATCAGTGTTAATAGTCATACCCATCTTGGAGAAAAAATCTTGCAGGATTCTCCTTTTATTTTCAAGATCGTCATGGATCTTTTCCAAGAGCAATATCATTAGGATAAAGGAGAAGAGTTACGATGATACCAGTGAGTGTGGGTCTAACACATCTTGCATGTTCTAAACACTCTTCAATATTATCAATTTATATTCCAAAAAGGGTAGGGAATAAAGGGGAATCCTTGCTTGAATATGATATTGCAATTAATTTATTCTGACCAACCCTTAGTGGTCTTAAGATTGGAAATAAAATTATCGTACAACATTATCACAAAAACCCTCAAATCGGGAGGAATCATTAGCTCCTCCAACCTCTTCCATAGCTTCATCCTATGAACAATGTCAAAGGTTTTTCTAAAGTCCATAAAAACAACAAAAGAGGTTAGTATTATAATTGCGACATTCCTCTACAATGATATTGAGAGTGGCAATATGGTCAATAGTTGAATGATGTATCCTAAACCCAAATTGGCTTTTAGCTCTATTACCATGGCTTTCAAGCCATATGCTAATATTATTTTCTAAAATAGTTTTGTACAACTTGGCTAAAATGTGGCTTATCATATTAGTTTTTTAATTAGAGGAAATTTTTAATCCTCACTTTTAAATATAGGAACGATAAGGCTCTGTGTCCAAGGCTTAGGAAATCCTTGCTTCATTTCCAAATTGAAGAGCTTGTGTAGGTGAGGGATGAAGATAAAAGTCTTGTGTGATGGCGTTCCTATTTATTTATCGATGTTCTTTGTGACTATATCCTCTTATTATGTTATATGGTAATGCATAACTCAATTATTCAATAATATTGTGTTGTTGTTGCGATAAACACCCTCCAAAAGTTTGCTTGCACTTGATTATTTTAGCGTACTTATGATCCTAGGATCCATCGTTCCATAATATTTCATATTTTCTTCATGGTCGTTGATCTTCCCTCGATTATAAGTGTTAAATTCACTTTCTTATGCATGCTCAGTTCTCGAATAATTGAAAAACTAAAATCTTTCTCTGCAAGCTCAGATGATCATTACACAACTCTTGAAGGTAAGGCTTGCAAAATCACTGGTGATAGAGATTGCGCAATCCATAAACACAATGTACTATAGAATACATATTGACAGTTAGCATGCACTCTCCATGATAATCTCCCTCACTTAGATTGTAAATAAAGTTTCATTTTAGTGAGTTTTCTCAATTGTCGCTCTGATGCACCTTTGTTTTCTCGAGTGTCGATTTCATGTTCGAAACTGTCATTTTTCTTGAATTCACTTTAACAAGTGTCATTTTCATGTTATATTCACTTTTCCATGTGTAGCTTTCAATTTCTTTAAGCATTTGCAAGTTTCGTTTGCACTTTTCCCTTATTGTAGCAAGTGTCGTCTTTTGGCATGGGAAGTGTCATACATCACAAAACGAAGAGTTACAGTTCATTTCAAGGGGAAAATTTGGTACCAATGGGTCTTATTTACCATGCAAACATTTATTAGACCCATCTCCAAAGTTTTATGCATTGTCGCACAATTTTCGTCGCAAAGTGTACCCTAAGTGTCGCACTTGGAGGAGTATGTTGTTTTGTCATCACATTAAAGGGACCATGTTGTTTATGAGTGTTAAGTGTCCAATGTTATGTCATCAGTTGTTTTAAGTGTGTGATCATGTTCAAGTATTACCTTGGTTTCATATTTTCTTCATTAATCCCATACTTCGTCAAATTATGGAAAGCCTCATGCCTGACCAACCTTGACATCAGTTAGCCTCCTTGAACTATGAATTTCACAGAAGTAAGCCTCAAGTTGATCCCTTTCCTCCAGGAACTATGCAATGTGTAGTTTCTCCCTCCAAGAATTGTGAAATGCATAGGCAACCTTCTCAAATATTGCCTCTTGACCTCCAAAACTGCGTAGTTTTACCCTCCGACCAATATCCTTCTATGCATTGTATAGTGGCAAGAAACAAGTTGTCTCCCATCCTTCCTGGGATACACAACTGCAAAATCCATGGCCTCTCTCTCTCCTGGACTGCACATTCTGCAGTCTTAGTGGGAAATCCTGCCTCACTGAGCTCCTCAAGTGTGCAGTATTCTTGCCCAAGCCTATAGTGTTTCACATTGCATAGTCACAAGCATATGCACCTTTCTCCTAGACTTTGGAATTGCACACTGTGCAATCCCCAAGTCTTCTTCATTGTCCAGTACCCAGTTCCGAATCAATCAGTGATTTTCATGAAGTAATATAGACTAGGAGTTTTCCAGACTTATGTCATCTTTCCATGAGTGATTTTCAATTACGGGTACTATATATTGACATGATAGGATGATAATCAAAGAGAAGAAGAAGGAGAGAATGCTAGAATACATCGTGAAGTAGTAGAGACAGGTTGATCATTAAACAATAAGATGTAGGGACATTATATTGCGACAAAAGTTGGAAGATCAAGAACATATTGAAGAATCCCTATTTTCAGCGCTTTGGAGGGTGGAGATGAAGAAAAAATCAAATCTTTCATGAAGATGAAGTACTAAATAGACCTTTGATAAATATTAAAGACAAGGCAATAAGAAGAACAACTTGGCATTACTACTTCATCACGGATTCCATGCAATCATTGTCAAGTTGTGACTTGTACTAGTGTCATCGCAATGTCATCTGTGTCCATGTGTCTTACCACACAATTTGCAGATGTAACGATGTAATCATAAAAATAAAGGAAAAAATGCAATGTTTGGAAGTCCAAGAGTCATATGTAGAATATGAAAAGTCACATAGTCATACATGGACAAAAGAGCCTTTAGGAAAATTCCAAAATTCATATAGAAGTCCAATGGTCACATTAGAAGTATAAGAGTCATGAGGGAAGCTCAAGAGTCATGGGGATATGATAGTTCATTCCTATTGTTATAAATACACCCTCATAACTCAAGCAAATTGATTTTGGAGGGTTATCCTTTGGAGATTTAATGTTGGCTTCTCCAACTTAGTATATGAGAGAAGATCATTCTTTGGAGAAGTAAGAATTGACTTCATGCTCCACTATTGGAGCTAGTGGCTCACGATTGTTACTGTGTACTTGGATCTTTCACATAATATTTAGAATCTCATTGAGCCAACACAATTTCATCCATATGTCGTAAATGTGGTAATATTATTCTTTGAATGTTTGTGATATATGTTGTTTTTGTCTGTACTAAAGAAATTGAACTATTTCAGTGGCTTTGGTGCTTATCTTGTTGAATGTGTGTTGTATTTTCTTTAATGATCATTGTGTCTATGTGAACTAATTCTATAGATAACTAAAAAATATTTTCATGCTCTTGTGCGCCTCTCTTAGGTTAGTACTATTACTTACTTCCAGAGAGTCACTCATCTCTCTCCCCTCATAAAATCATTTTACACATTGCAATTGGTGTTTCACAATGTCAACTTTCTTGTTGATTTCAAAGGTTATGTGCATACTCTCTTATATTATTCATTACAGTTGAGGCAAACATTTAAGTTATGGTGGTCAAGGCAATACTCCATATGGGGCTCCCACTCCAAATGGTGTGAGGTCTAATTTGGACTTCACATCAAGGAGACCCCTGTGGTTGATGGATTTAAACCACCGTCAATAGTTGGCGCTAGAAGGAGGTTAGATGATAATTTGTGCCTGTTGAGTCTATTTTGAATCTTTTATCTAAAATGTCTCTTTTCCAAATCATACTCCTAGGGTAATTTTCCAATAAATCAGATGGTAAAATTTCAATCCCCAAAGAGTCTCTTTGTAACTTGTCTCAATTAAAATTTTATGTTGAGGGTGAAATATCCATAGCCGAGCACATCCATAATTTTCTCTATTTTTGTGACTTTTATGAAATTGATTCTGAAGATGTTTCTCTTATACTTTTCTTCCTCACCCTTGAAGGTCGCGTTAACCGGTGGTGTCATGCCTTACCATATTATTCCATCCATTCTTTTGAATATTTCATCAGTGAGATTCATTTAGCATTTGATAGGTATAATTACCGAGATGTTCTTAAAAGGATTTATCAACTAATAATGAATCCCGATGAGTCAATTGAGGATTTTCCTAATCAATTCCTTCACCTTTGTTATGAATTTACTAAGGAAGATACATATTGGGATTTCTTTGAAAAAAAGTTTGAGTGTTTGTTTCACATCTCTTTACATGGTGAGCCCAAACCCCCTAATGTTTCTGCTACCCCAACTTTTGTAAATCATGATACACCCCTAATTTCAGAGGAGGAAGCTACTATTCCTTTTGTTCCTTATCCTCCTTTTTTAGTTCCGATGTGGGTGCCTCCTTGTGATGATGTTAAAGTTTGGAAATTTGAAAATCAAATGGTTGATATGACTCTTCAACCTTCATCCATTTCTCATAATCCAGATCCGATGGTGGAAACCTTGGAATGGTTTATGGAGCCTAAGGTGAATATTAATACATCCATTCCACAATAAGTTATTAACACTCATAAATTCATCCCTAAATATGATTTGGATATATGCCATCCTCTATCACCTTTTTCTCATAACCCCTTATCCCTTGATCTTCCCAATAAAACTATTCCAAATCCAAGTAGTGAAAAGGTGCAAGGTAGTCACATTTCGCAGGTAGAGGAGCATGAAGGTGAAGATTATTTCAATCTTTCTTCTCTTTTTCAAAGTCCTCTGTGTGAAAATGGAGTTTCCTCATTATTGGTTGATTTTGAATGTGATGATCATGGTAGTAAATAAAATGAAATAAATTTTCCTAATCAATCTAAAGTATTATGAAACCATCATTCTCATGAGGATAACTCTATTGATGTATATGATGATGGAAGCCAAAGTGTACCAACAGATCTTTTATTTTCTCAAGAATATTTAGTTTTGAAAGATTTAGATCTTAAATCGATTCGATCAAATAATATTCTCTTATAAACACTTCTTCCTCTTTAACTCCATATACATTGTGTTGTCTTTGCTTTGTAATGCCTCAAGTTGCATGAAGATACCCATGCCTTTCAAGTTCATCATCTAATGAGTTGGATCTTGAATTGACACAAGGTACTAAGGTTATCCGCAATAAAGAAGAAAGTAATAAAACCATAGATCATATGATGGGCCTCTAAATTAGACATAAATTGAGGCCTTTCTAACCTTTCTTAGGCCCATCTACCTTCCTTATGCACATGAAAAGATATATTAAATCTCTCCTTTTGCACTTAATAATGTTTTCTTATGTTTTAATATTTTCTTAGGAAGGTTTAAACGTAATTGAATATTTGTGCCTAATATTGGTTAATTTTGTAGAATATTGTGAGATTATTGGGTAGATTATGCAGATTTGGAGAAGGAGATAATTTAGGGACTTGCTCCCTGCCACTGGAAGATCAAGATTGAAGAATAAATGAGCATAATATCGGGAAATTATTGAGAAATATTGGAGAAATTATAGGAGGATTTTCCACCCTCTTTAACCCTAAAAGGCAACCAAAGGATCCCAAATATTCTCTCCAACAATTCAAATTCCAAATGCAAACATAAACTTGTTGAACAAAGGTCCTCCAAATGTTGCGAATTGGAATAGTTTTGAGTATTTTTGTATATTTTTGGCATATTTTAGTCTAACGTAGGGGTTTTGGGGTGGGTCAAAGCCCCTAAAGTATCAGGAATGGGTAAAAGGGGAGCCTAAAGAAGAGGAAGAAATTCATCAAGCCCCTTTCATTAAAGAAACATTTCTGAATTCTCCTTGGTATGCTGACATCATTTATGTGCTTTTATATCTAAATGCCCCTCCTTCTTTGTCTAAAACTAAAGCTAGATTTTTGAAACAGAAGGCTTTGAATTATTGCATATTAGATGGGGTATTATATTGGAAAAATGCTATTGGAATTTTTCTTAAATGTTTACTTGAGGATGATGCAGGAAAAATCATGCATGAGCTACATGAAGGAGAATGTGGAGGACACCTCTACTGGAAGACCACAACAAACAAAATCCTCAGATATGGTCACTATTGGCCCACCCTTTTCCTAGACACTCAAAAGTTAGTCATGTCTTGCCATAAGTGTCAAATTTTAGATAGCAAAAGAAAGCTCCTTCCCTTACCATTACATCCCATCAGTGTTGAGGCACCCTTTCAACAATGGGGCTTGGACTTCATTGGGGAAATTCACCCATCTTCATCAGCCCAACATAACTGGATCCTCACTGCCACTGATTATTTTACCAAGTGGATAGAAGCAATACCATCTAGGAATGTGTTGGCTGATAAATCGCTCATGACAAGACCGATCTCCCTAGTGTCAGAAGACAATCTAGCAACAAACGAACAACTAAGTTTGTCTTTCTCTAAATATATTCGTTTTACAAATAAATGCTATGAAGGTGTCGATCCTACCTTAGATCCAAATGCTTATTTGCGGTCGTAGTGCTTCCGTCATATCAATAATCCTTCGTCGCAACAAGAGCTCTTTTGTCGCAAGAAAGTATCATCTTTCGTTGATCTGCAATCACAAACAAGAAAATATCAAATAGCACCTGTATAAAAAATAATCATAAAACATACCTATCATAGTGATCAAGGAATCTATGAAATAAATGATCAAACGACAGCTTATTGAAATAAACAATCGAACGACAATTTATTGAGAAAAACAGAACTTGATTGTATTAATATTAAAATATACAGAAGAACCTTACAACCTTAGCCTTGATGTTCGAAAGGTCTTCCCGGGGTCCGAAGCAGGAATCTCCTCTACTTTGATAAGTCTTGCACTCTTCCTTCAGGAGAAAAAAGAGGTATGTGATCTTTCCTCTCAAAAGCTTAGCAGAAAGAAGTCTAAATCTCAACAGCACTTCAACTCAAAAATCTTAACTTAACTTCTTCAATCCTCTAACCCAAACCCCCTAATGTTTCTGCTACCCCAACTCTTGTAAATCATGATACACCCCTAATTTCAGAGGAGGAAGCTACTATTCCTTTTGTTCCTTATCCTCCTTTTTTAGTTCCGATGTGGGTGCCTCCTTGTGATGATGTTAAAGTTTGGAAATTTGAAAATCAAATGGTTGATATGACTCTTCAACCTTCATCCATTTCTCATAATCCAGATCCGATGGTGGAAACCTTGGAATGGTTTATGGAGCCTAAGGTGAATATTAATACATCCATTCCACAATAAGTTATTAACACTCATAAATTCATCCCTAAATATGATTTGGATATATGCCATCCTCTATCACCTTTTTCTCATAACCCCTTATCCCTTGATCTTCCCAATAAAACTATTCCAAATCCAAGTAGTGAAAAGGTGCAAGGTAGTCACATTTCGCAGGTAGAGGAGCATGAAGGTGAAGATTATTTCAATATTTCTTCTCTTTTTCAAAGTCCTCTGTGTGAAAATGGAGTTTCCTCATTATTGGTTGATTTTGAATGTGATGATCATGGTAGTAAATAAAATGAAATAAATTTTCCTAATCAATCTAAAGTATTATGAAACCATCATTCTCATGAGGATAACTCTATTGATGTATATGATGATGGAAGCCAAAGTGTACCAACAAATCTTTTATTTTCTCAAGAATATTTAGTTTTGAAAGATTTAGATCTTAAATCAGATTCGATCAAATAATATTCTCTTATAAACACTTCTTCCTCTTTAACTCCATATACATTGTGTTATATTGTTTGTAATGCCTCAACTTGCGATGAAGATACTCCATGCTCTTCAAGTTCATCATCTAATGAGTTGGATCTTGAATTGACACAAGGTACTAAGGTTATCTGCAATAAAGAAGAAAGTAATAAAACCATAGATCATATGATGGGCCTCTAAATTAGACATAAATTAAGGCTCATCTAACTTTTCTTAGGCCCATCTACTTTTCTTATGCATATGAAAAGATATATTAAATCTCTCCTTCGGCACTTAATAATGTTTTCTTATGCTTTAATATTTTCTTAGGAAGGTTTAAAGGTAATTGAATATTTGTGCCTAACATTGGTTATTTTTGTAGAATATTGTGAGAATATTGGGTAGATTATGCAGATTTGGAGAAGGAGATAATTAGGGACTTGCTCCCTGCCATTGGAAGATCAAGATTGAAGAATAAATGAGAACAATATCAGGAAATTATTGAGAAATATTGGAGAAATTATAGGAGGATTTTCCACCCTCTTTAACCCACAATGGCAACCAAAGGATCCCAAAGATTCTCTCCAACAACTTGAATTCAAAAGGCAGCCACAGTGTTGGAACAGGGTCCTCCAAATGTTGCGAATTGGAATAGTTTTGAGTATTTTTGTATATTTTTGGCATATTTTAGTCTAACGTAGGGGTTTTGGGGTGGGTCAAAGCCCCGAAAGCATTGTAATGGGTCAAAGGGCCCCGAAAGAAGAATTCATTGCTCCTTTCATTGAAGAAACATTTCTGAATTCTCCTTGGTATGTTGAATCATTTATGTGCTTTTATATCTAAATGCCCCTCCTTCTTTGTCTAAAACTAAAGCTAGATTTTTGAAACAGAAGGCTTTAAATTATTTCATATTAGATAGGGTATTGTATTGGAAGAATGTTGTTGTAATTTTTCTTAAATGTTTACTTGAGGATGATGCAAGAAAAATCATGCATGAGCTACATGAAGGAGAATGTGGAGGACATCTTTTTTGGAAAACCACAGCAAATAAAGTCCTTAGAACTGGTTATTATTGGCCCACCCTTTTCCCATATACTCATAAATTAGTCATGTCTTGCCATAAGTGTCAAATTTTTGATGGAAAAAGAAAACTCCTTCCCTTACCTTTGAATCCCATCAGTGTTGAGGCATCCTTCCAGCAATGGGGCTTGGACTTCATTGGGGAAATTCACCCATCTTCATCAGCCCAACATAAGTTGATCCTCACTGCCACTGATTATTTTAACAAGTGGATTGAAGCCATACCCTCTAGGAATGTGTTGGCCGGATAAATCGTTCTTGCGGACAAGACCGATCTCCCTAGTGTCATAAGACAATCTAGCAACAAACGAACAACTAAGTTTTTCTTTCTCTAAATATATTCATTTTACAAATAAATGCTATGAAGGTGTCGATCCTACCTTAGATCCAAATGCTTATTTGCGGTCGTAGTGCTTCCGTCGTATCAATAATCCTTCGTCTCAACAAGAGCTCTTTTGTCGCAAGAAAGTATCATCTTTCGTTGATCTGCAATCACAAACAAGAAAATATCAAATAGCACCTGTATAAAAAATAATCATAAAACATACCTATCATAGTGATCAAGGAATCTATGAAATAAACGATCAAACGACAGCTTATTGAAATAAACAATCGAACGACAATTTATTGAGAAAAACAAAACTTGATTGTATTAATATTAAAATATATAGAAGAACCTTACAACCTTAGCCTTGATGTTCGAAAGGCCTTCCCGGGGTCCGAAGCAGGAATCTCCTCTACTTTGATAAGTCTTGCACTCTTCCTTCAGGAGCACAAAGGGGTATGTGATCTTTCCTCTCAAAATCTTAGTAGAAAGAAGTCTAAATCTCAACATCACTTCAACTCAAAAATCTTAACTTAAATTCTTCAATCCTCTAACCCAAACCCCCTAATGTTTTTGCTTCCCCAAATTTTGTAAATCATGAGACACCTCTAATTTTAAATGAGGAACCTACTATTCCTTTTGTTCCTTGTCCTCCTCCTTTTTTCAATCTTGTTGTGGGTGCCTCCTTGTTATGATTTCAACGTTAGGAAATCTTAAAATCAAATTTTTGATACGTATCTTCAATCTTCATCCACTTTTAATGAATCATATTCGATGGAGGAAACTTTGGAATTGTTTATGAAGCCTAAGGTGAAGACTAATCCCTCCACTTTTCAAGAAGATATTAACACTCAAAACTTCAGACCTAAATATGATTTGAATACATGTCATCCTCTATTATCTATTTCTCATGATCCCTTATCCCTTGATCTTCTTAACCAATCTCTTCCAAATCCAAGCAGTTATCAGGTGCAAGGTAGTCACATTTCGCAGATAGAGGAATATAAAGGTGAGGATTCTTTCAGTATTTCTTCTCTTTTTCAAAGTCCTCTGTGTGAAAATGGAGTTTCCTCATTATTGGTTGATTTTGAATGTGATGATCATGGTATAAATAAATGAAATAAATTTTCCTAATCAATCTAAGTATTATGAAACCATCACTTCATGAGGATAACTCTATTGATGTATATGATGATGAATTCCCAAGTGCACCAACTAATCTTTCAGTTTCTCAAGAATATTTTGATCTTGAATCTGATTTATTCAAAGAATATATTCTTATGGAAACTTCCTCTTTAGCTCCCTATCCCTTGTGCTCTAGTATTTGTAATGCATTGAATTGTGATGAAGATACTCCATGCTCTTCAAGTTCATCATCTAATGAGTTGGATCTTGAATTGACACAAGGTACTAAGGTTATCTGCAATAAAGAAGAAAGTAATAAAACCATAGATCATATGATGGGCCTCTAAATTAGACATAAATTAAGGCTCATCTAACTTTTCTTAGGCCCATCTACTTTTCTTATGCATATGAAAAGATATATTAAATCTCTCCTTCGGCACTTAATAATGTTTTCTTATGCTTTAATATTTTCTTAGGAAGGTTTAAAGGTAATTGAATATTTGTGCCTAACATTGGTTATTTTTGTAGAATATTGTGAGAATATTGGGTAGATTATGCAGATTTGGAGAAGGAGATAATTAGGGACTTGCTCCCTGCCATTGGAAGATCAAGATTGAAGAATAAATGAGAACAATATCAGGAAATTATTGAGAAATATTGGAGAAATTATAGGAGGATTTTCCACCCTCTTTAACCCACAATGGCAACCAAAGGATCCCAAAGATTCTCTCCAACAACTTGAATTCAAAAGGCAGCCACAGTGTTGGAACAGGGTCCTCCAAATGTTGCGAATTGGAATAGTTTTGAGTATTTTTGTATATTTTTGGCATATTTTAGTCTAACGTAGGGGTTTTGGGGTGGGTCAAAGCCCCAAAAGCATTGTAATGGGTCAAAGGGTAGACCTAGAGTCCAGAAATCACGGTTTGCAGACCACAGGAAAGCTTACGCTAAATCATTATAAATAGATGAACATTTTGAGTCTTAAGGAGACAAGAATTGGAATTGATGCTACGCGCGAACTGGTAGATCTGTCTAGGGTTGTTTTGAGTAAGGAATCCTGCAGCTGTGTGCGTGGAGATCCTCAGTCCTGCTATGTGCGGACCCCGCTAGGCTGTGTGCGCGGGTTGGTTTTGGGTATTGTAAGTAGATATGAAAGACATGAATGCAGGAGTATTGTTGGAATATCTGAATCTGTTGGAAATTACTATTGATGTGAATATATGATTCTGGGTTATGTTATATATGATTATGTGTTATTTATTTAAGTTACGAAAAGTGACTGTGTTATTTACTTAGGCTGCAAAGTGTTTGTGATCCAATATTTATGATCTATAATTACTATTAGCTACAAATAATTTTCTCTTTTATGATAATTGGCAAGACACACATGGATGTGAAGCTCCTGAATAGATCTATAAATGATAATAGCTCAATTGGGATGAGTTGCAATTTGTTTCCACTATGAACCTTAGGTGAATATATATGTCTGGTACGAGCCTCAGAGGCTGCGAACTTGACTTACCTACTCTCTCTCATGGTGCGGAAACCTTGTTCATGCACCCTTGTAATATTCCTACTTAGCCTAAGCTAACATGAATATTCATTTTTGTTTTATTTTTTTTTGCATGAATAAATGAATAAAGGAGGACATGTAGAACTCCTAAGAAGACTGAATAAATCAATGCCCATGTGAATAAAGATAAATCAAGGCCATGTAAATAATCACTTGCAGGTGTGAAAGGGGTTTGAGCTGTGAGACTAGGTCAACCTTGACCAAATCTACAGCGCTGTCTAGGTTCAGTGTATCTCCTAAAGGGACATCACAGTTCTAGAAGGAGGCCCCTCGTGTGAAAGAAGCTAACTCATTAACGTGGTTTAGGGTTTGCAAAGGCTTTCATATTATAAAAGGAAGGGGAGGGCAGTAAGAGAAGGTTGTTGATTGATTATATTTCTGAGTATCTTGTCTGCTTAGACAAATTCTATTCTCTGTTGTATAGTAGAGAATTGTGTTGCTTAGCACTTGGAGTTCCTATGCAGGGATTTCATCTCTTCCTTTGAGGATTCTTGGAGGAGTATTTGCTGATTTGATCCACTATCAGGCTTGAGGCCAAGCTCTAATTCTAATTGTAGCACAGATCCAGTGAGGGTTTGTCTTCTTTTGCAAGCTATAGCAAGTGGGATTCTAGATCTGCAGAGATCTAGCTTATTTTGGGAGCCTCTTCTCACGGAGTGTGTCTTTTAAACTCCTGGAAGAGTGCCTCTCCTGTTTGCACTCTATATCTGTAACTTGGCCGTGGGCCACCTATGTCATTTGAGCTACAGTGCTGTTTCCATTGATGGACTGTGTTATTTTGATATGAGGCTCTCTGTGGTGTTTTGATCCTAGTTTTGATCAGAGATCTCTAGTGCTGGGCTTTGCCTTTCACTTTGGTGATCCATGGATTAGCTTGCTGATCCATGTTCTGTTTAGATATGATATATTGCAATGTAATGTTATATTAAGAAATTACTATATAATTTTACAGATCTGCAACTTAAAATTCAGATCTACTCTTATTTATGCATGATTTGGTCAAAACCCTAAGGGGATCTTGTAAAGAAAACTATCTAGTTTTCAGATCTGAAAGAGATTTGATGTTTTGTCCACATATTTGTCATAGATCTGAGTTTTAATATTCAGTTTCTGAAGCTCCTAAAAAATAACGCTGTTGAGCCATTTTTGCAAATATATATGTGTTGCAGCCCTCTTTTTTGAAGATTTCTTGTTATATTGCCTCATGTATTCTACTGTATATTGAACGGGCTTCCTCATACTTCTAATTTTCTGCTGTATACTTATAAATTAATCATATTTGATGGCCTCCTGCTCATACTATCCAAGACTGTGTTATTCTTGAAGCTGCTTGTTATGCATAGCTGGAGCCCCTCTTGTAGGGTGTTTTCCAGCTAGACTAGGTGGTGGGATATCTGTTTACCACACCGAGTTTGATTTTTTTTTTCTCCCCTTTTGGATATAGACTCCATATCTACTGATATAAGGGATCCAAGGGTTGTAAACTCATTTCTGTGCATCAATATTCCAGGAAGTGCGCTATTTTACAAGCTTGTTGTGCGATCCCCATTTTGGGATATCACAGTGGTATTGGAGCTCCTTTCTTGGCACAACCTGTGCTTGCCTTGGAGCACCAGCCATTCTGCATTTAGAAGAATATGATCCTCTTACTGAGAGGGAGAAGAGGTATCAGAACAGAAGTCACAAGAAGTTTGATTACACTACTGATGATCTTGAAAAGGGTGAAGCCCCTGAAGGTATTCATCTCTATGTTGCTTCCACACCTGCGCGTACCTAAGGGTCACCAAAATTTTGAATCACAGGAAAAATCCTTGGAGGTCGCTATGAATTTATAATTTTCACCGAGGGATGATACCCAGCTGGGCATCCAACAGATCCAAGGACAACTTGAGGCGGTGCACATAGAGATCCAGAATTTGCGAAAGGAGCGAGGAGTAGAAGCTACTGTTGAAAGATGGTGCATATGATGTAGGGTGAATGGTCACACCAAGGATAACTGTCCTCTGTTAGCAGACTACATGCAAGTAGGGGGACCTATCTCATTGCGCCCTAGGGAAACTGTAGGATCAAGTGGGCCAGCACTGTGGTGCAATGATTGTCGCATTGTAGGGCTGCACGATAAAAACCGTTGTCCCTACCTTGCTGCGTATGTCCTAGAGGTAATGCAGCAATGGTGAAGGTTTTGCAGGTCGGTAGGACATGATGAACAGAACTGTCGAACATATGATTTGGTGATCGATCGAGGAAACTTATATAGAGTACAAACAGACCCTGTGTCGCCGATGTCCCCTACAGGCATAGGTGGCTCCCCAGCTAGGGGTAGGGGAGGGGGCCAAGGTGGAAGCGCAGGTCAGGGACGAGGGCAAATAATCTGTTATAACTGTGGAGAAGTAGGGCACTTTGCAAGGAACTGTCCGAACCCTACAAGGCAGTCCTGCCGGTATTACAGACAACTGGACCATGTGATTGAAGACTGTCCAATCTTGATAGCAAAGATGCAGGAGAAGCAACCGTCACCTACACAGAATGTGCAGAGGGTTAAGGCTGAACTGTGAAACAAAGATCCAAGCGTGAATGTCATAATGCACAGTGGAATGGCCACCGAGGGACTTGGGAATAAGGCTGTGATTGAACCTCTGATCCAACAAGAAGTTATCAGACAAGAAGGTTTGGATCTAAAAAAGGAAAAAGAAACATATATCACAGCTTGCAATGACTTTGCTAAGGGGGAGGCATCTACTTCTCAGGCACCTGCGAACCTCAAGGCAAATGAGGAGGTCAAACCCTTTTTGCAGGCATGTATGAAGCTGCTGCACAACCCAAAGGTTCTGGAGAATCTTCAGGCATTAATAGATAGCTGCACAGCACGGCCTAACCTACCCCTAGAAATCAAGGATGTGAACAAACTATACTGATATAAGAAACACACCGGTAGGGAGATGTGGTTGACAGTGCAGATCGGTGACTATGAAATGGATCAGGTTATTTTGGACTTGGGGTCAGATGCGAATGTACTACCAAAAAAAACATGGCAACGAATGGGAGAACCTAAGTTGGAGTGGTCCATTATCCAGCTGCGTATGGCCAATCACAAGAATATTGTACCCTTGGGGAGATTGTCGAAGATCATGGTAGATATTGCAGGAGTCAAGGTTCGAGCTGATTTTGAGGTAATTCAGATTGTAGAAGATGCAGACTCTTACCCCACGCTCCTAGAGTTATGTTAGCCACCTATAAAATTTGTCATATCAAATGGTGGCTAAATCATTTTTGAAACCCTTCAAGAAAAGATTTTATTTCCAAATTGTTAGTTCTTGAAGTCTTATGAAGTTAACTTATCCTTTGATTAATCTTCACTGCTGTTTCCCTCTCAATTCTGAAAATCTGTTGTTTTCATGAAGAAAATATTGCTGCAAAAAACTCCATTTTTCCCCTCATTCTATTCATTATTAACCTCCATTTTTATCCCCTTTTTCCCATAAAAATTCCTCTATTTTCCATTATTTCCCTTCTTCCATTTATAAATTCCCCTTTATAAGGTTTAAAACTCCTTTTTAAACCTTACCGAAACCCTCAAAATCCTTTGAAAATTCTTGAAAATTCCTAAAAAACAGTCTTTTTAACTATAGGCCTTAGCCCCCTTTGGCTAAGCCTTAAACCAATTCCCCACCATGCAACTTGGCGTTGTAACCAAGCGCTAAACCCATATGGCGCTTATCGCATCGGAACAATCGACGAGCGTAAGTCTTTGTGTTACATAAAACTTCGGATGCGATTGGCTCCTTTATATATAAGCCCCGATCCTTTGTTCCCTTTGTAAAACCTAGAGCCTACAATCGGGCGCTAAAACATGTAAATAAAACCTCCCCCATACAAAATTCCCTTTGTATTTTGTAAAAAACCCACTTTCCTATGTTTTTATTAAAATCCGCCAGTTCATTGTTTTAAGTGAAAAAGACCGTTGATCTAAAACCGATTGACGATCAATAAAATCTCGCATCGGAGTTTTTCATCGGGTGCATTTGAAAGGCCCTCTCCTCCATTCCGATTCCGATTGGCTCCTTTGTATATAAACCCTCGATCCCTTCGATTTTCTTCATATACCCAAAGGCCCCGCAATCGGGCGCTAAACATAATATAAAACCCTTCCCCGATACAAAATATCCTTTGTATTTCATTAAAAAGTTGATTTTCTTATGTTTCAAAGGGTTTCGCCGGTTCACGGTCTAAACCATTCCTGACCGTTGATCTTAAACCAATCAACGATAGGAAAAATCTCACATCAGAGATTTTCATTTGGTCGCGTTTAAATATTTTATTACCCCTCCCGATTAGCAATCTTCCGATGGATTCCCAATCATTGATTTCCCCCACCAGGCTTAGATCCGACGATCCCTATTCTTCTTTCCCATAAGCCCATTCCCCCGCCTGTGACCTCCTCCGATTCATTCTCCGCCGTCAATCTTATCCCTAGATCTACGACCCACATTCAATCGCATCGGCACCCTTTCCTCTCTCCTCCTCCAATCACAACACTTCTGATTGCATCTAGGCTGTCCATTCTTCTAAATCTGACGGTCCAGATAAGCCCTCAACCTTTGTTAAATTTTATGGACCCCGCTATATAATGTATTTTCAGCGAATCTCCGTCGTTGATCTCTGCAGATCAACGGTCCATACTGACCCATTCTCTGCCTCATATTTTATTCCATTTAACCCCAAGATTAAATCTCTGTCATCCATCCCTTGATCAGACGATCCAGATTAAAACCACCTCACCTCTTTTTGTCCTTGCATCTTGTCTTATCGCGCTCTCTTCTCGACTGTTTGATCTGATGCCCCAGATCTAACAGCCGGCGCACAGTTTCACGTGGATTTAAGCCCGAAAGTTAATTCTCCAAAACTACGCGATATAGGCGGTTTTGAAAGGCCACGTGTCGGCCAGTAATGCATATCGCGTTCGAAAAGTTAAAACCACCTATCCACCTTTTTGTTGCGAAAAACCCGTGGTTTATTTTTTCGAAACTGCTTTCCCCATTTAAATTTCATTCCATCACATTTAATCCAACATTACATTATCGCCCTCTGCCATTCTCCAAGGGACTCCATCGATCAACCTCAGCCGTTGATCTCTGAGGCCGATCTCATCTGACGGCCCATAATCATCCAAGAAACCCCAATTTTCATTAACACATTTTTCATTGCCGATTAAGTTTTTGCCCATTTTTCTTTATATTTTATGCCGTTTCATTATAAAGTTACCCCTTTGCTTTATATATTTACGATTGATCTCGACCGTTGATCAACATAGATCAACGGCCCAGACTTAATCTCTTGCATCATTCATCCAACCGACTCTCCCTTTTAACCTCCGCAAAGCAATCCTCGTTGTTGGATGCTTTCATCCAACGGCTGCGATCTAACCCCAGCCTCCAAAGCAGTTAAACCAAAAAATACGCAGGATTTTCTAACTTTTCTTGTTTGTGCAGGTTTTAATGGTTTTCATCAAAAGTTTTAAAAGAGAATTGAAGGTCAAGATTGATGATCCCCTAGGCCTTTATTCATCAAAGAATATTATTCCACAGGGTTTCCATCCAAGTTTTCCGGTGCCTCATGAACACGAGCAACATTATAAGGGGCCACTGTAACACCTGCACATCAACAAGACACATCAAAATTTAATCAAGAAAAGAGTATTAGTGTTGAAGGATCTAGGCACAACAGAGAAATTTTTGAAGATTGTTAGACACAGTTTTGAGGGATTACGGTTAAAATCGACAATTTAAAGCTTAATCCACTCAATTGAAGATAATTTGAAGAACAAAGGACAGAATTTAGGCAAAATTAAGCCTAACACACAGAATTAAAGCAAATTAAAAGTGTTTAAAGAAAAACAATAAATATCTATCAGTCCGAGAAGCCTCCAATGCCACATCAGAGGCTAATTGAATCCTCTCAGCTAACAAAATCCACCTGTAGCCTCAAAGCATTCAAAAGAGGTCGAGTTATTACCAGAACAGACAATATTTGCCTCCATGCAGCTGAACAGGTATTTCAAGCCAAAGGAACTTATTACAACTGTCAGCAAAGTTATTACGAAGATAACATAGAGCCTTAAAGTCAACAAAATCATCCCAGCAAGCTTAATACTTAATGTAAAACAATTAATACAGAGGAATATCTGAAATCTTCTTCATTGAGCCCCTTAAAGGCTGAGAAGCATTAAACTGTATTAATTGAGCCTGTAGATATTTTCTCTCATTTCACCTCCTCATTTTCCTATAAAATCTTCTTGAGGAGCTCATTGTAAAGGGTTGGTTGCAGAACTTTGAAATATACTTCTGGTCAAAATTTTCTACATGTAAATAGTGTTTAGAGGCTCTTGAAGCTCTGTTTGTGATCAAATAAATTAGGTTGGGAAGAGAAGATGATCATTGAACTAAAAAATTGGACTTGAAGAATGTAACTGGATTGACATCAATAAACAAGCTGATTCTTGGGATCCTGGTCTATATCACTAGTGAAGTGCTTCTTTCTGTGTTATTGTTTTCCTTTCATGTATGCCATTTTATCCACTTATTCTCTGATAAAGAACAATAAGCATAGAGTTAGGATTTACAGTTTACAGTACCCCTCTCTGACTGATAAGCTTTATCTCAATGTTTTCCTCCAAATTGTGTATTTAATAATGATTCAATATGGTCCAAGCAGTTAGGAATGCTGGCGTTCCCTCGTCCTACTGTCTAAACTAAACATCGTTCTTGAACGTTATTTTCAGTGTCTACCAAGTAAAGTAGAACTAGGGAAGTCTACGGTGAGCCCTGTCCTCTAGTTTTATCTCCAAAGGTTGTCTGAAAGTATCCCTAAGAGTATGTTGAAAGCAAGCTAGGTTAAAATTCCTTACCTGATCTTAGACTATTCTTTGTTATCTTATGTGTTTGTCTTGAAAGTTTACTAAGTAAAGCAGAGCTAGGGAAGTCTATGGTGAGCCCTGTCCTCTAGTTTCTTCTCCAAAAGTTGCTTTGAAAAGTTTTCCCTTAGAATATGTTGAAAGCAGGATAGGTTGAAAATCCTTACTTGATCTTAAGCTGTTAATTTTCGTGTTTTAAATGTTGTTCTATTGAAAGTGCATCAAAATCTAGCTAGTTTCGAAGTACTTACTAGATCTTAGATTACTTTTATATCTTTCTCAAGTGTATGCTGAAAGCAGGATAGTTTCAAAGTACTTACTTGATCTTAGGCTACTCTTTGTTCTTCATTTGTTAATTTCCCCTTCTTATTGTTTCATTTCATTTCCTAAAATCAACTTTAAAGAGATCCTTAGACATAGATGACTTGCCCCATGGACCACTCTTGAACCTTGTTGTTTCAATTAAATCCTACTATGACTCCATAGCCCAATGGATTGACATTGTTTCTTGCTTATCTTCTTAGCTGAATCAATCTTTCACTTTCTTTCACCTTCACCCTTCATTTATACTTCCTTCACCTTCACATATCTTTGCCCAACCAAAAAAAACAAAAAACCTTGTTCCTCATAACTAGCCTAATATCACATTTCAAGCCTTAAAGATAAATCAATCTTTGCACTTATAGAGAGATCCCTCTCTGGATTCAGGAGGGCTAGATCCTATAATCCCAAAGTGGTTCAAGTGTTCTCTCTGCAGTTTGTATTTTCCAATCTTGCAAATTACGAGGAGCTAACACGACCTTTCTAGATCAGTTTCCGAGTCCTTGATTTGGGCTTCTCTGTTTTGCAAAAGTGACCTAAGGATTTGGGCTTCATCATCTTCAGCATCACTGTCTATTTGAATGATGTCAAATTCCTTATCATGCTCATGGATACTCTCCTGCTGTTCAACTTTTTCTTTGCCCTTGCTTTGGATATACTTCTTTTCTCTTGTTCTCTTTGGCAATTCAACAATACTCTTCTTAGGCAGTTTTCCTCTACTGCTTATCGCCCTAGTGATATTACTAGTCACTACTTGAGTAGTTTTCTTCTTTGCAAATTTGGTGTTTTTAGCCTTTGGTGCTTTTGAGGAATGAATCATGGCCACTTGCCTAGGAGAGGAAACAATCACATGTTATTGGCTGTGTTGGGGAGAAGAGAGAGGAGGTTTCATCACTAGCATTTGTTCAACTTGATCCTTTACACTGCTGCCTCCTTCATCACCTACTTTGCTGCCCTTTTCACTGTTTTCCTCACTGTTTTGAGTTTGTTTAGGGCTGCCATCTTCACCTTCATCACTGTTTTGAACTTCTTGATATATGTTGCCTTCAACCTCATCAGTTCTGTTTAGAGTATGTTTTTTAGGGCTGTTAGCTTTATCATCTCTTTTTGCTGCTTGACTATCTTCATTGCCTTTCTGTGGACTGCCTTATTGTTTGCTGTCATCTTCATTACTTTCCTCACTTTTACCTTGAGGACTGTCTTCATGATCACTGTGCTGTTTTTGTTCTGGGCTGCTAACTTTACTATCACCCTCTGTTCTTTCACTGTTTTGTGCCTTGTCCTCTTCAAGTTCAGTTTCCTTATTAGTTTCATGGCTATCATTTTGGAGACTACCTTCACTTGCTGTATGAGGACTTCCATCATGCTTACTGTCTTGCTGATTGTCACTATGCTTACCGTCTCTTTGAGTGATTTCATGCTGATTGTCACTATGATCATCATCACTAGTACCTCCTCCACCACTGTTATGCTGGCTGCCACTGACTTCCTTATATTTTGGTGAGCTCTCTTCACCATCATTATTATGCTCATGGTCACTGTTCTGTTGATTGTCACTTGGTTCATGCTCACTACTTTTCTGAGTATCACTATGTTCCTCATCATCACTACCTTCATGCCTGCTTTCATAATAATCTTCTTTTTCACTATCAATCATGGGTGGTGCTTTCTTTTGAGGGGTAGATTGATTAGATGAAGGGGAGACATAATGAGTGGAGGGTGAAGAGGGCACATGAGATGGGCCATGAGATGAAGAAGCATAAGAAAAATTAGAATGGGAGATGAAGGATTCCCAAGAAAGTCATTTTTGTTCAAGTTGATGGAGGATGATGATTTTGATAAGAGAATGATGAAAAAAACTAGTTGTTTGTTGAGCAGAGGGCTTCTTTTGGATAGATGAGGCCATTTTGTCTATGATCTTACAGAGGAAGAAAGGGAGATTCAACAGCTGAGTCCGAGTGAAATGCATCAGAAGTATGACATGATAGGAATAAACTCGGGAATATCTCCCCTCACATGTGAAATATTTCATGATGGTTTTCATAAGGGGCGCATAACTATTCAATAGATGAGAAAAGGGGAAGATAACCTTGCATTCATTTTGGTAAGCTGGTTTGAAGAAGGGTTTGTAGTGGTCTAGGTCCAAATAGGATTGTTTGAACCATTTCTCACCAAGATAGGGTATCTTGGTGGCCTTTGACACTGACCTAGGAGTGAGAACAAAATCAAGGCCTGCTATGTGAAAATGTTCTCCTTGCAGCCTCAGGGAAAAAAATTGTGTCAAGGAAGGGTGATTGGTGACTTCTTGGACCTTTTGGAAAAAATCAGGGCACCCTACCTCATGAAAGTTGAAAAGGACTGAAGGGGAATCATTTAACTCTTTCACAGTTATAGGTTCAAATCTGTTGTGATACCCTCCTTTGTTGGCTTTCCTTGGAGGCATGTTTTGCTCAGATTTCCTTCGCTTGTCTTATCAAAACAAGTCTTTGATTAAACTAGCTCTTTCTTCTTCAAACAATGCTTTTCTCTTTAAAAACTATGTTTGGCTTCTCACTCAACAAAACAGGCCTTTTCAAACTGATAATAAGTCCTTTCTCCTCAAACACTGTTTTTCTTTGTTTTCAAGAAAACAGGGTACTTTTGAAAACAACTATGTTTTCCCTTTGAAATCACTGTTTTCCCTCCTTGTAAGTTTGTGTCTTTTTCTTAAAATTTTTTATTTTAACACCTCTTAAAATCAAAGACTTAGGCGAGGAAAACAAAAAATACCTCTTGAGAATGTGTTAGCTGCTTTTGGAGATGAATTCCCTGTGCAAAAATCCGATCTCTTAACACTTTTGAGGGCTGCTGAAAAACTGCTGCATAAGTGGCCCGGGCGGTGGGCCGTTTAGAGGTGGCTCGAAGAAACGCGCTGCATTCAAGTTGGGCGCCGGGCGTTTGCACAGGCGTGTCGTGTGCAGCGACAGCTGTGTCTTGCATAGTGCATGGGCCTTGAGAAACTACCTACAAGCGCGCCGTGATATTCTTCATGCGCATCGCGTGCTCGAAACAGCTGCAAATGGAATTTTTCTTCAAAATCTAACCTCTCTCCCTGCAAAGCTTTCATAAAATAACATATGCCATGAGGACCACTTTAACCTAAGCTTTTATACTTTTAGGAATGTTTGAAAAAGAATACCCTTTTCCCTTCTTTTAACAATTTGAAGAATACCCTCTTTGCCTTAGCATTTGTGTTGAAACAAAATGACTTTGTCCCTTTGTTGAGGGTTTTCCCCTTTTTCTAACTGGTTTATCTCTTTTGCAGGGTGTCTTCTTAACAAGATTCCTTCATCTCATTATTTGCCCTCGGTCACTCAAAAATAATGTCAAGCCCTTTGCTTATTATGAAGGAGACTTTTTCACAATACTTTCTGGGCACTTGTTTTATACTTCATGTTTCAACCCTTTACAAATTCAAGGTTTTGTTTATTAGTTGAAGGAGGTTTTCCTAAAAACTTGAAAATTGCACTTGTGATTTTATGGAGGAATCTTAAACTATGTTTTGATCCTCTGCTAGTTATCCTTTAAGGATATCCTCTTTAAAACACATAAAACTCATCTTCATCTGGCACTGTGTCCTCTTTGTTCATTTGAAGAAGGCATAATTAGTAAACTGTAATCCTTCCTTATCACTCATGAATATCTTCAATAAATTGTCCTTTTTCTATGTGACATATTACCTGTAACATATGCCTTTATTTCACCATATCAATTTAAAATTTAGACAAGAATAATGTGATTTTTTTTATGATAAATGTTCTCTGTTTATCTTTTGGAGGAGGTAGCGCAAAGCGGCCATTGAGGTTACTTAAAAACATTGTTGACCCTCTGCTTATTAGTGAAGGAGGTCCTTTCAACATTATTATGTCAATCCTCTATTTATGATCTGAAGGAGGTCCTTTGACTGTTTTTTGACCCTCTGCTTATCATGAAGGAGGTCCTATCAAACACAAAAACTTCATCCATCTCAACACTGTGCCCTTGGTCTTTTTGTTTGAAAAATACAAAATAGAAAACAAATGTAAATCTTTGCCGCTTATCTTTGATGAAATCATTTGAACATACTGTCTTCTTGCTTTATGAGGACTTTTTTTTAATGTATATCTCTTTTGCAGCACATCACTGTGAAACTTTAGGAGTAAATAATGTGCTTTGTAAATGGTGAGCGCTCACTGCTATGCATCTTTGAAATAACTCTTTTTTCCTTGACTGTGTGCAGTGAATTTGTCTTTGACTGCCTTTTAGAGTCCAAGTGTATGGTAAGGTATAAGAAGCAACTTTCCTTCTTACACCTCCACTAAGATGCCTAATTTTCTTTAAAGCTCTTTATGTCAAAGACTGTCCCTTTTACCTAAAAAAGAGTGATTTGCAGGGCTAGGTCACCTTTTGGAGAGATTATGCAAAGATGCATTTGGAGTAAGTTATGGAGTGCTGAAGATAGAAATTACCTAATCCTTTGTATCCTTTTTCTGGATGGAGGACCTTTGTCCTTTGGCATTCTTGGATTTGAAACCAGAATACCTCCTCTTTTCATCATCTGTGCTATATGATTTCTGATGGTAAACTGCTCAGTATGGAAATATTTCCTCAAGTGTATCTTTGGCTCATACTTTCTTACTGTTCATCAATGTATACACCCCTGCAGAGATGTATATAGATGTTTTTGATATTTGGAGAGCTTTTTTGGTGTTTCTTGAAAATCATGCTTGATCTGATCATCTCTCTTCGGAAAGGGAAAATCTTTCTCTTTTCCTGATTTGAATCTTTCTGAGCTTTGCTGAGACAATATACAGTGACTATTTTAGTGGTGTATGACCTATGGATAGAAAAAGGATTTTTTTTTGCCAGAAAATGAGAAATGAAGGTTGAATGATGCTGAAAACAGGGTTTTTGGCTTAGAGACAAATTTTTCAAGGTATTTTCCCTAAACACCACCACCTATACTTAGAGATTTTGTCATAGATTCTGAAGAGTTTATTAGGCATAATCAGGTCATCAAATGACAAAATAATTAGTGAGAGAGGTGTAGACAATTTGTCTAATGTTGGATAGTGAGTTATATGAAAGCAGGGGATTTTGATAGCAGAGAGACAAAACCTATGACAACTATAGACATGGAGACTTTTCTAAAATGAGATAGGATTTGAAAACTGAAGAATTTTCTCATCATAGGCTGAAAAGGAAAGGTAGGGAGAAAAAAAATTGTTTCAGGTTTTTTCTAGATGACAAATTGACAGATTGAGATTAGCTTCTAGAAAACTTAGCCAAGGAATCTAGTCATCTAAACATGCAAAAATACTGATGACTAACACTAGCCACTAGACAAAGGCAAACAAAAGGTAAAAGAAGAAGAAGAAGAAGATCATGAGGTGGAAAGGGAGTTTGAAATCATTCGGATAGACAATGATGAGGAGAATGAAGCAAGAATCTCAAACTTTCTTATATAAAACAAAAATTCACTTATTGAAGACCTCCAAGCCAATCTGAATAGGGCCAAAAGTGTAAATTATGCCCTTGACTTGGAGAACAGGTAGCTAGGAGCACAAATTTTAATCTGTGAAGCTAGAGCCATCATGGCCCAGAAAGAAGCCCAAAAGGCATAGGTGAAACTAGAAGAGTTCATGGGCACTTATGAAGAGAGTGAGGATGAGGAAGGACAATATAGGAGGAGAAATAGAACCATGGGGTTGAAGAAGGTATTGGCAAAGCAAAGGGAACAAGAATAAGCCCTAGCAAAACAACTCCCTCTAGATGAGCGTTTGGCCATGGAGATAGCAGATGATCGGGAGCCTTGGTTGGAAAGAGCCAACACACATTTGGAGGCTAAATTGAAGAAATCAAATCATAATCTTGACCTTCAAATAAGGATGACTAAACATTATGCCCGAAGAAACCAAATTGCAAGGGCTAAACTGAAAAAGGCCCAAACCAAGAGTCAAGAAATAAAAGAGGGAAAAGACTAAGATAATCTTGGAATCTTGGCACAATATTCTCTACAGGTCTCTCAAAACCCATGAGGCACACATCCACCAAATTTGGGAGAATTTTGATAAATTTTGGTTTTTTGCTAATTTGGAGGGCCAAGAGGGTAGCACCCTTGGTGCTACGCTTTTTCTCAGAGAATATTCAAGATGAAAGGCTTACATTTTTGGAATCCTCAGCTCAATTATAGCATGCTCACAAAGTTTCAGGTCATTTGGAGTTGATTTGGTCCTCCAAAAGGGTAAAAAAGACCCTAATTTTCACCTTTCTGCCTAGTTTTCAAGACAGGTGCTGCGCCTGTACCAGCCTTTGAATTTTTGATTTTTGAACAAGTTACAGAGATATAATAAGAGAAATAATGGTATTTATAGAAATTATACTCAATGGGCTGTCCAACGAGCCATTACAAAGCCTTTTTTGACATCGGGAAGACCTTCAAAACATTGCTACAAGTTGACCCTGTTTTCCTGCTCCAGTGCTATGCCCTTGGCATGGAAATTCATCCTTAAACTCAGTGCTGCGCCCTTAATAAAGGAAAGTCAAAAATGTATGCTTGGAAAGTTGTAGGAGGCTTGGCAGAGACCAAATGTCAATTTATTTGCTAAAAATTCCCGAAAAGATATTTTTTTTTAGATATTTTGTGCCCTGGGCATTGTAAGGTCTCAAGGACAATAATGACATTTCTGATTAGCCAATGGGCTTCTAGAGAATATTCTAGGTTTTCTCCTCCTTGATTTTTAAATATATCATTGAGGATTCATTGTTTGTGGTTGTTGTTATGACTCTTGTGAGTGATACATTGTCTTTGGAGCTTGAAGAGAAATTGGTGTTGTGGAGCTTGTGAATGGATTCTTTTGCTTATTGATGGAGAAGGCTTTCTTGCAGGATCCCTGAGCTTGGTTAATGGTGATGTGCTTCTATTGAGTTATTTTTTTCTTGTGTATCATTGTGTTTCATCCTTCTATATTATAGTAGGAAAAAATATTTAGACTAATAAATTTTGTTCAGAGGCACCTTAGCTGTGTTTATCCTTCATTGCTTCTATGTTTTCTTCTGCTAGGTCAGTTTAGAGAATTCTTAGTTTATCTCTTGACCCACCCAATATTTTTTATCTTATGAATGTTTTAATATAGTAGACATCATATATGATTTATGGTAAGCCCTACGTGTTTGATATCACTAAAACAGTGTTTAAGGTCTCTCTTTGAAGTACCATTGTTTAGGTTTGCCAAAGAGGCTATGTTTCGATCATACCCTTCGTCCATGTTTGAAAAATTGTTTCAAAGATCTTTATAGCTCTGATCAATGATGTCTAGGAGTTCCCTCTTCCTTGATTAAAGCTATTTGTTTATCTTAAATGTTTTCTATCCTTGAATGTGAAATCACTAGAAGTTAAATGAGTTTCTCGCCTTCTATATTTCATTGGATTTTTTGTTTGAAATGCTTACTTGCTTGAGTTGAATCAAAGAGTTATTGGTATGCTCTGTCTATTGATTACTTATTTATGCTAAATAGTGTTGAATTCCCTTCTTGTTTTAAGTATTTGACAAAGGATTCTTGATTTCCCTTTGCCTTACTTTGTTCACAAAATTGATGTTCATTTCATTTCACCAAACCTTAAGAATCCATCTGATCATGCTAGATTTTCCCTGTGATGCTCCCTGATCCATTGTTGAACCTTCCATGACTTTTTGTAGACTCCATAGCCCAATGAATTTAAAATCTCTCATTCCATATATTCTACTTGATCATTCACCCAACCCAAACAAAAAAATAAACCCTAAACTTAACAACTAGCCTACAATCAAACCCTAAAAGAAAAAAAGTTCACATCCTTTGCACAAAATAGAGAGAGCCCTCTCTGAGTCCAAGAAGGTTAGGTCCTAGGACTCCAAATATTGTTCTGATGTTAACCTATGGATTTGGTCTGCCAATCTCCTAAATCACGAGACACTAACATAATGGAAATCACAGTGGGACCTTCTAAGTAAGTCACAAGCTAAAACATTATGTATCCATTGATTCATTGCCACCTCATCACCAACACTAACATAATGGCGATCATGGTGGGACCTTATGAGTAAGTCACAAGCTAAAACATTCTGTATCCATTGATTCATTGCCACATCATCACCATCACTAACATAATGGTGATCATGGTGGGACTCTAAGAAAATAACATCCCGGGCACTCCTTAAAACCTCAGAAACACTCCAGTCAAGTAGTATCTACTGATTTATCGCCACCTCATCGCTTAACATAATAGGGACCTGTTACACTGAAATTTGTCACCATGAGATATTAGTACTCCCTTAGAAGTCTACAACATCAAATTTCCTAAAGTCAAGCCTTGAAATTAAGAGAAAAGCTCATAAAAGTCTTAAAAACACTTGTACCGCACTTTCTCTTAACATTGCCTGCGGTGCCGCACTTTCTTTCTCTAAATCATGCGGAGCTAAATGAAATTTTTATTTATTGAAGGTGAAAACCCCTATAAAAGGTAAAAAAAGGCGCAAGTAAAATTTAGAAGCTCAGTTTGAGTCATTATTGGAAGCTTCTAGAAACATTCCTGCGGTGGAAAGTCCACTCTTTTCAGGTTCATGCATCCCATCCATTAAGGATCTAACCCCTTGATGTAAGGAGCTAATCCCTTTAAAGGAGGATTCTATCCCTTCTTGTTTGGAGCTGTAGCCTCCTCTGTTTCACTATAAAAAGAGGCATGGGGCAGCCTCAAAGGGAGTTCAAGCTTTAGTATTATTGGAGGTGAAGTGCTGTTGGAACTTAGACCCTTTTAGCTGAGATTTTATGTGGGAAAGATTACATACCTGTATGTATCTCGGTTGGAAGAGTGCAAGGTTGGTCAGAGTAAAGGAAACGCCTGTTCCAGACCCCAGGAAGGCCTGTATGACATCAAGGCGGACACGGTTGTAAGGCACTTATTATTTAAGTTAATACTAATGAATATTATTTTCTCAATGGGCTATTTAATTGATTATCTCATTTCTTGAATTCCTTGATCATCTTGATAGCTGTTTGATTCATAAATTGATTTATTATATAGGTGCTTTTGATCTTTTCTTGTGGTTGTGACTGCAGATTCTTTACGAGGACTTTCTTCAAGCCACTGGAAAGAAGATCAACGGTGGAATACAAGTAGGTTTCTAAAACCCTGTTATAATTAATTTCATGTCAAGCAATATCTAGAGAAAATGGTTTTTATTTGTTCGTTTGTTGCTAGCTGTTCATAGGACACTTGGGAGGTCTGTCTTGTCCACAAGAACGACTTATCCATCCAACAAAATGGCGACTCCATGGTTTACTTTTTTCGTAAATTTTAAAGAGCCTAAAAAAGTGATAAAAGTATACTCTTCATCAAAAATGATCATTTTGCCTGAAAAATACGGTATTCTGCACAAAAAACTCAAAAAATTAAACACACTTGTTTCAATAATAAAAATATTTTGAAAAACCATCTTTTTAAAGTGAAAAATAAACAAATTTAAATTTCATTTATTCGAAAAAACTTATAAAAAGGAGTTTTTCAAGTTCATTTTTACCGTTTGAGTTTGGAGTGAAAATTTTAGAGCTTTTGGAAAAAAACACTTCAGAGAAGATTCTGGACAAACAGAGCGTTGAAATTGAAAACCGTCTGCTCCAGGTAATCCACAACCTCTTTTCCTTGCTTTTCATCCATTAATTTTCTTAAATTAGGGTCTAAATTTCATTTTTGGGAGGAAAATTGGTTCAAAAATCCGCCCTCGGGGGTCCACAGGTAAGACATTAGGTACTTGCGGACCCCGACATTTTCTCACAAAGGAAAATGTCGAGGCCCCGCACTTTTAACACAGAGCTCGTGTGGAGCTACACACTGTCTCTAAGCGTAAAGTGTGGGGGCGCCGTAATGAATTTAAAAACACAATTTCCTCCTAAATTACCCAATTTTTTTTTTTAAATGATTCTAATCCTTCATTTTACTCATTGTAGGATATTTACAATGCTCATTTGGCGAGAACGGGAAAATGAGGAGGTAGATGAAGCAGCAATGATCCATCAAACTACTTTGCAAGTTTTAAAAGTATGCAGGCTATTCAAATTCTGGGCTATTAGTGGGACGTTCAGGACCCGTGTTTCGTGATTGGTGGCCACCGGCTTGAAATTGAGCTGGAGGACATATATTTTTTGACTAGTTTGTCCAAGAGAGGTGAACCAATTTCTCTATTTGGGGCTAGGCCAGGTGGCCAGTCTGTTGCCAGCCTACAATTATAATTTTGTAATGATGAAGCCAATCCTTGAGACAAACGGATTGACATTAAAAATATCATCCTTCCCGAGTTAAAAGTGATTGCATTTACCATTGTCAAGTTGTGCGGAAGTGCAACTTTGAATGTAGCTACTGGATCTCAGATGTGGATTGCAGTAGATTGTTTCCGAGGCACCATATTCAACTGGTGCGAGGCATTGTTGGCTAATGTGAAAGGCCAACTTACCAGAGCAAAGAATGGGAAGTTAAACAACTTCGGATATGGATCTATCGTAGTTACCTTTGCTCTAGAGAGGATTCCTATGTTAGCCCCGCAACATATTCCTATTGATGCTAGTTGAACTCGAGAGCCCCAGATGATTCGATTCAATTGCGTCTTTTTCAGAGAACTCTCATTGGTCTAGCTGCCAAATGGTACATTGAGTTACCACAAGGCTCTTTTAATAATTTTAATGCACTACCTACTACTTTCTTAACCCATTTTCAGTTGCCTGTCAGATATGAAAATGGCATAGAATTGCTAACTTCATTAAAAAAATCTACGTCTACGTACATATATGATCACATTCATGAATGGAGACGTAGAAGGCATTTAGTGAAAGTCTTTATTCCGGATCAGATTTTGGCTGAATGGTTTATTAAATCGTTATTGCCCAAAATTACTGAAGATGTGGCCAAAGGAGGCATTGTTACAGAAGAGAAAGTCATTGCTCAGGCTCAGTACCTTGACCTTGTATATACTTAGTCAGGTAGTCTGTATGATAAACTCCTTGATTTACTAAGACCTAGTCAATTAACTGCAACTCCTTCTGGCTCTCATGCCGCTGATGGTGTAATTGGTTCTGTTAGCACTGGTAAAAGTAAGAAGAAGTCTTCCAAGACCACTTCTCCTATTATCACTTTACCCGATTCACGCAAAGGAGATTCTTCCCTAGAAAATTCCACCGATATTCATGTTGTAGAGACATATACAACCAAATCTAAAACTGGTGGTAAGAAGAAATGTAAGAATAAAGAGAAAAAATCTTCAAAAGATAAAAACGATACAACTGAACCAACTGACGAAACACACAAACCTCGATATCCTTGTCTCATATGTGATGAGGATCATTTCACAAAAGAGTGCCCGCATAGAGCGGAGGTATCAAAATTCGTTAAGGGTTTGCCTATACCTGCTGTATTGAAGGATCCCTTTCCCGCTCAAGATAGTAACATGGTTGGATCTTCATCCAATATGCTTGAGAATATCTTGATGGTTGCGACGCGATCACAAGATTATGGTAGTAAAAATACTCGTAAAGAAGCAGAAACATCCAATTCTGCACCAACTACATCTCCCTCAGTTTCTGATCCATTACATATAGAGAAACAAAATCCTGACTTAGTGATTAAACCGCCTGCAAAAGGTGTACTTCGTAAATCAAATTTCAATCCACATGTGAGAGCTGCTCAAAATTACAATATTGTTGAAGATTTGGCAATTTCCCCTTCAGCAATGTCAGCTTTGGAAGTATTGCAATCATGCCCAGCCCAAAGAAAATTACTTTTGTCAGCCTTAGGAGCTGTAGATCTCCAAGATTCGAACCTCATGATCTTCGATTTAGAGAATTTTACACCCTGCCTACCCCATCAAATGGATTTTCATATTTTGGTAATAGTAAAAAGCAAACGTATCTTTCGTACTGTTGTTGATGAAGGGGCTTCTATGTGTATTATGTCGTTAAAATGTTGGAAATCACTTGGTTCTACGACCATTAACAAATCACCAACTATTATCAAAGCTTTTGACGGAAGAGGTTTTCAACCATATGGTATCTTACAAGATCTACCAATAGAGGTCGAAGGAAAAATGGTTAATCTAGATGTGGAAGTAGTTGATGCCCCTCTGGATTACAACCTTCTCCTGGGTCACATTTGATCATCGATATTTCATCTCATCATGTTTCCTCACAAAGGAAAGATCGTTGAAATAGATCAGATCTCATATTATTCATCAAACCCAGCCTCTACTGATAGTATCCAACATATTGGAAAATCGACTATCCCTTATAAGGATGTCGGAGTAGGTTTACTTAAAGATTCGACTTTACTGGGAACTTTTTCCCTGCCTCCTCCCAACGTACAACTTCCTATTGCTAATATCAATATGATTACATCAAGTACTATGTCCTTTGATGATCCTTGGATAGTACCTTCAGAATCAGAATTGGATTCTTTCGATGGCCCAATGCATTTGAGTCCTTTTGAGTTAGCATATCAAAATGTACAATCATTTTCTGATACTCCTTCAACCGAGTCTGATCCAGTGAATGTGATCAATCAAGAGTCATTTTCAATATCGAGTTTAGCTTCGATGCCAATTCTGGATCCTGCTCAACAAGTATTCAATACTGATGAACATATTCATGAATTCTTGTCGGTAGATGAGTTACCATGGGAAGATCTTCATCATAGGTCTTCGTTTTTACCTAATCTCGATCATTTTGAGAATGATTTTTCCTCCATTTTTACCACTGATTACGTCAAAGAACCTCAGAATCCTCTCTCACATATCGATTATGAATTGAATTTAGAAAATATTTCTACAACGGTTCCTCTTGACATTTTAGTAAAACTTGGAATTGTTGAAAACATTCACATAGGTGCTTCTTGTACGCCTGATGAAATCCAAGCATATAAAGCCCTATTTTAGGAATTCCGTGACATTTTTGTCTGGTCATATGAAGAAATGCTAGGAATTGATCTGTCGATTGTTGTTCATGAAATTAAGACATACATGTATGCTTAACCCATTAAACAGAGATTACGTTAGATACATCCAAGAAAAGCTGCCGCTATTAAAGCTGAAGTTGAAAATTTACTTCATGCAGGTTTTATTCATCCAATTCCACTTACAGAATGGGTATCTAATATTGTTCCGGTCAATAAAAAACAAGGAACAATACGAGTATGTATCGATTATAGGGATATAAATCGAGCTTGTCCAAAAGACAATTATCCAACCCCTTACATCGATCAAATTATTGACGATTGTGCTGGAAGTGAAATTTTCTCGTTCATGGATGGATTTTCCGGCTACAATCGAATCAACATACTCCCTTCAAATCAACCTAAAATAGCTTTCATTTGTCCATGGGGAAATTTTTCTTATCTCAAACTACCTTTTGACCTTAAGAATGTTGGCGCCACTTTTCAAAGGGCCATGTCTTATGCATTTCACGAAATTAAGCACATTGTGCAACCCTACCTCAATGATTTTCTTGCTCATTCTTCACGCAGAGAGCAGATCATAATACTCATTTACGAGCCATATTTATATGATGTAGGCATTATAAGATTCGTCTGAATCCTCACAAATGTGTTTTCTGCGTACAATCCAGACGATTATTGGGATTTATTGTCTCAAATGCAGGCATTTGTGTCAGCCCGTCGAAGGTTGAGGCAATCATCAATTTACCTCCTCCTTCTACTCTTCGCCAACTCCAAAGTTTGCAAGGGAAAGCAAACTTTTTACATTGATTCATTCCTAACTATGCCAAGTTAACGAAAGGTTTCACTAGGCTGTTGAAACAGAATATTCCTTTATTTTGGGACGAGGTTGCTGATAGATATTTTGATGCTTTAAAAAACGCATTGACCCATGCACCGTTACTGCATCCTCCCAACTACAACCAAGATTAATTTTTGTACCTCGTCGCTTTCGATTCCACGATAGGGATGGTTTTAGTTCAGGAAGATGAATTCCATGGTGAACATGTGATTTGCTATCTTAGTCTAAATTTGCATCTGACTGAGATCAAATATTCACATGTGGAGAAATTGGCCCTGGCAGCTGTTCAAGCTGTCCAACGTTTTCATCATTACATACTTTTACGCCAAACGATAGTGATCTTTGATTGTAACCCTATGATGTACATCTTGATCAAACAATTGCTACGGGGCAAATACTCCAAATGGATTGATATCCTGCAGGATTTTGATTTGAAGTTTGAAAAATCCAAATCTAAGAAATCATTGATATTTGCTGAACTTATGTGTGATTTCCCACGTACTGATATAGAAACTGTGGTGGAACAACCAATCGCAGATGAATCCTTGTTTATTATTAGTACCATTGATCCTTGGTATGGAGATATTATTGTTTATCTTCAAACCCAATATTTTCGGCCTGAGCTTTCACAGTCGTAACGACGAAAAATACGTTTCCAGTCTCAACAATATCATATTGTTGGTGACACACTATACTGTCGTGGTGCAGACTCAGTTTTTCGACGTTGTCTAACACATGAAGAAGCCGAAAAAGTTTTAAATGACTGTCACTTTGGAGCATGTAGTGGTCATATGTCTGGGTACGCCACAACCCAAAAGACATTGCGTGTAGGTTATTTTTGGCCATCCTTATTTAAAGATTGTATTTATGCGGTCTGAAAATGTCATAATCGTCAAATATTCGATCGAAAAAATGCATGCACCACCAGCTCCTCTTCACCCTATAATTGTTGTCAGTCCTTTTGCAAAATGGGGCATTGACCAAAAAGGTATACGTTGACTAATCATGGTCAATAGAGTTCTCTCTTGCATTATTTTTGGATTTCTTTGGGCCTGAGAGACTAAATTTATGAAATAGAACACCCATGGAGTTTTCTTAAGTTTTTTCTTCTGACTCCCTAAAAATGAAAAACACTGAGTTTCTCCTATACTAGACTCGTTAAAATTTAACAGTAAAGGACCTGTCAATTTCAAACAGGAACGTACCACTCCTTCTTAGGGTTTGATTTTAAAATAAGTTGGACTCATCCGAAGGATGAGCTTATAAGCAAGCAAATGTTATCCTCCTCAAGCTTGTCAAAAATAAAGAGGTACTTGCCAGAAATGGTGGGGGAAAAGAGAGAGAAAAGATTCATTTGTTACACTTTGATTTGTAAAAACATTACACCACTCTTGAACATGACACTTTTTGTCACACTTATACTTGGGTTGGGAAATCCTTTGCCTATCAGTTAGTTAAACCACATTGAAGGTCTTTAGTCGATTTCTGGGTATTAGCTTAGGGCAACTGTCACCAAACCATCTGCAATGTCGTTATGTGTTCAAGAGGAAAGTAAAACAAACCATTCATCTACAAACATTTGTTTCCATTCGCGTTGACCATCCCTGAGTCAGTCCTTGCAAAATATTTCTTCAAAACTTGATCTATGGTTTTGTGTTGTGAGCTTACTTATGATGGATCACTTTCTATCGATGACAGCTCATCATCTAGGAAGTTGATCTAGAATCTGTCAGTACCTTGGAATCTGCATGCCTTAATGGCAGGTTTCTCGCCTTTGACGACAGGTTGCATCATTGACCTTCGATCGAACGATTCCGTGAAGTGTTCAACTTCATATCAATTATTCACATTTTATGGATTGTAATGAGTACTTTGAGAACCATTTTCATTATTTGTGGTTTCTCTCACACTTGTTAACAATTCACATCATTGACTGGTAATCAAGTGGTTTCTACCATGTTTGACTTCAACACATTTAATCACATGGATAGAATCGTACTAGTTTGGGAAGCAGAAATCAAGAGCCTGGATCTAGTTTCCACCATCCAGGCTGCGAGGAGTTTTATTATTCATTATGCAATAGACTATTCATTACAGATGGTTGCACCCATGCTATGTCTACACTATTGATGTAATATTAAAATCATTTCTGTATCAGAACAAGTTTAGTTAGTTTTGATCTGAGTATGGGAATGCCTACCTCAGGGATGATATATATGTTTTGCATTGAATTTTTTTACAGGGTTCCGACTGGGGTGTTCACAGGCTAATCCTTGAAATGATAAAGCACATCACTCTTTGAATTCTTTTAGACTTCGCTCTTTAGGGGGGAATTTTTTACACTAAAATTTGTCACCATGAGATTTAAGTACTCCCCTAGAAGTCTACAACATCAAAGTTCCTAAATTCAAGCCTTGAAATTAAGAGAAAAGCTCATAAAAGTCTTAAAAACACTTGTACCACACTTTCTCTTAACATTGCCTATGGTGCCGCACTTTCTTGCTCTAAATCATGCAGAGCTAAACAAAATTTTTATTTATTAAAGGTACGGACCCCTGTAAAAGGTAAAAAAAGGTGCAAGTAAAATCTAGAATCTAATTTTGATTCATTATTGGAAACTTCTAGAAACATTCCTGTGGTGGAAAGTCCGCTCTTTTTAGGTTCATGCATCCCATCCATTAAGGAGCTAACCCCTTGATGTAAGGAGCTAATCCCTTTGAAGGAGGATTCTATCCCTTCTTGTTTGGAGTTGTAACCTCCTCTATTTCACTATAAAAAGAGGCATGGGGCAGCCTCAAAGGGAGTTCAAGCTTTAGTATTATTGGAGGTGAAGTGCTGTTGTAACTTAGACCCTTTTAGCTGAGATTTTATGTGGGAAAGATTACATACTTGTATGTATCTCAGTTGGAAGAGTGCAAGGCTGGTCATAGTAAAGGAAACACTTGTTCTGGACCCTAGGAAGGCCTATATGACATCAAGGCAGACACAGTTGCAAGGCTTTTCTTATTTAAGTTAATACGAATGAATATTGTTTTCTCAATGGGCTATTTAATTGATTATCTCATTTCTTGAATTCCTTGATCATATTGATAGATGTTTGATTCATAAATTGACTTATTATATAGGTGATTTTGATCTTTTCTTGTGTTTGTGACTACAGATTCTTGAAAATGACTTTCTTCAAGCCACTTGAAAGAAGATCAGCGTTGGACTACAAGTAGGTTTCTAAAACCCTATTATAATTAATTCCATGTCAAACAATATCTAAAGAAAATGGTTTTTATTTGTTCGTTTGTTGCTAGTTGTCCGTAGGACACTTGGGAGGTCTGTCTTGTTCGCAAGAACGACTTATCCATCCAACAGGACCTTTAGTCAAAAACATCCTAGGTATCCCTTAGGAACTCTCAAATCTCAGTTAAGCTTAGAAAAATTAAGTGTTAGCCAAAAGTAGAATCTAATTGTTTCACCATCCTAGAAAAATGATGATTCAAATGGAGAACACTCATAGAAAACCTTAGGTCTACATAAAGGAACTCATTTTTGAGATTCAACAAGATGATGAGCTTAGTGAAAAGTAAGCACCTTCATTAAGTGGGGTCCGTAGACTATTTTTAGGTGCAAGTCTATTTTTAGACTATGTCTATTTTTAGACATGGTGATCATATTTCAGATGTTGCAGGATGTTATTTGTGGATGGTTGGTGAAGTTGGAAAAATATATGAAATTCTCTTTTTAGAATATTGGGCGAAGTCTATTTATAGATCGTCAATCTAAAAATAGAAGTGTTAATTATTATTAGCTCTTAATAATAATCCGACAATAAACAACAACTTATTCTCTTAGAGCACTTAATTTCGGTGCACAGGTTTTTAAAATCAGTGGGCTGAAGGAATTACGCATTTCCTAGGGTTTACTGGTGGTTCATGCATGGAGGAATTAGTTAGAACTAAAGTGGCAAAGTTATGACAGAGTTGGAAGACTAGTTAATGGAGTTAAACTCAGTTAAGCTAGTTGTATCTAGTCTAACTGAATGATAAACTAGTGAGAGTGGAGTGAATTAATTAGTTAATTAATTCAAAATAATAACTCATTAATCAACTGAACAAATGCAACAGTTAACTACAGTGCATGTCAGTTCTAGTGGAGACCCAGTGGAGAGATAGGTGAAAGGGAAAGATGGACTGTTTGTTGTGACTATAGTGATGCATTGATTGTACCACACACACATTGGAGTTTCCAATGAGAGTTGCACAGTAAAGGCAAGGGTAATTTGAATTCATTTAGGGGTCTACTTCAGCAGGGATTGTGCAGTGGAGGCAGGCTATCAGGTGGCAAGAAATGAGTGCATGGATTTGCAGATTTCTTCTGATTAGTGTGTGACGATTGATTGTACTGAGAGCTTGATGTAATAAGATTTCTATGAGATTATTAAATTATCTCCATGATAAATAATATATGATATTTGGGGTTTTCAGATTCAGGCTTTCCCGTTAAACAACTATGTTATGTGCGATTGTTTTTATTGCTTCATGTGTTTGCAATTGATTTTAATTTCTGCAAAATATTAACAGTGGAAGGATCTGTATTTAGAAAGAAGATAAATATTGTTAGATAAGGAGAATTTTGATATATACATGCATCTTGTATATAATTTCTACATGGTATCGGAGTAGTGTTAATTCTTTAAGATTCCAATTGTGAAGAATTGCTGAGTTTGTGCTGGTGGACAATTCGAATTTGCTGTAGAAATTTCTTGGTGCGACAATTGAGTATACATTGAAATGTCTTTCAATGGGTTGCGATTGGAGTCTGCCCTTGATGGTAGCTTGAATTACATAGCATAGAAGGATAGGATGGAGGAAGTGTTGGAGGATAATTGACTGAAGTAGTTCATCGATAGTGATGTTCCTAAGCCGGGATCTAGTGATGCTGCATTACTTGACACATGGAAAAAGAAGATAGCAAAGACAAGAAGAATTTTGTTGGAAGGTGTGAAGGACCATATTGTGTCCAGCCTTTATGGGAAATCTACTCCATTTTCAATGTGGAAGTCTTTGACAGCGTTAGTGTCAGTTTTGTCATACTACCATCAGTGATCAAATTTACTCTTTTGCATTTGCATAGTAGGAGTCCCATACTATAAATTTTCATCATTCCATTAGGTCATGGATTCATTGATGGTAGTGGCCATTTCATCACTTTTACCTCATGTGAAAAATTGTTGATTCTCCTCTCTATGGTCTTTAGTCATGATTCACTTTCACTCCGCAATTCATGTTTTTAGGTCATAGGGTTGGTCTCATTAGGTTCTAGGGTCTCATCATAGTCAAATTAATGAGCTAAGTGTCAATAAATATCAGCAAGGTCATGAGGAGGTCAAATAAACTCAAAGACACAGTATCTAGAAAAATCAAAGAGTTGTTCTATTAAGCTTGATGTAATTTTCACCGCAAAACATGTCTTGAGGTGAAAACATGATACTTCACTTTTATTATCATTCTTTATGTAATTTTATGTCTTCATATGTAATAAGTTGAGCTTCAGAAGATGCTATCTCTACACAGCCACCACCCTGATTTTCAAAGGTGTTTTCCACAATATTTTCAGTGTAAAATCATGTTCCAAGTATATCCATCAGAAAGAGCCCAAAAAGAGCTTTCCAACTATATCATGCTCCCCAAACTGACTTCTGGATTGGAAGATATGCCTAAGTGAATGAAAGCCCCCAAATGCCTAACCTTACCCCTCTTCCCATTTGGCCTTTTAAACTTTATAATCCTTACTTATGTATTTTTCCCTTTATCACAAAGTTTGTTTCATTTCCGCAATCCCCTTTTCCCCGATCCGATCACACCATCGCATCGCATAATCCCGATTAACCCACCTCCGATTGAAAAATGCCGATGTGATTGACCCACCCCTAATTGCATCTGGACCGTTGATCTTCTAAATGATCTGACGACCCACATTTAATTTCAATCTCCCGATCACATCGCAACTTCACATCATTCCCAAATTTTTTCCCCACTCCCATGAATTTCTCTAATGCGATTGAATCCCACTGACACGCTCCCCAATTACATTTTCCACCGTCGATCCGCTCTTCTGATCGGACGGTTCCCCACCCTCTCGTCGCATCGCAATATTTCATTTCCCAGCGCTTAACCCTGCTTCCTACTCCCTGCCAATGTGATTGATCGCGTATTGCCCATCGCAATCAGCGATTCCCATAATGTTTAAACTCGCTCCCCTTCTGATTCTGATTTGCGATTCCAATTCTCCCTGGGTCCCACCTAAAGTCCTCCACCATTTTCAAAAGAAAACAAGCATTTCTCTGTGTTATATCCCTGTTTTCTTTTCATTCCATTTTACAAAGGTTTTCCCTCCATCGCTCCATCGTCATTGCATATTGCATTTCCTCCGCTATGTGTCACACCCGTTCCCCTTCCGATTTGCGATTGTGATTTCCCTGGTCCCACCATAAAACCCAATTCCCCTATACACTATCACATCTCAAGTTTCCATCACATCGCTCCATTATGTGATACACCCTCCCCTTCCGATTGCAATTTTCGATTGAGATTTGTACGCACCACCCTTTCCTTTCGTTTTTTTTTCAATGAAAAAAGGGTCTTTCTTCATTAAATGACAAATTTGATTTTCAGTGATTTCAAAAGGCATTTTTCTTTGGCAATGGGTTTTTCTTCAAAGAGTAAAAGCTCTGAACTAATTATAAACACATAAACATCTCAGCATCTACAACAGCGATGAAAAAGGGATCTGTTCTTCAGACTTCCTCTTTTCATTCATTGGGTATGACAACAAATTTCTCTAGGTAGTCAAATGTATGGCTCCTTTTCAGGGGCATATTGTTGATCTTTTTCCTATATTCAGATTTTAGTTTCTGGGTAGGTGAAACAGCTCCTTATGTGGATATACGTCCCCTCAGATTCTGTCTATTTAACGTAATTTCTGAGTCATTTGTAAGGGGGGGGGGTCAAAGTGGGATAACGGTTGAATTATTGAGGACGCTCTGCGCTCCATTTTTGTAATAGTTTGGTAGGGAATTAATAAAGAAATGCAACACTGATTTATAGGATCCCCGTGATATGGATTTAGCACTATTTTTTTCTTTGTGATCATTTGTTAATTTTTATGTTTGCCATTCATTAATTCATATTTATGTTTGGAGGTTTTTTAAGATAGATAGGTAGAATCCGTTGTATAATGCTCTGCCTTGGGAAAATCATTAAATACTCTATGTTTTCTTCTTTTTGAAGAGGATCCATCTCCTATGCCATTTTCAGCTTCTCACCAGTCTTACACATTCTATCATCATTAAAATACAAATTGTTAAAATCCCTGCCTACCTTGCCCCATAGAATACCCCGTATCTCTGATTTAATTCCCCAGATTCAAACTGCCCAACCCCATCTGACCCATACAACCCAGATAATTTATAAAAACATTTCGAGCTACTATACCTAGCCTAAAATCAATCTGCAACTACATTTCATGGAATATTTTTCATGGAGAGAGCCCTCTCCTAACCTTGTAGGGCTAGCTACAATGCTGAGCGTGGTTTGAGGTTACCTTGATTTTCCTTCTTTCAGCCTGAGGTTCAAATTAGGTGCTAACATTTCCTGGCGACCATACTGGGGACTATTTAAAATGAGAGACTGATCACCCCAGTAATATCTTTCATAGAAATTCCTGGAATTTGGATGATGAGATTTAGAGTTTGCTAGGCTGAAATAAAACACTGCAAAGTAGAAAATCAACCACACTGGATTCAAGGAAATATACCAGGGCTAACCCTGATCCTAATCTCATTCCATGAATAATTAGAAGACAAGAAGGTTCAGTAAGCCCTAGACCTATTCTCATATCCCATACCTGGCACAATGAGTGGTTGTTTGTAGAAGACCTGTCTTTTGATGAGTGTTTCGAGCTTTCTTTGTTTAGAAACAAATCTGAAACTGCACTTGATGACACAGTTTTAGACCCTGAGTTTCTTGTGGATCTTGAAGTTCAAAGGGAAAACAAATCAATTGATGACTACATTTTAAATTCCCCTCAGACATCTATCACTGTAACCAATATCCCTGAGCCTTCAGAGTTATCAGAAACAACATTTACTACCCCTAATTCATCGACATTCCCATCAGTTTCAAAATTTAGTTCTTATCTTTCAACTCCTCCATCAACAACTCCCTTGAATCCTAGTAGCACAAATGCTCTTGTAAATCCACCTCGAGTCATGGCTTCCCGGTATGCGCCCTTGGTTTTACCATAGAATCTGAATGATATGCCTGTTGATTACAAAAGTAAAATAACTATATTTGATGCCACTCAAAGCATCATAGCCCAGCAACATGTTGATAAGATGAATGACTTCTTTGACCTTCATAAGGTAGAGGTAGAAAATGTGACCATGAGATTGTTTGTCCAAAGCTTTGGAGGTGAATTTCGAAAATGGTTCAGAGCCTTACCAGCAGCCTCTATCCACACTTTTCCAGAGCTATATAGAAAATTCTTAGACTGGTGGGAGGTAAAGAAAAACCCACTCCAAATCCTATCTGAATATGAAAATATTAAAAGGAATGTGGGTGAAAGTGTACAAGATTATTGTGTGAGATTTAATGCTGTGTATAATGCAATTTCGGTCAACCTAAAACCCCCCATGGGGTTAGTTTTGCTCAAATTTCCAGATGGTTTCGATGCTGATATGGCATATCAGCTACGAGAACAAGATGTTACCACACTTGAAGACATGCAGAAAATAGCTGTGAGAGTAGAAGCAAATTTGCTGGCCAGAAGAGCGCAGACAAGAGCCAAAAAGAGGGTAACTGTAAAATAAGAAGCATCTCCTTCAGATACGAATATGGATAATTTGATCTGAAAATTGGAGAAGATGGTTGATCAGTTGACTATCTCAGATAGACCTGAAGCACAAATTAGGAATCAGAATTTTAGAGGACAACAGGAGCCCCAATTCCGAATTAAGCAAAGGGAACATAAAATGCAAGACCAAACAGCACAACAACAGCATATCAGAACCCCTTTGTAGCAAAATTATGTTCAGGGAATGGAAACAGATGATGATGATGATCCAGTAGTTGAAGCTAATAATTTCTTCACTGCCGATGGTGCACCCATGTTTCTCACAAAAGATGAAGAATATGCAGTGGTTCTAGACACTCGAAGAGAGGATGATTTCATATTGGCCAATGATGTAGCAATAGAGGAAGAATCTGATGATTATCAACGAGGATATATGAATGTTTTTTCAGCGCAATAGAAGCAATATTATTTGAGGAGAAGAGATGTGCCGATCAATCCCGTTCAGAAAAGGAAAGAGTTGCAATCAAAAAATGACTCTTCAAATACTCAAAGGAAAGGGAAAGAGCCTACTGATCCCTCTCCCAACAAGGCATCCTCAGCGATTAACATTGCAAATGAAAAGAATCAGCTCAGCGCAATAAAGGAGCAAGTGGAGAAGAAATATTCTCCCGTCAAAGAGGTAGAAAAAGTTCCATCTTTTAATTTAGAAAGTGAAATTGCGAAGCTGAAGGTGTCCATGCCCTTGACTGAGTTGGTAAAAAACAACACTTATAAACATCAGGTGTCTAGAATTTTTCAAATAGATTCTGTATCAGATATGGTAAATGTTGAAGATGAATATCCTGAACTCATTTTTGGTCCAGCCATAGAAGGTCAGTTTGAAGAGAGTGAATTCCCTCCCTTCTACCTGAGTATTAGATTGCATGATTTCATTTTACATAATGCTATGTTGGACTCTCGAGCCTCACACAACTTGATGCCCAAAGCCATTATGGAGAAGTTGGGTCTTGATATTACACACAAATACCATGATTTGTATTCCTTTGACTCCGGTAGGGTCCATTGTATTGGATTTATCAAAGAATTGGTAGTATCTTTAGACCAAATCCCAACTAAAAATGTTTTGATGGATGTGGTTGTCACCGATGTTCCACCACGGTTTGGAATGTTTTTGTCCAGGCCATGGGGTGCAAAAATGAAAGGAACCGTACAACTTGATTTCTCTTATGCCACTATTCTCGTGTTCGGTTAGTTGAGAAAACTATACAGGGAGAAGAAAATGAAATACATGATCACTAGCAAAGAGAAACCAGTTAATCATCCAATTAATGCAGTCCACACAGATTTAGAGTCATTTGTATTATATTCAGATGGTGGTTTGAATGATGAAAATGTTCAGTTAGTGGAAGTAGATGAGATACCTAAAATTTCAAAAATTTTAGGGAAGTCCTTAGATAGGAAAAAGATAACGCAGAAAGCATTTCTGAGCTTCCTGCCTGCTAGCAGCAAAAAGACAATGAATAACAGAAAAATGTAGATAAAATAGAGAAAGAAGAAAAATTTCAGCATCTAGAAGAAGAAGAAGAAGGCCTTTGGAGCATGGATTTTGACGGAGCTATTGGTAAGGATGGTGTTGGTATAGGAATATGGATCCGGAGCCCTTTTTTCCAGCCTGAAAAAGTTCCTATTAATGTTAGAGTATGTTCTTACAAATTGTCTTTTGACTGCTCTAACAATGAAGTAGAGTATGAATCTTTGATCGCAGGTCTGAAAATTTTAAAGAAGCTAAAGGCAAAGAGGATTTCTGTCTATGGAGATTCAGAGTTGATAATCAAATAGGTAATGGGAGAGTATCAAGCAAAGCATCCATGATTAAGGGCCTATAGAAATGCAGTCTTATACATCTTGAGGATGTTCTCTGAATACACTTTGACAGCAGTACCCCGAATGCAGAATCTTATTGTAGACTCTCTTGCCACTACAACAGCTAATTTGAAGATTCCAATGAATTACAGCAACAAATTTGAAATTTATGTCAAACATCGACCTGCTGTTCCCAATAATTTAAGGTATTGGCAAGTGTTTTGGGATGACAATTAAACCAATGCTTTTTTGCAGAGTGAAGGAAAATTTAAGGATGTTGTGTAACCAACTTCAAAAATAGAAGAAAAGAGATATCAACGCCTTAGAAATAAGCCACTTCGAGGGGGAAACCTCCAATACATTATATAAATGCACAATTCTTGGATGATACAATTTACAAAACCTCCTTTCTATATATAGGAGTCCATGGGGCCATAATGTAATCCTAGTGGGCCACAATGTAATCCTAGCTGACCTAACAATAATAATTTAAGGGCACAATAATAACAAAATGGGGGTTACAAGTGTACAATAATAACAATAAGGGGGTTACACTAACAACAATAAGGGACTATACTAGTAATATAGGGACCTAACATGCCCCTCTCCTTCAAAAAAGTGTTGTCCTCAACGCTTGAGTAGCTCTGGGTGCTTCTGTATAAAATTCTCATCCTCCTATGTAGAATCTTCAGTGGGTAAGTTCTTCCACTTGATGAGATACTCTGAAATTGATCGATTCCGTAGTTGTCGAGTTCTTGTTTCCATGACCGCTTCTCGTTCCAATATGATTTTTCCTTCCTCATCAAGTTCTGGCAATATTGTTTGAACTGGAAGATTTTCTCCTATAACCTTCTTTAAGCATGAAACATGGAAAACTGGATGTACTCGCGAAGAAGCAGGAAGCTCCAATTTGTATGCCATAGTACCAATCTTTTGCAACACCTTGTAAGGACCATAGTACTTTGGCGATAATTCATTATCCTTCTTAGCTTGCTTGAGGGACATTTGTTTGTATGGTTGTAGCCGTAAAAATACCCAATCTCCTACATCAAAACTTCTCTCGCCGCGATGTTGATCTGCCTGTTGTTTCATTCGATTTTGTGCCAAATTCAGGTTATCCTTTAAGAGTTGGAGAACTTCTTGCTGATGCTCGACATGATCTTCCACTGCTTGAACCTTCGAATTTTCCCTTAAAGATGATGTGATCGATGGTGGATGATATCCATAAAGTGCCATAAATGGGGTCATTTTTGCTGCAGTATGGAAGGAAGTGTTATACCACCATTCAGCGAGAGGTAACCACTTGACCCATTGTGTTTGTTTATCAGATACAAAACAACGAAGATATCCTTCCAAACATTTATTTACTATCTCGGTTTGACCATCGGATTGAGGATGATAAGATGAGCTATGAGCTAATTGAGTACCCAAACAAGAAAATAACTCCGTCCAAAAATTTCCAGTAAAAATGGGATCTCTGTCGCTCACAATAACCCTTGGGCTTCCATGTAGCTTTTGAATTCTGTCCAAAAATGTAGTAGCAACTGTACTTGCTTTAAATGGATGAGATAATGCACAAAAGTGTGCATACTTGGTAAGTCTATCAACTACCACCATGATGATATTCTTTCCTTCGGACTTAGGTAAACCTGTGATAAAATCCATTGAAATCTCCTCCCAACGTTGACTTGGAATGGATAAAGGTTGTAGAAGTCGTGGGGTCTTAATTGTTTCCACTTTATTCTGCTGGCAAACCAAACATTCCGCCACAAACTTTCAAATATCAGATTTAAGGCCATCCCAGAAAAATTCTTTCTTCACCCTGTGGTAAGTTTTTAAAAATCCTGAGTGTCCTCCTAAAGGAGAAGTGTGCAATTCCAGAAGAATCTTTTGTTTTAGTTGGGAATTCTTACAAGGATATAAGCAATCTTTGTACCATAAGGAATCATTTTTCCAACTAAATGTATCAGATGTACTAGGATCTTGCTGCAACTTTTGAATGAGTGTCCATACATCTTTGTCCTTCCATTCATCTCTTGCTTCGGTTATCCAATCTGGTTGGATAATAGAAATGGCACAAAGCAATGCTTCCACCTCTTCATTCTTTCTTGAGAGTGCATCTGCAACAACATTAAGCTTTCCTTTTTTGTATATTATTTCAAAGTCATAACTCAACATCTTTGTGACCCATTTTTGCTGCTCTTCTGAAGATAGTCTTTGTTCCAAAAAGTGTTTAAGACTATCATGATCAGTTTTTACCTTGAAGTGTCTTCCCATTAGGTAAGTTCACCATTTCTTTAGTGCATGCGGTATTGCTAACATTTCCTTCTCATAAATAGGTTTCTGTAAATACTTTCCTTTGATTGGACGACTTTCAAAAGCAATGGGTCTTCCTTTCTGCATTAAAACTGCACCAATTCCATTTCCTGAGGCATCACATTCCACAATAAAGGTTTTTGTGAAGTCTGGCGTAGCTAAGACCGGTGCTAGGCACATTGCCTCTTTAAGATGTTCAAAGGCCTTAGTTGCTTCAGGAGTCCATGAAAATGCATCTTTCTTTAATAATGTTGTTCGAGGTGCTGCTATTCTTCCATAATTCTTAACAAACTTGCGATAATAGCATGTTAACCCGAGGAATCGTCGCAACTGCTTTATCGTCTTAGGGACTTTCCATTCCTTAATGGCTTTAATTTTGTTAGGGTCTACTTTAACACCCTCGTGAGATATAACATGACCCAGATATTCCACCTCTTGTACTCCAAAGAAACATTTGGATGCTTTTGCATATAATTGTTTCTCCTGCAATAGTTTGAGCACCCTGTCAACATGTTCAACATGATCCTTCCAAGACCTACTGTAGATTAGTATATCATCAAAAAATACTAGAACAAATTTTCTAAGGAAGGGCTTGAAAATGGAATTCATCAACCCTTGAAATGTAGAAGGTGCATTGGTAAGGCCAAAAGGCATGACCAAAAATTCATAATGACCCTCATGAGTTCGAAATGCTGTTTTTGGAATATCTTCAGTCTTCATTCTAATTTGATGATATCCTGAATGAAGATCCAACTTGGTAAAATAAATTGCTCCATGTAATTCATCCAATAATTCATCGATCACAGGAATGGGAAATTTATCTTTAATGGTGAGCTTATTGAGCTCCCTATAATCCGGACACATTCGCCATGATCCATCCTTCTTGTGTACCAATACTACGGGAGCAGAGAAAGAACTTTGACTAGGTTGAATTATACCCGCCTCTAACATTTCTGCAATAATACGTTCAATTTCGCTCTTTTGGAAGTAAGGATATCTATAAGGCCTGATGTTTGGAGGAACACTTCCTAGAATCAAATGAATAGCATGATCATGATCACGAATAGGTGAGAGTCCTTTGGGAGTT